>CM040244.1:94840486-95440486 GCA_022545495.1 Chrysanthemum lavandulifolium
ATAGTCTTATTAATTTTTACTTTAGGATTTTGCCGTTGACCTTACCCGTAGAAGTAAGCTAATATTGCTTCATCACATTGGAAAAAATTAAATACCAATAAGGAAGTATTGTTTAGGCGTCGTGTTTTGGATGGTTGTTTGATCTAGAACAAATGCAAGAGACATGTCTTTTGCTACATTATATTAGTTTATGTCAAGGCGAACTTGAACCGGAGACACGGATGTTGTTCTATTGACGTATCATGTAGAAGATTTTGAGTTGAAATTTTGTAGAGAGGAGTTTTGTTTAGTAAGCGGGTTGAGATTTGGGGTTGATTTTCAAGAGAAATTTTAAGGTGAACTTACTCCTTTTAGGAGGCGTGTATTTGACTCAAGTTATGATGGATGTTCGATAGCTTCTTTGACTGTTGCATAATTTTATTTTAGCGATAACTTTGATAAACTTGTCGATGTCGATGCCGTTTGCGTTAGTTTGGTCGGGTTGTTGGAGCTGGTGTTGTTAGGACACAAGTTTAATTACGTACTCCCGAGTTGGTGCATGGCCTTAGCAGATAATATTGATGCATGGAACATATATCCTTGGGGTTCGTACATATGGCCAACATTGTACAAGCAGTTAGTTGGTGCAATAGGTTCACGTATTGAAGCTTTCTTTGTGAAGCCACGACCACTGCCCAACCCTGACGGTAAGGTAAAGAAACCGAAGTATTCGTTGATGGGCTTTACATGGGCCTTTAAGGTATGCCTATTGTTAGTTTTTGTTGTTTATGTATATGTATAATGTTAAAGTAATTAACCAATTATTTTTTTAGACGTGGATTTTGGAGAGCTATCGAGTCAAGGGTTTTGATTTTTTTAATCGTGAAGAGCTCTATCCGAGAGTGCGTGCTTGGCGTTATAAGCGGCAGTTTCAACGTCGTATGCTGGATAGTTTATTGGTGAGTTGTTATTTAATCATGCCATTTAGTTTTTAGTTGTTAGGAATTAGAAAATTCCATAGTGAAGAGTCGGTCACCCCAAATGTTATCTAGCTTAAGTTAGCTCGTAGACTTGTTGTTAGTTACGTTATTTATCAGTTTATTAGTTAGTTATTAGTTTAGTTTAGCGTGGTGCAACACCGTGGAGGAAGGACGGTCTTTACCCTCGTATCCACGATCCACAGGCCGATAGGAGGTCGGTATTTGTAAGTATAAATACCCTTCCATCCATGGAAGGGTGGTGCTCTTTCATTAATCTAATATTCCATACTTTGAGTAACTCTCTAGCAAGAACACCTCTCTCTACTTTCTCTTTCTAAAATGTTAAACATGTATTTTGATCATCCAAGACCACCGAATCATCAACACAATAATATACGATCCTACAATTGGTACCGAGCCATGGTTATTGTGTTATCTTTGATTTTTGTGGTCCGTACCATAGTTGTTGTTTGTGGTTTATATTGTTAGCGGTTTTGTGTCTTGTTTTAATGGTCGGATATTTGGTCAAAACTGCATGATTTCAACAGCGTTTACTTATTTCGTCTTCTTTCTTTCTACCCTTCATGAAGATGACTTGTTTGGGCATTTATAGAGTGTGATAAAGACTTGGCTATTTAGTTACGGTTGTGATTCTTTCTCACTTAACCCACAACGTAGCTATCACTTGATGTCTCACTCGATTGAGAATGTCAAGAGGTTTTGTACATTGGGTACACGTTTCTTCTTCACAAGGATTAGTACAAGTTTAAGTAACAAATGGGGAATTCTACTTCATGATCAAGTTTGGTATATCGGGTTTACTTCTCCATGTGGTCACTACAATAGCCGAGCGATGCGTGAATGATGTGTTTACCAAAGTGTTGATTGGATGGTTGATGATGTTGTTGATGTTGGATAATGAACCGTTGATGAACCATTGCATGTTCCCTAAAGCAGATATTCACGAAACCAAAGTTGTCATAACACATTCAAGCGACATTGTTTACGGTTTTGTCTTGATTTTGTAAAATCCCGAAAGAACCTATTTCTCGGTTTAAATCATAGACTTGTAAAATCCGTGACAATGGAAACATCACGGTAATAGTAAAGTGCATTTCGGATCTATCTTACGGTTTATTCTTGGTTTTGTAAAATCCATGAAAGAAACTATTTCTCGGTTTAAACCATAGAATTGTAAAATCCGTAATGATGGAACCATCTTGGAGAAAGGAAAGTGTATTTCGGGATCTTTTGATCTTTGGTGCTACGGTTTACGCTTGAAGAAGGATAAAAGGTGTACTTCATGAATTGGATGTGTGTTTGGATATTCGTCATGGCGGTTTGGTTATTACATGGTTTTACGGGGTTATGCTCATTAAACCATGGTCGGGATGAAACCATTATCAAAGTTCATTTAAATGTCAAAGGAGGCTAGATTTGAGCGATTCGGAAGATGTGACAACGGCGTTAATTGATATTATTTATTTGAGGTTGAAGTGAATTATCACGGGCGAGTGTACTTAGTATCGAAGGTATCGGGGATGGATGGATGAAGATTCTTCATGATCCTTGTTCGAGCTTATTATCAAAAGCGAAGACTTGGAAATCTAGTTATTGTTGGGTGTCTTTTACCTTTTCTTTTACCACTTGGGGAATTGGGCTCTTATCATCTCAAAATAACTATCACTTTAAGGAGTTACGTTGTAGTGCTCGATGTCACATTCAATTGTGGATTTTCAAGAGGTAATGTCGTCTTATACTTGATGGTTGGTTGGTTGAAGAGTATAGAGTACTTAGAGATTCAATGGAGCATGAAGTCTCGGCACCGCTCTTTGTTACATATGTGCAAGTTTAAGTCACGAGTTCGGGTTAGTTTACTTGAGGTCAAATTCATCATATTGGGTTTTCTCCATCGGTTGTCACGACAAAGAGCCTCTTGAATGATAATGGGGTTGATTACATGTTTTGCTAAGAGAGTTGATGAAAGAGAGATTATGGCGTATGTTCACATCGATTCGGGCCTCGTACTCTAAAGAAAAGAAATGTATGCGTTTGATGCGCATTATCTTTGAAAGAAGAAATCTTCTTATGACGTATGAACACTTGAGTTCATGCCTCGTTCTCTAAAGAAAAGAAAAGTGTGCGCTTCGATGCGCTTTATCTTACGAAGAAGAGAAATCTTCTTATTATGACCATTCTCATCAACATGCTTCATACTTTTTCCATGCGCTTGGTCATCAAGTGAACCGGGCTATTGTTGATTGTTTTCGATTCCACTTGCTCAACTATAATGAAGATGGCGACATCATGTGCTGATTTTGCGGGGAGAAGTGTGAATAGACTACATTTGGATGATTTTCACTTATTTAATCAAGAATGGCATCTCCGTATGCAATTCTTGAGGGGAGAAAAGTGTGAATTTTTGCATGGTTGATTGATATTTGAGAATAAATGGTCAACGGCTCCAAACTCATGTAAGAACCGAGCTTCTTCTTATCGGGTCATCTTTACATGGAGTTTCTTCTAAGAGCCGTTGGTTGACATCTTCACTCGGATTGATGAGTTTATCGACAAAGTGCTTCGGTTAATGCTTCACGTATACATCAACATGATGATTCGAACAATCTTCTGTTCTTGTTTGATGTGATTGTTTGCTTGGTGTTACCATCTTGTGTGTTCGTTGCGGCACGATTCTTGATTTCCTTGATGAACATCTTTACATTCTTGTTTGATTGGGAGGATTTTAGTTAAGGGATTTGCAAGATGTAAGTTGATTGGGATGCTTTTGGTGATGTTCTTGTTTTGGTGAGTTGAAGATGTTAACTATCTATTCCCCAATGGACAATCTTGAAGAAGGTCGAGTCTGATCGGTTCTACATATTACGCTACATGTTAGAAGACTAAAGGCGAGTTGCATTTGACGATCTAAAGACTTCTTCTTAATTCATGGCATTTATCAAGCAGTTGTCGGTTTAGGGAGAGCACTAATTGGGGAGAGTGATATGTCAAATTTAATCCCAATTAGACTTGCTCATATTCTTGACAAGTTGATTCTCACAAAGACTTCAAGTGTTCTTCTCAAAAGATTTCTAGTATTTGGGCTTTCAAAGAGTTCTTGATTACGAAGTGTCAAAACCGACAAGGGGAAGGAGACACGTATCTAAGCGAGTAAACTTGATGAACTTAATACTTCTAAGTAATTGAAGATATCCGGGAAGACAAATGTTATTACATGAGAGAAACTCAAGGTTTGACTCATGGCGAGTAAACTTGATGGACTTAATACTTCTAAGTGATTGAAGTTATCCGGGAAAACAAATGTCATGACCGAGAGAAACTCAAGGTTTTACTCATCAAGGCGTTTAGTGTTCTTATTCCAACTATGTGGGGAAGAGATGGAAGAGTTAGTTTACGAAGATGAAAGAGGTACACAAGTGTGTGATGATTTTGATGTTATCACAATCATCGGGGAGAGATTGTGTACATTGGGGATGCTCAATTGTTTTACTTGAGGGCTTAATCGGTGATTCGAGAGATATAATCACTTATTCGGTGTTGACATCATGAGATAGTCCTCCGAGAGATAATCGATGATTCGGCACTGCTTCTTCAATGTTATCGGTTATTCTCTCTTTGGGCATTCGGTGCCGGGTTCTTGAGCTTCATACACTTTCTTGAGGGGAGAAAAGTATACATCGGGGTTATTCTTTGGCTATTGGACTTAATCTGCTACTTGATGGTATAAGTTTCTTTGTCTTGGTATGTGTATTCGGGTTCGTGAGCTCTAGTCTAAGAGGCGGCGCATCAATTCAACTACTTGGGGAAGTGGTCTCTTGACACCTTTTGGAATGGATTGCTTGAGACTTGATGGAAAAGAAATTTGAGAAGATTATTTATGTGTGGGATGATACGTTCTTGTTGTTCTTCTTGATGATATAACCTCGAGCGGAGAATCCTCGATTATTATTCTTAAATGGGCGGTGGATTTATGATAATGGTGTGCTTCTTTGTGCACTGGCTAAAGCAAGCTTGAAATAGAGCTTGAATCGCTCATCTTAAGGATTTTCGGTTTGGGGAAGCGCAAAGTCTCACTTTCGGATGGTTCAATTTCTCTCTTGATTCAAGAGCCTCGGAAGCTTTGGTGGTGAATGTTTAAGAGATGATGACTTCTATCTTCTACACGTCGGGTTGTTCGATATCCTTATCTCGGTACTCGTATCATCATCTTCTTTAACTATATCATCTATTCTATCTTTGTATATATTTATTCGAAAAACAAAATACAAAATATAAAACCAACAAAATAGAAAAAATAGAAAAATATAAAACCTTCAAAACCCATAAAAATCGAGAAAATTTCAAAAATACCAAAATATGTTTTCTCAAGACATGTCTTACGGTATCGATAACATCTACGGTCTTAGAAATGTCATTCAATAATGGCACGGGACCATAGATGAAGTTCGGCGAGGAGGTGTAAATATTCTTTTCTAAACATGTCTCAAAATATGGCTTGTAACCGCGCTTTATGGCTTGCGATTACTTTGATTGTAACCCGTGCTTAAACTATGGCTTGCTATTATTTACGATAGCAACCCGCTCTTTTAAAAGAAGGAAAGTGCTACGCTTAAACAATTTTCAAATATTTCGTGCACTTATCCTAAAACAAAACAAGGAAAGTATGTCGAAGGATCTTTGTTCCTACACAAATGTTTTCCGTCTAAAATTCTTGAGAAAAATATTTGTTGTTTTCTAAAATGGTGGTAAATGAGTTGCTTTAAAATCAATCGATTCGAGTTTTTATAAAATTGAAAACTCAATCAATGACTTGACGCTTTTAATCTTTTCGGAAAATGAGTCATTGATTGAGGGGAGAATGTTTTCAAATCTATATCATCTAACGGACTTTCTTAATTATCCTCGTGCTTAATTAAAAATGATAATTGCCTATGTTGAAGGACTAGGTTTCTAGGATATGATTGTTAGGTTTAGATGATTAGAGTTTGATTAACACATTATTCCCATACCTTATATGATCGATTGTTATGTTGAATTGACTTTAATTAGTCGATTCTTTGTTTGGGTGATGTCGACCACCATATATTTGTATGTGTGTTCACTAACGTATGCGGTATATTGGTTATAAGAATGTTCCCGATCCGGATCCCACAATTGAAGATGATTGGATGCGAAAGGAAAGGGTAACTATATCTTGGGTTGACAAATGAAGAAAGCGGAGCTTAATTGGACTTCTATGGAGAGTTGGCATAAATGCAACGTAAGAGGTCTCCTTGCATCGCGAGATGGTTTTCTTCTAAGTGATTGAAGAAAGCGGAGCTTAATTTGACCTCGGTTGGCATTCAAAATGCAACGTGAAGAAGTCTCACTTGCATCTGTGACGGTTTTCTTCAAACCCTCGACAACAACAACAAAAGCTTCTCAACCACTAACGTATCTTTGTGCGGGATACCATTTTAAACAATTTTGAATAAATTTGATTAAATTGTTTTGAAAATGGAAAATATTGTTTTGAAAATTAATTGGACTAAATTTTGAAAATCACGGACTTCATTTTATCAAAACCTAAGTCACTCAATTATCGACTTGGTCATCGATTGAGGGAGAGTGATTTAAAATAAAATATTTTCAAACAATATTTCTTCATAAAAGTCCGTTTGTACAATAATAAGTGGTGATCTAAAGATTTAATGTTATGTCATGGTATGATTTTTCTTTAGAATCAAGGTCTTTCAAAATGAAATTTTTACATTCTTGTTTGATTGTGAAATTGTTTTGTTTTACTTAAAGATCTCTTAAAACTATCATACGACACTAACAATCTTTAATGTCTTAAAATGGTCCTTATCATCATCTTTCAAAATTGAATCTTGCGCGTCTTTCCCAAAATTTTCTAAATGATTTAAATCGGTTGGGATCACAAATCTCAAATGGTTTGATATTTTGATCGGGGTAGAGATCGTGATTTAAATCTCAAATCTGTTTTAAATGGAATTGGTTTTAGTCCTTTAAAGGCACTCCTGCCTCCATGTGCCAAACGATTTCAAATACACAATGCACATGTTGAGGAGGAGGATTTATCCAAAACATGATGAGTATTTAAACAAGGCCACATATTCTCCCATGTTTTCTAAACCTAATTAAATCACTTGGGATCCAAAATCTCAAAGGGTTTGATATTTTTGATCGGGGAGAATTTGTGATTTAATAATGAAATTTGATAAAGGTGATCGTTTTGATTTAATTGTGCGTTGCTCTCTCATATGTGCTAAGCGCTTTCGAATCTCGAAGCACATATTGAGGGAGCAAAACTATCGAGTACAAAAGTTTTTTAAAGAGATTATAAAGTACCTTGATTGAGTTTTCAAATGGTTTCTTAATGGATTTTGTGATCGTGGATGTGCTTCAAAAGAACTCTTGCCTCTATGTGATAAAATGATTTCAAATATCCTATGCACATATTGAGGGAGAATTTTACCAAGAAAATCAAATGGCTTTTCTAAGGAAATTATGAAAATTGTGATCAAAGAAAATATTTCAAAGTCCTCTTGCCTCCTTGTGCTAAACAATTTCTAAATCATATGCACATGTTGAGGGAGGTTTTCTAAATGATCAAAACTATTAAGGTACAAAATGCTTTGATCTCGTATCACAAGTACCTTGATTGTTTTTCAAATGATTTTCAATTGGTTTCATGAAGGAATGAACAATACCAAAAGACCGACCAATTTACTTTATGCATGGTGTTATAAGGATGGTTAGGTTAGGTATTTGTTCCACGATCCGCCGAGCGGAGGGATCTACCGAGGACAATCCACTAGATAGTGTAGAGTCCTTAGGTATATTGAAAAAAGGAGAAAAATGAGAAATGGGAAGAGTGCGGATGAGGCGAGCTAGTCTTGGAATAAACCCAACAAGGTTCTAGTTATGAAGTCTCGGTAAGCTTGAAGGGTTGAAGAATGAAAAAGAAATGAATGTGAAAAGGGTGAAAAGAAATAGCCCTCCATCAATTCAACCTTAGAGGCGAAAACGGGTTCAATACATATGCTCTTGGTGGTTACTAAGGTAACACGGTATTGAAGACAAGACGTCATGGACCCGGTGATGCCTTTGCACTAAACTTCCCAAGCCACTCAAGTTCCTCTTAAAGGGCTTGTTTCATTCTCACGGGAACCGACATAATCTATCGACTTTCTCTTAGAGATTGTTGATATTGAAGAGGAGACCTCTCCCTAGTCTCCGACGAAGGAACCAAATGTGCACTATTGAGTCTAGAGCCAAGAGATCATCCACAATATCTCATTAGGACACTAAATTAATGAAGACTTGCTTTTCACACAATGTGGAAAGTAAGTATATATTAAGAGTCCTCGCATTATCCTTGTGGTATTGCGAACATCCGAGTGATATGTAAAAATATTCACAATGAAGATGGAAATCCTTCTAGAGCCAACATCAAACAAGCTCTTGGTGGGTGACATGTGAGATCTTCTCAAAAGATCAAGCTTGTGACAAGCTGGATAGAAGCGATGGGAGATTCAATCTTGAATCAACCTTGGTCGAGAATGGAATTGCGAATACTTTTGGAAAAACCGTTCGATGTGCAAACCTTCTTTTCTCTAGCACGTCGAATGTGTACTTATGTTTTCAAATTCAAAAGTATCTCGATTGAAAAATACTTTTAGAAAAACCGTTCGATGTGCGAATCTCTTCTTTTCGCTAGCACGTCGAATGTGTACTCATTCTCTAATACAAAAAGTATTTTGATTGAAAATTGATCTTTCTCATAAAACCTTCGTCGTATTGCAAAACTCTTTCTTCAAGCAATACGCGATTGTTTTCAAATCATTTTCATCAATCGGTGAATCTCAATTCTTTGGTTCACTCACTCCGTGTTGTCTTCTTTGAGGCGTTCGGTTTGAGAACGACTAGAACATTGCGAAACCTGTCAAGGAGATTCTTAGGAATCCTACGATCACAGGCGATACTTGTCTTGATCAGCGAGGAACCGTGGGCGTGTACCTCAATTCAGCGAAAGTGATCAAAGACACTTTCGTGTGTTTTATTGCTAGCTTGTTGTTTGCGGTACATTTGACGGTTGCGGTGATCGAATTGAGAGTCAATCAAAGCCGCATGCTCACGGCATCCACACTTAATTTGAAGAAATCATGGTGGTGCATATCTACATAACACGGTTACGATATTTTTATACTATGCTTACGCTTCTGCTGCTTTGCAAATATCATGAACCGATAAGGCTTCGCTACTACGATGGAAAGATGTCATGATTCAAAAGTGTGAGCATGTCGGTCCAAAAGTCACAACTTCACATGATGGCAACACAATAAAGGGTGATCGAGAGATTTCTTGTGGTGATGATCTCAATGAAAGCTCGAAGATCATCAAAGATGTGGATCGGTTAAAGGCCTCCACTAAAAGTACAAATCTATGCGGACTTTGAAGAATCACTACTAAAGCACAAAGATTGTTGAAATGAAGAATTGAAGTCTCTGAGCTCAAGAACAAAGTCAAAATAGAATGCTAGGATTGAAATGTAAAACATGGGGTGACCTCCTTAGGGGAGATTGTTAGGAATTAGAAAATTCCATAGTGAAGAGTCGGTCACCCCAAATGTTATCTAGCATAAGTTAGCTCGTAGACTTGTCGTTATTTACGTTATTTAGTAGTTTATTAGTTAGTTTGTAGCGTAGTTTAGTTTAGTGCAACACCGTGGAGGAAGGACGGGTCTTTACCAGCTTGTATCCACGATCCAGAGGCCGATAGGAGGTCGTGTATTTGTAAGTATAAATACCCTTCCATCCATGGAAGGGTGGTGCTCTTTCAATCTAATATTTCATACTTTTGTGTAAACCTCTAGCAAGAACACCTCTCTCTCTAACTCTCTAAAATGGCAAACATGTATTTTGATCATCCAAGACCACCGAATCATCAACACAATAAATATACGATCCTACATTTTTTAAAATTACTAAACATACTAATATTGTGTGTAGGGTTTCGCAGTTGGACCAGATTTTGGGATCCCGAGCGCAGTGTATATTCATATTTTTGTTGTTGTTAAATTCTTGTTATTTGTTTTAAAATTACTAAACATACTAGTATTGTGTGTAGGGTTTGGACGAGGATGGACCATGAGTTACCGGGTTCCTAACGCTGGGTATATTTGTATTTTTTGTTGCTAATTATTTGTTTTAAAATTACTAAACATACTAATATTGTATGTAGGGTTTTGGGCAGGCTGGAACAGGAGTTACTGGGTTCCCGAACGCGCAGGTATAGTTGTATTTTTTTTTGTTGCTAACTACTTGTTATTTGTTTTAAAAATTACTAACGGCAGGTATATAATTTTTTTTTGTGCAAAAGAATTTTCTTTTTGTTTAAAAATTACTAAACATTCTAATATTGTATGTAGGTATTTGGCAAGGCTGGTCCAGAGTCGGGGGTTTCCTAAGCCCCCGAGTAGTTCTTTCTTTGACGGGGTGTCTCGCCATCAGTCGCCACAGGTGGGCACGCAGTTACTTGACCAGTTGACGCCTCATTCTAGGACGCCTATGCCACAACAAGGATTTGTTCCGTGGTCGGGTAACAATGCACAACAAGCTAGTCCATCACCCCGGTAGCTAGTCGTGTCTTGCCGGTAAATTTATACTAACATAAATATATATCTTTTTACCATTTACTACTATAATACTAATTATGTGCAAGTAACAAATTATTATTTATTTGTGTTAGGGTGCTATGAATCTAGAAAAGATAGATGTTCGTCCTGGACCTTTTTTGTTGAGCCCGTGTGAGGGTTTGCCAGACACGACTGTTCTTCCCAAGAAAAGGGCTGGTAGGAGTAAGAATAATGTCATTTCAGCCAATATTAGCCCGTTAGATTTTGGAAAAGTTGTTGATGATGAAGAAGATGGGGATAAAGTTGAGTATTTACGTTCTAATTATACCGGAGAGTACATTTCATTTTATAATGTTGACCCTACTAAGGTAATCATAACACTACTTGAATATTTTTTAACAATGATTAACAACTTTGTATTGATATAGTAATTTACTTTTGGCTATTTAGGTTAGGCGTAATTATTATGACGACTTAAATACTTTCTCACGTAACCTCGAACCCATATACCGGACCGTCATGTAATGGGTTTTGTATGTGAGCCAATTTTTGGAACAATTGCTCCTTTTTGTTCCAAGGTACCAAGTAATGGTTGGCTTGCAGACGGTGTAAGTTTATTATTAAATATTTATATTGTATTTGAATAGTCTTTTTATAGAATGCTAAATAATAATTTTGATATTTTTGATTTGAATTAGCAAATCAATGCATGGATTGAGCTTCTAATTCGCCGAGGCCACCGGTGCTCACCGGATGAAGAGCTAAATCATTCTCCGACACTTCTATCTTCTTACTTGTGTGATAGTGCATTACAGGGAACATTAAGTGGGAGGACATGTCCGTACCCTTCCCGGGATGAGGTAGACGTGGTAAGTATTTGTGTTTAATGATTTTAATACGTTTAATATTTTAATAAGGTATTTAATTTTATGTAGGTTAATGATTTTATCTTTGTAGGTGTATATGTCGATCCATGCCGAAGGCAATCACTAGGTGACTGCTGTCGTAAATCTTTGGAATTCTATATTTACATTTTTGACTCGATGCAAAGTGATGTTAGGCGGATAAGTTGCTGACGACATATTGTTGCATCGACAAAAGTCTTAAATGAAAGTTTAGAGATCCAAGGATATTTTGGGTTACGGACGCCAACATTATAACTTCTCATTCTCTTACAATGATTCAAACTCGGTTCCGGCCCGCAACAAGCAAATGGTATGGATTGTGGAGTAGTAACATGTTGGCTTATGCTACAATTTTGTAATGGTAGGATCCCACCAATGGTTATTAATAATCCTTCACAATTTTTTAAGGAGTTTAGATTACTCATGGCTAATTATTTTTATGGTACCCGGTATGAGGATACTAGCGGATGTACATATGATTAGTTGAGCTTTTGTATATATATTTTCATCTACGCTACCAAATGAATGTTTGTGTATGTTATATATAACAAGTTATGGCATTGATAACTAACGTTTTGTAGATGAGTTAAATGAAAATAGTAGATGGGTTAAATAGAAACATATAAAATACAAGATAAAAATTAAAAACTAAAGTCCACTTTAAACATCACTGATAAACGGTATCCTTGTGGTAAACCTCAACAATGTTTTTCAAAGTGATGTTAAGGTAATGGTTATGTGGTTTTGGTGTGAACACTGAGACGTTCTTTAGTATCAAAACAGCACCGACACCGATAGACTTGACATAACCCTTATCCTCTTCTAGGACTTTGTGATGAATTGTACTAGACATTGTTCCTGATGGATCTTTGAGTGTAACATTTAGCTCACCAAGCAAATTTGGTGTACAAGACTTGATGACAGCTACAACCGGTTCAAGCTTCCTTTTTACAAAAGTTTTCATATCGCCTAAACAAGCATCTACCATGATCCCAAAAGCATCTAGATAGCTGCGTGCTTAGCCATGGGCCACGATAAAATGATCATCTTAGATCGTCCTCCACTATTTTCCCGACATACTCTTGGGTTGGCATTACGCATAAAGGGCCACCTTCCTAATGTCTCGTATTTTTATGAGTCATTAATTGAAGAATACCACTGGACCGGTATTATCCGTATTTGTCCTATTGTAGTTGCATTTTCCCAGGCCGATCAATGTACAAATGTATTATACCATCATCGAACCACAAGCACACATAACAAATAAAGAAACATCGTTGTTGTCTTTAATCTCCATCGAGTATCTCGATGGACTTAGCCTAAAGGACAACTGAGTTGCGTGATTTGCATCCAACTCGAATTTGTTCACCAACATTTCAACCATTAATGAGTAAGTGATGTCACTATGCATAATAAAGACTTTCTTTGCCATTGAAATGTAATTTAAATTTGAATCTCGAAACTAGCCGCCATTTGTATGTTTGTTAAGTTGATGTATGTTAGTATTTAGTTTTTGTTAAAGCTTATGTTTGTTAAAGTTCTTTGTAGATGTTATATATATAGTGTCTATATCACATAGTGTTTTACACAAAATATGAAAACTTTTGTCATGTTTTAATAATCATATGACAAGTTTTAGACATGTCAAGAACCATATAGGGACATGCATTAGAATCTATAAATCACATACATGTCACGCGAAATATGACAACATTCAATAATTATATGACAACTTTTAGGCGTGTCAAGAACCATATAGGGACATGTGATACACCACATATATCTTAAATATATATATATATATATATATATATATATATATATATATATATATATATATATATATATATATATATATATATATATATATATATATACTACGCTTTCAATGAATCAAAAGCAATTCTTCCTTCTAAATGTCAACATCTAATAATACTACATTACACTTCACTATCAACTACAACGGAAACTTTACACTTAACCCAATAACATATCAAGATGGTTCAAACATGAATATCAATGTTCCAGAATTGATTATCAAGATATGGTTAGTTATCTAGAGAAAATTACCAACAAAGGTCAACTTTCTATATTACGCATTGCCACAAAACCAAACGTTAATGGGAATGAAAGCAATTAAAATGATTATGATATTGATGTCATGTATGACATCATAAAAGTTTGGGAAGCTCCAAATTTTTGTTTGTGAGCATCGATGATTTAAGCACAATTTTGATTCCAAATGATGGTTCTACGGAAGAATTATTTGCTGGTGTAAATTCAGAAGAAACAAAACTAAAGCGTCAAGAGCGTGTCGGTTATATACATGAAATGGTTCAGAGAAAAAACAAACTGGAAGAGCGTGTCTCGTATAAACGTTGGTACAAGAAAAAAACTAAACCTACTACACCGTATACACTAACCATTTTCAATTTTCCTGTTCACAATAATGGTCAATTGGTTTGCTATGGCGGAAAAGAAACGTATGTAAATGGTTGGAAGATGCACATCAGTATTCCAAGAATGAAGCTAGAAGAGCTCAAGCAATATTTGTTTAACATCGTTGATAGGAATATTCATGCTCTTTATTATGAAGTACCACACAGCGGCATTTCAAGCAACCGTCAAACTAAGAAACAACTATGATATGCATGTAATGTTTGATATTTCAAAGAAGACTAGGCAACTTGAAATCTACATTGACCATGGCGGTGTCGATTTTACTATTGCAAAATATATATTCCCAAATGCTACTTTGGCGTAAATGATGGATCATGTGATAACAGACTAAACAAGTGACAATGAAGTCCTAAAAAGAACATAACACAAGCAGATTACACTTTTGATCAAATGGTTGAATGGGCGAACAAGAACACTTTCGTAATGAGGATGCTAAAGCGTATGAACGTCATAAAGCCATATGGAAGAATCATTCCTATTCATAGTCATATCACTCAATATGTGTCATGTATGCTTTAAGAATGTCTTATTTATATGATTTTGTAATCTATGTTGGAATGAATGTTAGCCTATGTATCCAAATTACATTCATTCAAATAAAAGTACAAATGTTCATTAATCGTCTTATTTGTTTAAGCACTACAAGCACAAGAATTGAAAAATAAACACTTCATTTATTAAAAACATTAAACATCCAAAATACAATGAGATTGATGAAGATAAAACTACTAAAACTAGACCACAATGGTATGATTTGGTTCATTAAGAAGAATTATTGATTCTTTATATGGGTCAATGAAAATGAACCACCATTTGCTTCAATACCCATGTTTTGAAACAATTCTAAGCTCACTCATACACTTGTAGCGAGTGAGCTATCTGTTGGTTGCTCTTAGCTTCAACAATTGGTTCATCATCCTTGGTAAATACAACTAATTTTACCACATGCTCAATTGGGAATGGGATGGTGAATAGCACTGTACACGATGATACAATACCAACATCAATTTCTAACACCCATGCACACATAACTTTTTTACCCATCTGCAAGGAAACTTCCTGAAATTACGATAGAGTTCCATAGTTGGGATATATAGAATGAAGGCTGAACCATGCGTCTTATCTCTTCAGGTATGCCTAATTCTAGAAATTGGCGACTAACCAAATCAAATGAAACAATAATATATCGTTTGTACAAAATACCATCATTGAAAACAAATTTTTCATAACCAAGCCGTAAAATTTTACCACCCACTCTTGCTTGGCGCACTGCTTTATTCTAATCTCTTCTCGTGGCAAACGGTCATTTTCAAGATGGTTCCAAATGTCTCGAACTCAATGTATACACCGACACGCACCATGGACCTTGACCGTATAATATGTAATTAATTTTTAAAATGGTTAGGTCTAAATTGTCGGGATGTACACCAAAACCGATGACCATTTTGGTGAATCAGTTGATTCAAGAAACTAGGAATAATACCCTATAGATCTTTTTATTGATGGGTTTCAAATAACAACCATCATATTTGAACCATATGAAAAGCACCGACACCTTCTTAAGTAGCAATTGGCTTAAGAGTTGGAAGATTAATAGTTGTATCTAAATGCGTGAAAGCTAAACTTCCATTTTGAAAACACAAAACCTACATTACCTTGCATACATGTTTAATTAAAACAACACATATCCGTCTCACGAAAGCTATAACTACGAATGAAGTCGAAAAGTCTATGGAAGACCTCCATCTCTTTGACACACTACGAAACCGTAGTAAAGACTTAAGCGGAAGTCTATTCATGATATCAACTTGAAGGTCGAATGGTATGTTGTCCGACATTTTTTAATGAAATGGGATAAATGATGAATGATTTTTATTAAGCTTAAAGAGTGACAAAGTAAGACTTAAATATAGGGATAAAGCGTGTCATAGACTTGTCATATCGTGTCATATTTTGGGTAAAATTTACACATACACATAATATTAAACACGAAATATGACATTTATTTGACTTGTCGAAACTTTATGGAGACAAAGATGTGACTAGTAAATAAACTTTTTTTTGATCACATAATATTATACACTAAATATGACATTAATATGACTTGTCGAAACTTTATAGAGACAAAGATGTGACTAGTAAATAAACTTTTTGATCACATAATACTATACACGAAATATGACATGAATAAGACTACTAAGAAACTTTATGGAGACAAAGATGTGACTAGTAAATAAACTTTTTTTGATCACATAATATTAAACACGAAATATGACATTAATATGACTTGTCGAAACTTTATAGAGACAAAGATGTGACTAGTAAATGAACTTTTTATCCCATAATATTATACACTAAATATGACATTAATATGACTTGTCGAAACTTTATAAAGACAAAGATGTGACTAGAAAATGATTTTTTTTATCACATAATATTATACACAAAATATGACATTAATATGAATTGTCAGAAACTTTATAGAGACAAAGATGTTACTAGTAAATAAAGTTTTTTTATCACATAATACTATACACGAAATATGACATGAATAAGACTACTAAGAAACTTTATGGAGACAAAGATGTGACTAGTAAATAAACTTTTTTTTTATCACATAATATTATACACGAAATATGACATTAATATGACTTGTCAGAAACTTTATAGAGACAAAGATGTGACTAGTAAATAAACTTTTTTTTATCACATTGTCTGAGTTGTTGATTGTTGGAATCACTCCTAAACAGTATTTCAAGTATTTATATTTCATATGTAATAGGTAGCTTTATTATGGCCTTTATGTTTGTTTAAGGTCAAGCTTATGTAGAAGGCCCATAAGCTTAGGCCCAAGCCCACATAAGAAAGGATGGGAACTAGGAGTGTTGCCCTAGCTTCCCTCCTATAAATAATCTTGTAAACCCTCATTTGAGGGTTGGTTGTTCAAGTTCTTTCTTTCACTCACCTCCTTCGCCTAACCGTATACTATATTGTGTGTGTGTGTTTGATACTTGTTCAATCGCCTCATCTCCTTTCTATATAACTTGTGTTGTAAAACTAGTGACCTAACAATGGTATCAATCGCCAAATAGTTGGGTGTACACTTTGTTTTTGAAGTTTTGGTTTTGGGTCTTCTGGCGTAAAGATAACGCCATCTTTGGTTCTCTTAAAACTCGTTTTTACACTTTTTAATCCAAGATTCTTGTACTTTTAATGTTTTGAGGTGTTAAAATACTTGTTTTGGCAAAAGTTTCAAACTTTACGCGTGGATCTACGCTTTTAAGCTTGTTTTTGTTCGTGGGTGTCGTTTCTACGCGTAACCCGCTTAGCGATTTTGGTACATCAAAATTCACATTTTGTGTTCTTTGGTACTATTGAAGCTATTCCATAACAAAAATCGGTTTATAAACACATTTGGGTAAAATCAAAGTTACGAGTAATTCTACGCCGTATCAAAACCCTAAAATTACGCGTAAGATTTTTCCTTGGTTTGATCTTCATTTTCCGGTTTATTCCGTGTTTTCTTACTTGGATAAGTCCGAAAATACGTCGACTTTGGATTTCTTTTGCACCGTGAAGTGTAAAGATCATTTGGGCAAAACCCTAAACTTACGTATAAGCATAAGCTACGCCAGAAATCCCACGCATAAGATTCACTTTACGCGTAAACTTAGGTCTACGACAAGGTAATCCTACGCCTAACTTTCTACGCCTAACTTTTGTCTACGCATAACTTTAGTGTTTTTACCTTACTTACGCGTAAGCTAAATCCTACGCAGAACTTCTTATTGTTACACGTAACTTTTGGTTTTTTACGCTAAGTACTACTTGGTTTCTTGTCTTTCTACGCCTAAGGACACTTCATCAACAAAGGTTCATTCGACTACAAAGATCCATTTTACTACACAAGTTCATCAACATGTCTCAACCACCATACTCTAACTATTTCCCTCACACTTATAATCATCAACAACAACAACAATTAACTCCACAACATCAACAATGGAATCAACAACAAGCAATTTATCAACAACAATTTAACCAGCAACATACTCCACAAATGGGTGCAATTCCACCACCACAAATGGTTCAAACACCAAGTCTTCAAGTTCCACCCTACACAACCGATTTCAATCAACATCCATCACGGACCACTATGAAGGAACCCACTTGGTTTGCAAAGATGTGTGAAGCTTTAAGCAGCCAACAATCAATTCATGAAGCTGGATCACTTGATAGACCTCCAATGCTCACTCCAGGAAACTACGATCAATGGGTGATAAGGTTCTTTAGGTTTTGTGATCTAAAGAAGCCACATGGAAAGTTCTTAAAGAAGGTTATCTTGAAGGTCCATTTGAGATGCCTACCGTCATTGTGCAGGAGATCCAGCTGCTGCTCCACCAAGAGATGTACAAACCAACATTGCTCATGTTGCAGATTTAAATCCCACGTAACTTCTACACTATGAAGTCGATGAACTTGCAATGGAATACATCCTCTTAGGATTACCAAACCCAATTCTTCGTAGTGTTGATGCTCAAAAGACCGCACAAAAGATGTGGGATCATATTCGTCTTCTTATGGAAGGATCTCAGACTCAATCGGGAGGATTTGGAATCCAAAATTTAGTTGGCTTATGAACACTTCATGATTGAACACGAGAGACACTAGAGTCCTATCATCATCGATTTTCGACATCATCAATGATCCGGATAAACACAACATCATCATGCCAAGAATTGCGGTGAATACTAAGTTCCCGAGTAGTCTTGGTCCCGAATGGGAGAAGTATGTCATCTTTCTCCGCTGCGAAGAATATGCATCATTCTACTTATGGATTGTTGTACGATTACTTGAAGCCTCATGAAAAGGAAGTTGATCGGGAAAGGATTCTCCGTGCTCAAATTGTAAACAACACAACCGGATAATCAACAACTTGCCTTGTATGCTCAATGTAACTATCCTCTCAACCAAAGAACTCAACCAATCGCTTCAAACACACCTTCACAAAGAACAACCTCAACAAAATCAATTGGTTTCAAACAACAACAATGCTCAAGCATATGTCGTTGAAGCGATCGAGGAAATCGATCCATTCAAGCATTGCAACAAGGATTTGTGATGATTGCTAATGCTTTTGGTCGTTACACCAACAAATCCAACAATCGATTCGCTCCTCATCTAACACACGGACTCAAGTTGTGAACAATGGACATGTTGAAGTTCGTAATCGTGATTATGGTCGCCGATGGGCGGTGGTCAAGGGTTTAATGTTGTGGGTAGGAATAACAATGAGCTTAAGTGGTGGAACAGAAATGCTCAAAATCGATTAAATGGTCTTAGATGCTACAACCGCAATGAGAAGGACACTGGCTAATGCATGCCCAAAGCCAAGGACTCGGGCAAAGGCTTATTTCAAAGAGGCTTTACTTTTGGCTCTTAAAGATGAAGTGGTGGATCTCTCATGCATAAAGAACGAGCTTTATGGCGTATGCGACTCGGATGATGATATGGAGGACTTGCAGCCAATGCAATTTATTATGTTGATGGCTAATATGCAAGAGTTACACATGAGTGAAACAGCTCCAAGTGTATGACAATCGATGGCTTGTCTCGTGCACCGAACAAACCATCATCATATCTCGAACTAATATCTCCATCAATATCTCGAATCCGCACGGCTCGTAATGTTCAAAATGAGTCATCTACATCTCATTCGACGATTAAATAAACCCGTAGTTACATTTGACGATCCGTAAGACCTTATGGTTTCCTTGATAATCAAATTGACTCCGTGGTTATACTTGAGGATCTAAATAATGATCATGTTGTGACTCACGTTGAACAAGATGAACCTTTGCCCCATCCGGATCTTGTTCTTACTTCAAGACCAACAATCCCAAATTGTCGCATGTGTTGCATTAAATCGGTCCTTAAAAGTAAAATGCATTGTTAACCAAGGATTTTGAATGTTTACAAATGCAACTCAACTTTTCAAAACTCAAGACAATCAGTGAAAAAGGTTTTGAAGCCGCTTTTGCAAAATCTCATCAAAACGAAAAATATTTAGAGAGAGATCGTGATCTAGCCGCCTCAAGAATGCTTTGTTGTCTCGAATTAGAACAATCAAACACGAACATAAAAAGCAAATTAACGTCTCACCTTGGAAAATCAAAAGCTAAGGCTTAGTTGTTAAATTGTCAAAAACAGTTCTCCGCATACAAAAAGCATTCAACGAATCGGTAGATGACCTTCTTGAAGAAATTATCGACTTGCAAAACAAACTTAAAGAGTTTAAAACATTGTTTACAAACATGGTGAATCAAGAATGACTATTGAAAAGTTTACCTTAAAACCCAATCCAAAAGGATATGGAAAAATCTAGGCGATTACAAACCAAAGCTTTCACTAAAACATTCAAACCAACTCAAGTTTCTAAAGAATACATAATTGATAATATGTCATGAGTGTTGTTAAATATCATCGTCAAGAGGAATTAGATGCGTAAGACGAGAGTCGACCAAAATTAAAACCGTTGTTTACAACAAACCTTTTAACTATAAAACGCGGTCACTTTCGTCGCACCAACGGATTCTTCAAACACACCAAGGGTTATCATCAAAACACCGAGTCTTCTATTGTTAATCCCAAAATGACTTTGCACAAACTTATGGTCCTTTACCTTCCATTAGTGAAGTAAACTCACAACCCGAAAATCGAAAAATTCTTCGATATTTTGACATTTTCATGGTCGACCTCAAAATTTTACAACATGAGATAGAATATCGATCCAAATCAAAGTTGAACATTTTCAATCGCCTCGCGCGAGAGCAAAGAGACATTTTCGTAAAAATCTTTACCTAATGTTAAAACTTGAAAAGTTGTGCAATTGCACAGGAAAAGGATTTTCATAAGGAACTTGGGGTCATGAAAACGTTTTCGAGAAAGCGTAAACATCTATTTCTAATACTAAACGTAAAAGAAACTTTTGAGAAAAGATGTTGATCGACTCTTGGAAGATGTTATCTGTCGATATCCATAATGTTGTGTTATTCTATTCTTTGCCATATGCATCCGATCATATCTCGCCGATATTGTTGAAACTGCTGTTATTCTTGTTGAGAACACCGATAATGTGCTTCAGATCGAGTCTTTAAAAGTGAAAATAAACGATTACTCTTTGAAGTTTACAATGCAAAACGTCGTCTTCATTGGTGTGAAAAGATATTCACAACCATCAACTCGGTGTTCAAAAGAAAATCGCTCGATTGAGTGCAAAATCTTCCGATCCTAAAATTGAGCAACTGGATGATCAAAACGTGTCTTTGAAAAGTCAAATTTCAAAATATGAACAAGAACTTTTAAAAGTTAAACAGAATATGGTGTCATATTTGATTTACTCAAAAGACTCGACTTGAAGCATCAAACGAACTTGATCAATATCTTGCTCACACTAGAGAAGTCATGAATTTTGCCGGTAATATTCGCTCGAAAATCAAGATCCGATTCACACCATCTCTAAGTTACGGAAATGTTAGGAAAGTATGAACAACTTCCGCCATCGTGATTAAGAGATTAGCACCATCACCTAGAATTCCAACGCCAAATCACAAGTTGCTAATGTGTTTCCCTCATCAAACAGAATAGTTGCATCTTTTCCAAACGTCCGCACTTCACAGCCTAGAAGCACTCAATCGAAGAATATGAAGTTGCGACCTAAGAAAAGATCAATAAGGAATGCTAAAGTAGAAGAACACCCTAGGACTCGAATAAAACTCGTGTTGCTTCCACTATAGATGTTGCGTCCGCAAATGTAATACAAATAGTGATGTAACGAATGCTAAACCGTTAAGTACTTTTGATATTCAATCGATGCACCTTGTGTTATTTGTCGGAAGAGTATGAATTCGATTGTCATGATAAATGTGTTGCTAAAACTATAATCTCGATTACGAAATCCTAAGAATTGGAATACCTCTAGGCCCACTAATCATTCTAAGTCCGTGCTTGGTAGACCGCCTTCTTTAGATTCTAAGGCAACCATTGCTATCACAAGAGCTCCCGCTCACCTCCTAAGAATGTAGTACCACCTAGTGTTTTCACTAAGACTAAAGCAAAGAGTAGTTATAGATGGCGTAAATGGATATATAACACACTAGGATTTAAATGGATGCCTAAAATTATCAATGTGTATGTCTAACATACGCTTCGAACCCTCAAACATTTGGGTTCCACATCTACTTCTATTCCATCCGTCGTCGTGTGTAATGCGTGTGATATGATCATTCTAGATTGTTGATAGCGGATGTTCCCGACACATGACAGCAACCTTAAGCTGTTATCCAACTTTATTGCAAAGTTCATTGGCACCGTCGATTCGGGAACGATCACTTGCAGCCTATCATGGGCTACGGAGATTATGTCAATGGGAACATCGAAATCACCGGGTTTACTATGTGGAAGGCCTCGGTCACAACTGCTTTCGATGGGTCAATTTTGTGATGGAGATTTGGAGGTTGCTTTGGGAGAAAACTTGTTTCATTCGTGATCTTCACGGAAATGACCTTATGTCCGCTCGCGTAATTCTAGTCTCTACACTATCTCTATGCAAGACATGGTTGCTTCTCTCCCATTTGCTTACTTTCAAAAGCAACATCTACAAAATCCTGGCTATGGCAACGCTGCTCTCACATCTAAACTTTCAAACCATCACCAACCTTGCTCGACACAAACTAGTTGAAGGACTCCCACGATTCCGGTATTCAAAAGATCACCATTGCTCACTGTGAACAAGTGAAAAGCACTCGTGCTCATTTTCCTTCAAGGTGCTCATTTTCCATGTACTCATCTTCTTCAATGGTGGGCGCGCGTGTGCAAACGATCAACGGCAAACGCTACATCTTAGTAATTGTTGATGACTACTCACGATGGACTTGGGTCTACTTTCTTCGTAGCAAAGACCAAGCTCCACAAATGATCATCACCTTTCTCACAAAAATATGTGTTCACTCCGCAACACCGCCGTAATCATCGTAACAAACAAAGGAACCGAATTTGTTAACAAAACCCTTCGTGAATTCTATGATAAAGTGGGAATTCAAGATCAAACATCTATTGCACGTACACCGAACAAAACGGAGTTGTTGAAAGACGAAACCGAACGTTAGTGGAAGCCGCAAGAACAATGTTAATCAATGCTAAACTTCCAGTTACTTATGGGCGTGTCGATCATCGCATGCTATACTCAAAACCGTTCTATGATCACAAACGCCACAACAAAACACCTTTTGAGCTTGTCCACAACTATAAACCGAACCTCAAACACTTTCATGTATTTGGATCCCTTTGCTATCCGAATAATGATCGTGATGATTTTGGAAAGCTCAAAGCCAAAGTCGATATTGGAGTCTTTATTGGATCTTGTGACAATTCTAAAGGCTTCCAACTGGAATCGTCGAACTAAGGAGGTAATGGAAACGATTCATGCTCATTTCGATGAACTCGTGGAAATGGCTTCGAGTATAATAGACTTAGAACCCGGTCACAACCGCTTAAACTTCCTCAACCCCATCATCACCGAACAAAGCCCCCACTAACTCGTCAACAAATGGAAAGGTTATTTGCTCCTACGCTCGCGACGATATTGATGCACGTGCTCGTGTGTATCCGTTGTTTCACCGCACAACCCGATAACATTCCTATACCGATACACACGGTACAACAACCATCGTTGAAGATGCACCTACACCGCTTGACTCCAACACAATAGTTGAACACACCGCTTCCAACAATGATGAACCGGTGATGATATTCAATGAAGTACCCCACCGCAGATTTTGATCCAAATGCGTTCTTCAACCCGTTTGCTAATGAGATCGCCGCACGGATGTTGCGGAATCTTCAACAAACCATTTGAATACTCGTAACTGCACAATGTATACCAACATCAACCCTCTACACACCGATGGACAAAAGACCATCCTCGGCTAACATTATTGGCAACCCGAATCAACCAATCGTTATAAGACAACGCCTTCACACGATGGTGAACATTGCATTTATGCACTCACCGTCTGCGAATCGAGCCTAAAACATTAAAGACGCAATGACAAAAGACAACTAGATTGAATCCATGCGGGAAGAACTCAACCAATTCAAACGCCTTGAAGTATGGGAACGGTTGAAAGACCAACCGGGTCTACGTCATTGGTTTAAAATGGATTTGGAAAACAAATTGATGTGAAGGGAACGTCATCCAAACAAGTCACGCCTAGTTGCTAAGGGTTATCGTCGTGAAGAGGAATAGACTTTGAAGAATCTTTTGCTCCGGTTGCTCGCCTTGAGGTCGTTCGGATATTTCTCGTTCATGACTCATATGAATATGACGGTCTATCGATGGATGTCAAACGGCGTTTCTCAATGGACAACTTAAAGAGCAGTCTATGTCACCAACCAAATGGATTCGTTGATCCCGAGTTTCGAACCATGTCTACAAACCGAACAAAGCTCTTTATGGTCTCAAACAAGCCCCTGCATGGTACGATAAGCTATCATCTTTCCTCATTGCCAATAATTTCACCAAAGGCTCGGTTGACCCAACTCTTTTTATACAATATCACGGGCACACATCTTAATTGTTTAAATTTACGTGGATGACATCATTTTGGGTCTACAAATAAAAAGTTTTCAATCGCTTTTGCAAAACTAATGAAGAAAAATTTTGAAATGTCCATGATGGGTGAACTTACGTTCTTTCTAGGACTACAAGTTCATCAATCACCCGTGGTATTTTCTTGAGTCACCCAAATATGCCCTTGAACTGTTAAACAAATTTGAATGACAACTGTGACACTTATGCCACACCAATGGCTCATACCAAGAAATTAGATGTTGATTTACATGGGAAATTGGTTGACCCTACCAAATACCAAGTATCATTGGGTCTCTCATGTATCTAACACCAGCAGACTGATATTGTCTTTGCCGCTTATCTATGCTCCGCTATCGATCGCGACCAACCGAAACCCACCTCTCGAGGCTAAAAGAATCCTCCGATACATCAAGGAACCATTAACTTGGGGATCCGTATCCGAAGGATTCGGTTTTGAACTAATAGCTTTTTCGACACGATCACGCAGGATGCCTAGACTCAAGGAAAAGTACTTCAGAGCACTACAATTTCTGATAAACCGGTGTCTTGGCAATCAAAGAAGCGAGGATTGTACATCGCTATCAACCGAGCGTAATATGTAGCCATGTCCGCGTGTTTTACTCAAGTCATCCGGATGAGAACACAACTCAAAGACTATGGTTACGATTTGATGTAATCCCGATGTATTTGCGACAATCGGAGTGTCATTGCCATCTCGCAACTCGATTCAAAGACTAAATCAAAGCACATCGATCACGCTATCATTTCATCAAGGACCACGTGGAGCAGGTACCGTTGAACTATACTTTGGTACTCGAATACCAATGGCGGATCCGCTCACCAAAGCCTTGCCTCCCGCTAGGTTTAATGAGTTGGTCCACCGAATTGGTATGAGGTGTTGACTCAAGAGGAATTGATGACCTCTTAAAACAGCCTTAAAACCCGTCAAACACCAAAACATCTTCTCAAATATCTTTTCAAAACAAAATACAAAAATATAAAACCGATAAAACAACAAAAATATTCTCCTAATCTATATTTCTTTCAACATGGCAAGTACATTTTTCCGTCAACACTTCAATCTTTCAAAATTCAAGATTTTTCCGATCAAGTGTTGAGGGGAGAAAATAAACTCTTAACCGCTTCAAAACATCTCGCAGACTTGCATGTTATCATATCTCGGTTGATTCTCATACAAATGGTGGTACATTTTCTGGTTCAAAGACTCTCCTCGGACTTAAATTAATAACCTTTCATTATTTTATCAAGTCGAGGGGGAGTGTCGTCATGTTTCTTTCCTAAAAATATTTGTTTGGTAACCAAAATGGAAGTTAAAAGGCTTTGTTTGGAAAAGGAAAAGGTGGAGGGACCAAAACTGTCAAAATGCTTAAGTTATTTTAATAAAACACCTCCCCACCTACTTTTCTTCTTCACATTTATTACACAAAACCTTTCACATCCTACGCCTAACAATCATTCAAGATATCTGTTGATTTGATCATCATTGTGTAAGTGTTTTTGTGATCTAAACATGTTTTTAAGATAAGGTCTTGAATTTCATTCAAATCCAACGGTTAAAATTCATGTTACGAGTGATTATGTGTTCTACGCATAAGCGTATGAACACACAATCATTGTGTGGACGATTGTGGTTAAATGGATTATGTCAAAACGTTTCAAATACATCAATGAAATCAGTTTAACCATCAAAATCCACCCAGAAACACATATCAATGATCTTTGAAAATTAGGGTTCTTGTGTCGAATTGGGTATTTTTGAATGTGAAGTGTTTTGGTCAAAAAGATTGTTGGGTTATGTTCTTATGATGCTGAATTGATGATTTCCTTGCTTTATAACCACCCAGAAACTCTAAATCATCAACAATTTGGAATTAGGGTTTAAAGTTCTTAAGTTTGGGTATTTTTGATTCACCATGAATTGGGTGTTATAACTAGGTATTTAGACTTACTCAACACTCTTAAACTACCAGAAAAAGTTTGGTGCATATCCCATGGCTAGATCTCATACGCCGAGATTTAGGGTTTAGACTACGCTGTATGTAGTTCCACGATAATCGTGTAACATGTGTTCTTGCCATGATTTGTTGTTAAAATGAATTTATGTGTTAATATTGATGATATGATGATTCTATTTCGTGCTTGTTACCGTGAAACTCGTAATCAAGGTCATTTGCAACTCTACGCATAAGGATTACCCTACGGCGTAATCATGTTACGCGAAGAATAATCCCACGCATAATAGCCACGCGTAAGGTTCTACAATGGACTACGCAGATCCCGTGAAGGATATGCGAACAATGACCTCACGCATAAGGTCTACTTCACGAGTAAACCTTACGCGTAAGGTTAATATTTGCCCACGCCGTAAACCCCACGATAAGGTCCCCTTCCCACGCGTAACATTTCACGCGTAGTTAGGATCCCTACGCGAAGTTTACGCCACGCATATATCATTTCGCTCACGATAACTTTGCCAAAACTACGCTTAACCTCGGATTGACCTTCATGATGAATTGTTACGTACAAACTTGTAAATAAACTAATCATAACGTCACGAATCCAATAATGTCACTAATAAACTTAATCGCCTAATATGTCGTGAACAATAAGTGATAACATAAACTTTAAAACTCAAAGTTAACTAACTCACTAAACATTTCACAACGCCATTAGACTATTGGACATACAAGTGACTTAGGACTCAGAACAATCATTGACACCGTATATTCAATAACTAGACATTAAGATCTTCTCGTTGACTAACATTATGTCTTCGATATGTTGGTTCTTTTGGCTAATGTTATTTGAGATCACGACATGGTCGAACAAATGAATGTGGATGCATCCAAGTTCTCTCCATTGTCGATATCTATCCTCATGGCTATCCAATGAAGATAGGAAAGAACAATCTCCGTGTTGACTTTGACACCCTCACTTGCTCGAATCTTCGTGTTTAATTGCTATTGACATTCGAGGACTCATCCATATCGTAACATGCTTACTCACTCGCAACTGCTCTCGAGATCTACATCCAACAGCCTCGAACACTATGGAAAGGGTCAAGGACAAAATGTCGTGATGGTGACTCAATCACAAACAAGTCACCATTACACTGCAGACTTAAGGGTTGTTCTCCTAATTTCGATGTCGATCCAACCAAACTATATGCCACACCGTTGAAGAGCTCACTCTCCAATTCTTAACCGATATCGGTTATGACGAGGCTACGGAGTAATCACCAAGCATTCTCACGTAGAGCTTAAGAGTATTCCTCAACCCCGAGAACTCTCTACATGATCATCACCAAGTCTGCTTCGGTCGCGACAATGCTATGAGCACCCTAAGCTCATGGAACCGCAAATATTCGGGCATTGGTCAGCAGAAACACATCGCTATCGAAGCTCGATTTGGGATGACATGATGTCATTTCTCAACAAACTTGGCTCAAAGATTCCCTACATCGATACACTAAACTATTGATCCGAGAGCACTTGGACTTCATCCCGATATTCCCAAGAGGCTCAATGACCCCGATAATCACGATATGTTGACGGAACCTATTCTATCCGCGTAATCAAGGAAACGCCTACAAAGAAACAAGGTGTGTCTTGCTGATTTCTTCTAATCAAGATGTCGAAAGCTCAAACGCATAAAAGGTATCCGAAGCAATGACAAGGCAAAGTTGGTCATCTCGATGATAAATCTTCCGAACACCTGTAAGGAGAACCAAAAAGGAAGTCTTGGAAGTGTCACAAGCACGAGATAGTCAAAGGAATGTTCCAAAGAAGAAACCTATTCCAAAGAGGAAACCTACCTCAAAGAAGAAAGTTCCTTCTCGTGAAGCCACTCCGATCCTTTCACCGAACCGCAAAGACATTTCGTGGACGAGGACTCGATGCTACCGACACGGATGAAGAGATCACATACTCAAACCGCAAGGATGAAAATCCTCAGTGCCAAAACCTCCAAGTCCTCAAACTATTAAAGGAAAAGGAAGACTCTCGCACTTGTGCCACATGATGATAGCTCAAGATGAAGAAGAAAACCGGATCAATCATACAGAAGAAGTTTCACAACGCCGACACCTTCATAAGGTCAATAATTTGCTAAAGATCAAATGGGTGGCCCCGGAGGATCAAGTGGTGTCGCCCACTCCTCACCGGATCCTAATACGGTTAATCAACCCGCAGGATCCGTGCCACCACTCTTCGCAACAACAACAACTGTGGAGGATACTATCGATATGAGTTTGATAACCCGATACTAAGATGATCGAGGAAGATAAAGATGATGATTATGACAAGTTGTTTCGGGTAGTCCCATACGCCTCGTAAGGAAACTTCAACCGCCTAAGGACCCCAAGCTTCCTCATGTCTCCTCCTCATCGACTCATCATCTCACTCATCACTACCACCATCAACGAAGTCAACCAGATCATCATCCAAATCGCTGAAGAAACCACCTAAATCTTGGATTCTCGGACTCATAAAAGATTGTGAAAGTTGTCCAACAAATCGAAAGAAGGACATACTTTACGTAAAACCGAATTGGTTTGTCACCAGATTCAAGACTTAAATGATGAGAAAGACAAGATGGAGAAAGAAAGGAATTTGTTCGAAGTTCATGAAGAGTCATCAAAAGAGGAACCGAACGAAATGATCAAGGTTACACTAACAAGTACCTTCGTGATATCGCTCCGAAAGTCCAAAAGGAACCGGAGAAGACAAGAAGAGATCATACCCACAAGTTTCTTCTCGACATCGCCCCGGTGTGACTAGAGAAGTATTTTCCGACAACTCACCCCTAACATCGCCGCATTGGTTAAACATACAATGGCCAAAGAAGTCGATCTCTCTCGAACTGAAAGTTAATCGCTAAACTAGTGATGCAAATGTCAAAGTGATCCGAACGCTTACTCGGATGAAGCTAAATTTTTCAAAATCTACTTGATTTTCAACTCGGATCATCATGCAAGGAGTCACCGATCAACCCAAACGACCAAGAGATGACGATGATAAGGATAAGGACTCGCACCTAAACGCCGTAAGCGCCCTGTAAATCTACTTGATGCCACCTCCTCCACCACGGACTTCTTCTCAACAAAGTCTCCTCCACCTCGGTCTTCATCGATAAACCTCGGGACGATTCCGAGTTACCACCCCGACTCATAAAACAGTGATTACTCGAGTATACGAGTGGTGACGATGAAGAGGTCCTTGAGCCCCGACAACAACCCACCTCACCCAAACAAGTGCGTAAACCAAGATCATCATCAAGGCCTTCCAAAAGAAGAAGGGACGACTCACCTGGAGTCGTATCATGGCTAGATGACGATAAAACCAAGAGTTTGAATGGTTCTCCATACTTGTCAATCAAACTCCCTACCCGTTGAAGGTCAAGAATTGGTAGACGGTTCTACATTGAGCACGCAAAACTTTTGCAAGAAAAGTTCCATGAAGAAAATGACGAATCGAGTTGAAGCGAATCAAGAATGAAGCGTTTCAACTTCTAAAAGACAGCCCGAAGCGCCTCGAGGTCGAATATCATCTTGAGAACATCGCCGAGCTATGTCTAACAACATGGATTGGCTCAATCCGAAGCAAACATTGACTTCACACAAAGGGACAACCTCCATACTACAATCGATTGGACCAAACCCCTACCGACCATTGGCCAAACAGACCAACCATGGATTCCCTTCCGATACTTCTTTAACAAAGTGATACGGATTCGTATAAAAAACGTATAAGATATCCTAGGCTAAACCTAGCGGCGATGACGTTTGGCCAACCAAGTTGTCAATCGACGGTCGAACTCCGGCCAACCCGAATGTTCTGTTAAACACAAAAACCTGGTTTAACAATGAAAGAGATTTCTTTATTTTCAATTAACAACCCAACCTTTGATTACAATAAGTTTAAATAAGCAAACAACTTGTAAAGAAAGAAACGACCAAATAGGAAAATATCCCACAAAAGAAGAAAACAAATAATCTTCAAGAAACATGAAATAACTTAATCAAAATAGGTTGGATTGGATCTTGTAAAGTTGGTGTCGACCTAGCCACTTTCAACCAGCCCTTCGTGGCTTGACGAGCTTCCGGGGTTCTTCTATTGGGCTTGAATCTGTATCATCCTCCCTCTAAAAGACGACTCGCCTCCGAGTCATACCCAATGTCTTCGTCTTCAAAGTAAGGAGTGAGGTCACGACATTAAAAGTGGCGTAAACATTATAACGGCCGGCAAATCTAGCTTGTACGCTGTTGTCATTTATCTTTTCAAACACGAAATGGTCCATCAAGACGGGACGAACTTTCCAAACCGACCAGAGGAAATCGGTCACGCCGCAAATAAACCCAAACGAGATCACCTTCGTTAAAAACGACACGACGCCTGTGTTTGTTTACCCCGGATTGATAGTGCAAGTTATGTTGAATAACCGTCACGCATCGCAAAGATGCGCTTTATTTGATCGGCCGGGCATCTCCTTCCGCACTAAAACCGCGGTCCCTGTGAGTGGAGCAAGATCCGTGGGTGTAAATGGGTTATGCCCATATACAACAAAGAACGGACTCCTCCTCAGAAGAATGATTAGACCGATTATAAGCAAATTCGGCTGCGGTAAAGCTAAATCCCATCTTTTTGGGTGATCACCCACAAGACTCAAGTAGATTTCCCTGACTACGATTTGTAACTTCACCGACCATCCGTTTGAGGGTGATGCGAATCGCTAAACTGTAACTTAGCCCCAACCGCGACCACAACGTACGCCAAAAATGACTCACAAATTTGTCATCTCTATCAGAAGTAATAGACTTAGGCACACCATGTAAACGAACGATCTCCGCAAAATACAAGCGAGCAACCTGAGACGCATCAAAAGTTTTCGCACACGCAAGAAAATGAGCCATTTTGGAGAATCTATCGACCACGACCATAATCGAATCTTTCTTGCGTTGTGTCATAGGTAATCCCAAAACAAAATCAAGACAAACGTCTTCCCAAGGACTATGAGGGTACCGGTAAGGAGTATAGAGCCCCTGATTTGTATTATGCGTTTTGGCCACATGACACACCCGACAAAGTTGTAATACCTTGACCACATCCTTCACTAAGTGAGGCCAACAAAATTTTTCGCGAACCAACACTGCTGTTTTTTCACGCCCGAAATGACCCGCAAGAGCCCCCTGATGACATTCCAAAATAATTGCCTCACGGAAAGACGAGAAAGGAACACATAAACATTGTCCCTTGTAAAGAAACCCATCACGCTGGAAATAATCTTTCACCGTCCCCTGCTTAGTCGCTTGCCAGAAAACACGAAAATCTGGATCATCTTCATATAAATGAGTAAACGAATGAAAGTATCAACCTCGAAAAGGACGACGTCACCAACGCGGACGCCGCTCAATGCATCGGCGGAATTTGCGGTACCGCTTTATGCCCGACAGAAAGTAAAGTCTTGCAAAGTTTCACCCACTTTGCATGCCTTGGATTTAACTTTGCTTGCCCCTGTATAAACTTCAACGCCTGATGATCGGAATATAAAATAAACTCTGCGGGTAAAAGATAGTGCCTCCAATATTCGAGACTCCGGATAATTGCATAGAACTCCTTGTCATATGTAATGTACCGCCTGCGAGTTTCATTGAGTTTCTCACTAAAATAGGCTATAGGACGATTAAGCTGACTCAATACACCACCTACACCGAACCCGAGGCATCACACTCAACCCGGAATACATGCTCAAAGTTGGGAAGAGCAAGCACAGTGCCTCGGTGACAATGACCTTAAGTTGTTCAAACGAAACCCGAAATGCTTCGGACCAAATAAACTTACTACTTTTCAAACATTCATTAAAGGTGCAACGATGGTACTAAAATTGCGAATGAACTGCGATAAAAGGAGGCCAAGCCATGAAAACTCCGAACATCGTAGTGATTTGGGCTGTGCCAAGAGGTGATGGCCGATATTTTGTTAATGTCCATCGAATACCCTCCCGAGATGAGATACCCCAAAAAATGACCTCGGTTGTGAGAAAATGACACTTCTTTTCATTAGCGAACAACTTTTGAGCACGTAACACAAAGAAAGATATCGCGAAGATGAGTGAGGTGTTGTTCTTGGTTTGGCTAAAAATCAATATATCATCGAAATAAACGACGACACACTTGCCAATAAACGGTTTGAATATGTGATTCATAAGCCGCATAAACGTACTCGGCGCATTAGATAAACCAAATGGCATGACCATCCATTCATAAAGTCCATCCCTTGTCTTAAAAGCAGTCTTCCATTCGTCGCCCGGTCGTAGGCGAATTTGGTGGTACCCACTTCGTAAGTCAATTTTAGAAAAATCCGCACCATGCAAATGATCAAGTAGGTCATCAAACCTTGGAATAGGAAAGCGGTACTTGATTGTAATTTTATTAACATTTCATTGTCAATGCACATCTGAAAAGTACCATTGGGCTTTGGTACAAGAAGAGCGGAAGCGCACACTGCTCATACTTTCTCGAATCAACCCTTTATCCAAAAGCTCGCCACTGTTTGTGAAGCTCGCAAAGTCTTTTGGATTCATACGGTAGGCGGTTTATTCGGTATACTAGCTCCGTGTACAAAGTCTATGCAATGTTGTATTTCTCGTATCATAGGTAAACCACCGATGTCTTCCGGAATACGTCCGCAAACTCGGACGATGAGGGGTCAGCAACGGCTGGTGTGGAATGAACTGGTGGATTTGCTTGACCAAAACAGCCCAAAGATGACCGGTCTTGAATCGTTCGGTGAGACCCAAAATTCAGCCCGGGAGACAAGGAATGAGTCTTGTGGCTCGTCTTTGGGGTTGAGTGGTGCTAGTGTAATGGTCAGCCCATCTTTCTTGAAAGTATAAATGTTGCGATATCCATCATGCTTAACTCGCCTATCGTACAACCAAGGTCGTCCCAATAGTACGTGACACGCGTCCATGGGAATAACCTCACACCACAATTCTTCTTAATATTTGTTCCCAATAGAAAACTGAACGAGACACTTGTGATTCACTTTGACTAAATTCCCTTTTTTTAACCACGTAAGCTGATACGGCTCAGGATGATCATGCAACGGAAGACCTAACTTTTCAACCATTGAGGTAGCAACCATATTCTCGCAGCTACCGCTGTCAATAATGACTATACAAACTTTCCCCTTCGATGTGCATTGAGTGCGAAAAATATTATTTTGAGCCACTCGTGTCATCATCTCAGTCGGTCATAGACGTGTTGAGAACACGTCGTGTAACAAGAATCTCTCCTTATCCGGATAAAGAATTTCGTTTCTTCTTCTCGTCGCTCACATCATACATGGCATCGCCTCCTCAACAATGGCCACCATTTGTTTATTTGGGCAATCACGTTTTAGGTGACCAATTCCTTGACACTTAAAGCACCGTAACGAACTCGAGGTGGGTCCGGATGGAACGGTTGTTGGAGTCGAGGACTCGGCTTTGATTGGGCCGGTCCTGGTGGGAGTGGAAGTTGGTTGTGAAATACGGCTAGAAGAGCCAAAACGTGTAGTTGTTTTTTGCTTTGCCAATAATTGTTTTTCTACTCGTAGTGCTAGTCTGCAAACATCAGAGAAAGAATAATATTGTTGCAAATACACTATATCGTAAATATCGATCAAGACAACCCAAAACGTGCTATAGTCCGTTTCTTCGCCTTCGTCAATCCCGCAACGCATGCGAACACGCTCAAACTCAGCAATAAACCCTTCAACTGTTAAGGTTTGATGTTGGAGATTATGAAATTCTAAAAGGAATCTTGTTTGTGAGTAATCGGTAAAACTTTTTTCCATTAGGCGCTTCATCTTAGCCCATGACTCAACCCGATGTTTACCCTCCGGCACCGCTTTGTTCTCGCAAATGATCCCACCACAAGGAAGCGGACTTTTTAATCTAATAGCAACTAGTTTTACCTTGATATGCTCGGGCGCCTCACGAAGATCAAATATACGGTCCACCGACGTAACCAATCAAGAAAATCATCCGCACAAACGTCCTTCAAACTCGGGATCTCGGTTCGAATACCCAACGATCGGATAGGATCTACAGTTGGTGGGGCTGGTGTATGATGACGGCGCCAGATGGTGAAGGCCGACGATGTCGCGCACGAGGGTCGGTTGGCGTTGTGGACGCCGGTGGAAAAAATTTACAAATTCATCACCTTCGTTTTCATCTTCTTCCACGGTTGAATTGCTTGATGTGTCTTCAAACTGTCCCTCGTACCTATTAAAAGGATTGATTTCGAGTTCACGAACCCGTTGACGAAGTCTTTCAATCTCGATATCACGAGGATCACGTTGGTCATGTTCGTTGCCTCCGGCGGCGAATCTACGATCTTGGCGACGATGATCTCCGTTCTCCGACATCTTGAGATTTCCTGAGCTCTGAATACCACTTGATACGGATTCGTATAAAAAATGTATAAGATATCCTAGGCTAAACCTAGCGGCGATGACGTTTGGCCAACCAAGTCGTCAATCGACGGTCGAACTCCGGCCAACCCGAATATTCTGTTAAACACAAAAACCTGGTTTAACAATGAAAGAGATTTCTTTATTTTCAATTAACAACCCAACCTTTGATTACAATAAGTTTAAATAAGCAAACAACTTGTAAAGAAAGAAACGACCAAATAGGAAAATATCCCACAAAAGAAGGAAACAAATAATCTTCAAGAAACATGAAATAACTTAATCAAAATAGGTTGGATTGGATCTTGTAAAGTTGGTGTCGACCTAGCCACTTTCAACCATCCCTTCAGGGCTTGACGAGCTTCCCGGGGGTTCTTCTATTGGGCTTGAATCCGTATCACAAAGACCTGGATTTTCTCTTACACGGTAGCGATGGTTCGCGAAAATACGCTACATCCTTGACTCTTCCATTCCCGCCGGCTATTTACTCAAACCGCATAGCTATCGAGGAACGTGAAAATCACTTGTTTTCGACAACGCAAGCATACGACCAAGATGCATTGTATGGGATTCATCATTGGCCCGAACGTCAAGAATCTACTACGTGTCGCCGGTTGTAAGTCTCAACATGCGGTGTATAGTTCTAAGGACATCGTGGCCATCAAACACATTGATCTCAAGTCTAAGTGGGACTACACATTCTTGAAGAATATCATAGTCAAACGACAAGATGAACAGGACTATGGATTCTCCGAGGTGACTTTGAGAACTTGTCCTCAACGACATCAAGACATGTATCTTGCCAAAGTATGTGGTCGATGAGACAATTCTCGATCGAATTTCAACGTGAATTTATCAAGTCGGTTCTCATCTTCATTAGACGATCGTGATCAAAGAACGTGTTGAAGATATCCGATGGTCGTTGAATCTTATCGACGCGTGTCAACCTCACTCCTCCAACGCTTACTCTTCCCGATCTAAACCACTATCTCAATATACACTCATCAAGAAACCTTTCGCGTTGTTTACCATAGTGAACTTCAAAGAAACCGCTTAATGGCGTGTAGTGAGCTCCACAAATTCGGAGATCATACCTTGAAGTCGGTTAGGGATGGATTGGCGTCTGAGTTGAAGGATATACCTGAAAGTTGGGTCTCCTAAGCTACCGGAATTCTCGTGAAAGGAGGGATGTGAGACGAATCATCACCATGATTGATGAACGGTTGTTCGAAGGGATCGCCTGACGATTGGAGAGCTATGTTGGTGGTCGACCCAGAGAAACATCACCGGCTTTCTACGCCTGCGCACTCGGGAACATCATCGCACTTCCGGTACCCCTTGAATTGTTTCCTTCATATAATTTTGGATGTGTGATTTAATATGTCAACGGCTTGTGCACACATAACAAAGGTACAACCCGTAATTGTCAAGAAAGGACCCCGTGGTATGCCTCGGTGCCACAATCCTTATAAAAGGAGCGAAAGCTTTTATTTTGAGTAAAACCTATCAAACATTTCATTTTTCAAGGTTTTGCTCAAAAGACAAGTACCTCCCATATGATTTTAAAACCTCAACCGCTTATATCACTAGTTGAGGGGAGTATTTGATTTAAAACTTTGTTCACATATTGTTCATAGTGGTCATCTTCCCGCAACACTCGAAATGGTCATATTTATTGTCAACCGCTCAAAATAACATTTTATATGCCATTTTTAGGGGAGAAAATTTGTGTGATAAGAAATATGTTGTGCAATATGCAAATGAATCATGTACCTCGGACTTAACCAACGAATTGACGGTACTAAACTCGTTAGTAACTTTAAAAGACTTGTCTGGACGGGTAATAATTTCAAGCTAGTTCGCTAGTAATGTAAACGTGTCTCGCAAAGGACTTGTCCAAGTAGAAAGTACCATTCGAGAAACTCTTGATAGACATGAACTCGACGGGTTTGACAACCTTCCAAGGTTTGTCTACACCTTCAAGGTAGTTATTAGAGCTAGTTGTCACCCAAAAGTCGACAATGTAACTCTTTAACTATGCAACGTAACCGTGTCTCATGGGGATTGTCTATCTTGATGGATCAATTCAAAAGTGCGCTCTTTCTTCATTGTGCATTTAACCATTAAAACTATTAAGCACATGTGGAGGGGAGTATTTATGCAAAACATCATCTCTCAAAGTGGTTCAAACATGTTTTCATCAACAAACCCTTTGAGAGATATTTTAACATACAATGGTTTTAATGGCAAACATAGGTTAGTCATGGAGTTATAAGGTGACTAAGGTTAGGAATAACCGTCCTATGATCCGCCAGAGTCGGAGGATCTACCCAAGGACACTACCATTAGTTAGTGTTAGAAGTCCTTAGGAATGATTGTAAAAGGAGAAAATGAGAATCGGAGAAAGAAGGAGTTGAAGAATCAAAAGAAATGTAAAGTAAAGGGTGAAAAGAAACACCCTCCGCATTATTCAACTTAGGGCGGACACGGGTTCAATTCATATACTCTTGGTTGTCACTTAGTGACACCGGTATGAAGATTAAAAGTCGTCATGGACCCGGTGACGCATGCACTAAACCTTCTTAGCCACTCAAGTTTTCTCAAGCGAAGCTTGTTTCATTCTCACAGGAACCCCACGCAAACTATTGGCTTTCTTAGAGATCGCCGGTATTGAAGAAGGAGACCCTCTCCCTAGTCTCCGCTCAGAAAACCAAAACGCACTATTGAGTCTAGAGCCACGAGATTCATCAAAAGATCTCTTAGGAACACTTGACATTTAATCACTTGATGATCAACAAATAAGATTATCGATGGTTCATATCGAGTCCTTCATGATCTTAGCAATTTGTCGAGAACATTTATGAGAGGTCCACATCCGTGATCCTCGGTGATTGAATGGAAACTCTGCCGTGGTCAACATCAAACGACCCGGCAAAGAGGTCACTTCGGTAACTCCCGTGGATTACGCGGAGTGTGTCTCAAACGGTCTACGTGAGGTGATGCTTGGTGTACCTCAACGACTCATCTCGAATCAGATGTACTTGGTACATCACGTTATCTCACTTGTAGGACTCCGGTTCAGAACGGCCTTTGTAAGAATTAGAGTTGTGTCTTCACACTATGTCGTTGACACTCTCAAGTTCAAACTTGTAAGTGCTGGAAACCGCTTATTACTAACCGCTTGAAATGTTTTCTTCTTATGGAAGCTCGAGCGGGATGATCGTGTCGATTCTTCTCATGCTCACGCCAACTTCATCACTAATGAAAGTTCTATTCAAATGCAACACAACAATGTAATGATTCTTCATCAAAACAAAGAATATACAAAGTCAAAGACTTAAAGAACTTCATCAAGATCTTGAATTCCAACGCCAAAGAGCGTGTGAGCATGTTGAAGAATGACGTGGAGACACCTGAGCAATGAAGGCACTGAGGCGCATCGATGCGCACAACAACATACTATCACCTTCACCACAAATAACAATGATCAAAGAACGGTTAAAGATGACGTCAAGCATAACTGCTCAAATATAATTATCTCTACACCGGGAGATTGTTCGAATCAAGGCAATTCCTCTCACAAGAAAGAAGAATGTCTCGAAGACGCCATCGCTACTATTACATCAACGCCTTCACCGTTTACATTCATATATACTTGAGGGGAGATTTTTGGAATCACTCCTAAACAAGATTTCAAGTATTTATATTTCATATGTAATAGGTAGCTTTATTATGGCCTTTATGTTTGTTTAAGGTCAAGCTTATGTAGAAGGCCCATAAGCTTAGGCCCAAGCCCACATAAGAAAGGATGGGAACTAGGAGTGTTGCCCTAGCTTCCCTCCTATAAATAATCTTGTAAACCCTCATTTGAGGGTTGGTTGTTCAAGTTCTTTTCTTTCACTCACCTCCTTCGCCTAACCGTATACTATATTGTGTGTGTGTGTGTTTGATACTTGTTCAATCGCCTCATCTCCTTTCTATATAACTTGTGTTGTAAAACTAGTGACCTAACATTGATCAAAACATTAAATACATTAGTGGGTCACACTATATAAACCACGTTGTTGTATTAAAAAAATTACATCTTTTTTTCTTCTGTTAAATCCTTTTGTAGGTCAAGAAATGACATTCAAAGTCCTACTACACCATTATGGAAGTTTCACTTCACCACCTGGAAGAAAGTTTATAGGTGATATAGTTGCTTGTGTAGATCCAATTGATTATGAAACTTTTTCGGTCAATCAATTGAAAATAATCTTAACCAATTATTTAGGTTATGATGATAACTCCCCAACCTTTTTTTATTTGAAGAAACCAAATTGTAGTCTTGATTTAGGACTCGAACTATTAGTTGATGCAATAGAAGACCGCGAACGTATAGGAACGTATACTCAATTTCATCAAAACCAACTACATGTGTACGTATCACGGGTGGAGTTATCCCCACTTGTTGTGCCCGAACAATGCAATAATGAGGGTTTCAAAAAGAAAAAACAAGATAATCCTTCATGTTCAAAAAAGTTATTTGACTAGTGACTAAGTCTGGTTATATTCAGCTTGTAATGTCACATTATGCTACTTTGTGGTTTTATTGAATCAAATTCAATTGTTCCTTCTTTCATTCATATCAAATGTTAGGGTTCTACATAGAATACGAACTTTTATTCATTACACAAGCAAATCGGAATACTACATCGAAATGAAAATATAAACTACGATAAATGAAATACATGATACCATTAAACATTAAATCCTAAAAGTTGATTGTCTGACATTGTTAGAAGAATTAGTGATTCTTTGTTGGGCCCAATGAAGAATGAACCAGAATCTCCTTCAACACCCACAATTTGAAAGCTTTCAGCATTACACACGAATACTTGTAGCGAGTGGGGCATTTGTTGGCTTACTTTAGCTTCAACTATTGGTTCCTCGTCCTTATTAAAACCCACCAATTTAAGTACATGCTCAACTGGGAATGGAATATTGAATAACATTCGAAAGGATGTTACAAAACCAACATCAACTTCTAACACCCATGCACAAAGAAATCGTATGTCCTCTAGATAGAAACTAGACGAAATTACGAGACTATTTCCTAGCTGAGATAGATCGAATGGGAAAGGAATCAAAACTCTCAGCTCTTCAGGTATGTAGACTACAATAAACCTGTGAGTAATCAAAACAAATGAAACAAGCATATAATTTTTGTACATCATACCATCATCATTGGTAAGCCTTTCAGAAGCAGGCCAATAAATTTTACCACCCACACATGCTTCACCTGACCGTTTTAGGCGGATTGTTTCACGAGGCAAATGGTAATTTTCAAGAATGTTCCAACTACCATAGCTCAACGTAAACACTGACACGTACCATGGTCCTTGACCATAGTAAGGGTAATTAATCTTTAAATGGGTAGGGTCTAAAGTGTCTGGACGAACACCAAAACCAAGGACCATTTTTGGCGAATCAGGTTGATCCATGTAACTAGGAACAAAAATCCCTAATGATCATTTTATGGATGGATTCCAAAGAATAAGAATCATCTTACCAATATACGAAAAACACCAAACACCTTCAGAAGTAGCAATTGGCTTAACGGTGGTAAGATCCAAATTTGTATTTAGAGATGTGAAGCCTAGATTGTCATCAACAGAAAACATAAAACCTAGATTATCTTGCTTGTATGTTAAAAAAAAAAAACTTCTAGTATCAACCTCATGAAAACCGTAACGACATATGAAGTTGTTACTGTCAATTGCATCTTTCCAAGTCTTTGAGACACTACGGAACTGCATTAAAGACTTAATAGGAAGCCTATTCATGATATTGATCTGAAGATCAAGGGGTATGTTGTCTGACATTGTTTGGGGATGGTTACAAGTAATTTGCAGTGTAGTTGAATGTGTAAAATTAGAGTATTAACATTTTTTCTTAAATAGAGTGTTTGTATTACTTTTTTTTTATCACATAATATTATACACGAAATATGACATTAATATGACTTGTTAGAAACTTTATAGAGACAAAGATGTAACTAGTAAATAAACGTTTTTTGATCACATAATACTATACACGAAATATGACATGAATATGACTACTCAGGTACCTTATAGAGACAAAGATGTGACTAGTATACAAGCTTTTTTTGATCACATAATATTATACACGAAATATGACATGAATATGACTTGTCAGAAACTTTATAGAGACAAAGATGTGACTAGTAAATAAACTTTTTTTGATCACATAATACTATACACGAAATACGATATGAATATGACTACTCAGGTACCTTATAGAGACAAAGATGTGACTAGTATACAAGCTTTTTTTGATCACATGATATTATACACGAAATATGACATGAATATGACTTGTCAAAAACTTTATAAAGACAAAGATGTGACTAGTAAATAAACTTTTTTTGATCACATAACACTATACACGAAAGATGACATGAATATGACTACTCATCTACCTTATAGAGACAAAGATGTGACTAGTAAACAAGCTTTTTTTGATCACATAATATTATACACGAAATATGACATGAATATGACTTGTCAGAAACTTTATAGAGACAAAGATATGACTAATAAATAAACTTTTTTTGATCACATAATACTATACACGAAATATGACATGAATAGAGACTACTCAGGTACCTTATAGAGACAAAGATGTGACTAGTATACAAGAAATATGACATTAGTTTGACTTGTCAGGAAATACATTTTTTTATCACATAATATTATACACAAAATATGACACATGTTAATTACTTTTTGCAAACACACATGGTAATATTACACTATATATAACACATCCACGAAATTGAATGTATATACATCTTCACAATAGTTACAAAAAGAAAATGGCCTTGAATTTACATAAATTCAAGTGTATGTTACATTACGGTGAAATAAAGCGTGGTGTCATTATGGATCATGATATAACCTATTCAGGGTTAGTTGAAATGGTGGTGAATAAGTTTAAATTGAAGCAAAATGCCCGAGTAAATTTAAATGTGAAAGTCTCTTCATCTGACTTTCGACTAGATGTTACATATGACAACGAGGTAAACTTTTTTGTTCAGTGTGCTTTAGAGTCTCCTGCTGAACTTGTACACTTGTATGTTTCTCAATCTAAAATAATGAAAGAAACAACAAGTTTTGGTTCAACTCAGCAAGTGCTAGAGTTTTATAATTTTTTCCCTCCAATATTAGAAGAAAACATCTGCCCATCAATTGATTTTCAAAACAATGACTCTGATTATAAACATGAGGAAAATTTCACAAAACCAGGGTCATCATTTGCTTTCTGTTCAGATAACTAATGTGAAGATGATGACCAAAGTTATAAAGATGAGGCAATTTCACAAAACCGTGGTCATCATTTGCTTTTCCTTCGATGACGATGAAGATGACTCGAGTTATAAAGATGAGGCAAATTTCACAAAACCGTGGTCATCATTTGCTTTTCTTCGATAACTAATGTGAAGATGATGAAAATGATTGTTTTGATGAATTAAATAAAACCCAACACCCGTTAACCATAAATGGCCAAATTTTTTGACCATATCCCGTAAGTTCTGAACCACCACTTTACACGCCAAAACCTATGCCTACAAAGGATTATAACAAAAAAACTGAAGTAAAAATCAATAAGGTTTTTTTAACTACGGCGGATTTAGACTTGACATACAGGTTGAAAGCTTTAGAAGATGGTTATGAATTTTTGTTTCGAAAAAAACTAATCCTAAAACTTACAACATAAAATGCGTCCATTATGAACAATGTGCATGGTGTATTAATGCCAGACGTTGGCCAAATTAAGATGTTTTTCAAATTACGAACATGAATGATATTCACACGTGTCCCAGAACTCAAACATATCCTAACCATCGAAATGCAAACAAAAAAGTTATTGCTCACATTATGAAAGATAAATTAGAAGTTGTAGCCGTGATTTGAAAGGGAGAGATATACAAAAAGATATCATGGCACAATATAAAACATCTATATCTTACCAACAAGCATGGAGAGGGAAGGATTATGGGTTACAATTGTTAAGAGGTTCACCATTAGAATCGTTTGAAATGCTATCGTATTACTGTTTCACAACTTAGCAAAAAAAAAAACCAGGGACGGTCACACGTATCAAGAAAAGCAATCATGGGGTTTTTGAAATTTTATTCATTGCCATTGGTGCATCGGTAAGTCTTGTTCAATTTTTTTTATAAGTGCATGCAAAAACACCTTTGCTATTATAATTTTAAAAATTGTTTATATGAAGTTGCGTACATTTGTGAACCATATTCGCCCACTACTTATAGTGGACGTGGTGCATTTAAATGGTACTTACAAGGGTATAAATTTGCAAGCTGTTGGGATGGACGAAAACAACCAAATTTTGCCTATTGCTTACGGAATATGCAGAGGGGAGATTAGAGATTGTTGGTCATGGTCGATGTCAGTACTTAGAGAGTGCATCGGTGATAACCCCAATATGGTTATCATATCTGATAGGCATCCTACAATAGCTTCGGCAGTAAGGAATGAGTTTCCGTCGGCGTTTCATGGTATATGTTGTCGCCATCTAATGATAAACCTTTCCTTGAAAAGCAAAAAAATTAAAGGTCTATATATGCAAAGCGTATACACCGGATGAGTGGCAAAGACAAATGAACATACTCCTGGCTGTACAACCTGAAGCGCACCAAAAGCTAATGGAGGCTGATCCTAGACGTTGGTCTCGAGCACATTGCCTACGTAGCAGTTACAATTATTGTACATCTAACATTGTCGAGTCTGTTAATGCATGTATTGTATTGTACAGAAAGCTACCAGTCACAGTGTTGACTGACACATACCGAAGTATTGTGCAAAAGTGGTATTTTAAACGTCGGGAAGCTGCAGGTATTTATTGTTTAAAACATAACGTATTCATTAATCATTTTGAAAATATATTAGATAAGTTAATTAATTTATATTTACATTTTTGTGTAGCAAAAATGAAGTACGAAATCATAGATTGGGCAGCTCATAAGGTGGAGAAAAGAAGAATGAAAAGCGTCAGTTGGGTTGTACACAGAATTACTCAATTTCGATATCAAATTTATGATGGCCAATATAACCGTGAAGTGAACTTTACGACCGGTGAATGTGAATGCCGGAAATGGAAAATTTTTGGGATACCTTGTGGTCACGTTATTGTTGTTACAAGGTTTTTGAACCTAACAGATTGTGTGCAATATGTACATGACTGGTTTAAAAAGGAAAAATATCAAGCAACCTATGCGGAGTCAATTCCATTTTGTTGGAAATTTTAACGAATGGGAGTATCCAAGCCATATACATCCTCTTACTCCTCCAACAATGGACAACCCTCAGCCAGGTCGTCCAAAAAACACAGACCATATACCATCTCAAGGTGAAGAGCCAAAGACTATACACTATAGCAGGTGCAAAGAAGCAGGGCATAAGCGTCAGAGTTGCAAAAAAATCATTTGTCCTAGATCCACCTAACAACAAAGGTAAAAAAAAGCAAGGGGAATTTCCAACTAATGAGCAACATGACACTGCACCTTTTTAGGACCCACATCACCCGTTCGATCAAAGTTTTATGGGAAACAACCAATTCTCATGGCAACCATATGGCCAAAACACATACACTAATCAAGCAAATGGTCAAAACTCGTACTTTTGGCAAGCATATGGTGACAACACATACCCCACAAACCAATACGCTTCACAAACTTACCACCGCAACCCATACCCATCTCAACAATATGCTAAAAACACACACGCATCACAAACATATGATCAACATAACACACAACCATATTTCAACCTATCTCAACAAAACCGAACGCAACCACTTCAAAATGATTTTCAATACCAGTCTCAAGTGTATCAACAATACAATTCCCATCAACACGACTCTCAACATCTAGATGATCAACACACGCAGGATTCAAATAGTTGGTTTAATCGCTTTGGTTTTTAATAAAGTAGAAGGTCTATGTGACTAGTTAACAACTAATGGTATGTTCTGATTGTGTTGTAGCATCATGCTTTTCATTTTCAATTATCCAAGTGATGTTTGTATTGTCTGTCTGTTTGAATTTTACAAGTGATGTTTGTATTGAAGTGACAATTCAAGTTTTCTTTAATAAAGAACTTGAATAGTCACACTCAAGTCATATTTCTTTAATAAAGTACTTGACAATCAATTTAAAACATTGTATCTTATTCATATTATATTGTGAAACATTTCACACACTTTGAGACACAATATTACATTCATGTTAACTCTATTTTTTTAACATTTTTGAGTTCGTTGGGAAAAATATCATCAAGGACAACGCAAAGGAGAAAATGAGTAAAGTTTTATACAACATTTACATTTCAAATAACGTGAACAAAGACTGAAAATATCGTCAACTTATTACATAAAAAACCATACAAACCCTAAAACAAAATAGTTTCATTGATGATTAAGTACATATATCTTTTTAAGTATGTTAACACCCCTTAAACTATCCTTTACTTGATAAAAGAACACGTACCCATCCAATATTTGAGCATGTGTTTTGTGTAAAAATAAGTTAAAGTAAGGAATTTACAAGTATATAAGGCAATATTAACACCTCATTTTTGTTTGTGTATAAAAGTAATTGTGTAAAAAGGGTTTTTGTATAATATAAAAAAGGGTAAGATTTCAAAGCAATGAGAAGTGAATGTCTTGGCAAATGAATGGGCTAACGCAGAAGATTCTCTTCAAATATGCAGCGAAATGGTTAGCTTTGTCAGATAAAAGATAGTTGTGGGGCCCGTTGTGTAAGATTTCGCCTCAAATTTGCTGTGAAGACTTTTTTTTTTTTCTTTTTCCAGTTATATTTAGCGTGGTGTTGACACGTGTCCTACAAAAATTTCTCTGCCAATTTGAAGCGAAATAGGAGGCCTTTTTGAATATTGGGAAAAAATAGGACCTTTGCAGGACAAGTGGTCCGTGCATAGGCCTCCTAAGTAATTTCCGCTAGTTTTAATCACACGTGTCATTTTCTGACATGATATTGTCTTCTCTGTTGTGCTTTAAAGTCCGAGCTTGCACAATCAACATTCCCACAGTTCTCATGCGCCTTTAATCTTTTTTAGTTCAAAGCTCGTCTCGCATTTCCTACGAGAAATTCAGACCTCGGATGACTTGCATTTTACAACATGCTGTAATTTAATCAATTAACCTGATAATGTATCTTTGTTGCCATTGACTTAAAAAGAATGTAAATGGGGACAAAGAGAAGAAATATTTATGGTCTACGATCAATTATTCACACACTAGCTCCCTTTTCTATCAAAAGAGAGAAAATGACCTTCAAACGAATAATTGTGTCGACGGAATCTTCTGTACTAACAATGATTAGTTTACTACAAATTGCATAGATTAATTATTTCATCTACTACTTAAGTTTTTAACAATTATAATTTTTAAAATAATTGTTTCAGGTCTAATATCTAATTTTTTCTGAACAAAATAATTGTCTTTTGCTACATTGTCTTAATTTTGTTAGTTATGACAATAGAAGATGGTATGAACCCCAAAGTATTGTTACATGTGTAACACAAAAGACTCGTGTCTTAATGTTATTCTTTGTGGTGTAAAAAGTTTTTTAATATTAAAATTGTGAATTTTAAGTCTTTCTTAAGATATGTGAGATAGTTTGTGATGTATACATTATAAGATAATTAGTTGACATTCAAAAGGTAAATAATTTTTCATTTTTTTTAATTTTTATTTTTTATTATTATTTGTTTTAACATGTGTAATAGTAAATTATCAAAAAAAAAAAAAAAAAAAAAAGTTACAAAGGTTAAAAAACTTAAAAGGCATCCAAAGATGTTTTTAATAGAAAATAGAGTAATGAACCTAAACATAGTTTTTTCTTTTTTTTTTTAATAACTTAAGTTTCTCAAGTCATTTGAGGAATGACTTGAACTAAACTCCTAATTATACCATAAAGTATTTAATGATAAAACAGATTAGAAAGGTGATTTGAAGAAAAAAAAAAAAGAAAACAATGAAATCATTCGTAGCGAATTTGCATTGTGCACTCTTTAAGCCATCTTCAATGCAAGGCAGAGCAATGACTTTTTCTTTTTATGTTTTTCGATGCAAAAATTTTCCTATTAAAGCAAAAGATTTTTTTTAAGCAGTGACATGAGTTCCTCAAGTCTCTAGTGAATGAACCATTTTTTTTTTTTTTACATTAAGTGATTTATAAATACAAGCGAGTCCATGTCCTTTATTACCACTTAACGGGAAGGATATCACTTTTCTTCCTTTAGTGATATAGACTAAATAAGAGAAATATGTGGAGTCCACTTAGAAGAAAACCATTATTAAATGTTGTTGTAAACCAAGTCCTTTAGCTAAGAGTAAAAAGACACAACCCCTCAAGTTTCCTCCTCAAACTATTTGAAATTTTAAATTACGAAAGTACAAAATAAAAGCTTTATAAAGATATATTTTTTTTCATTGGAGTTAATTACGTGATAAGAGTGCTTGGTGCAGCAGTTATACGCACATTATAGGGCAAATTTAATTCCTATAACCCGGTACGCGATGTTATAGATAAGTTATAGGAGCGGAAGTTACATGCATAACACATGGTTTGTGTATGTGTGATTTTTTGATTTGTTTATTTATTTTTTAGGGTGTATTTGTTAAAAGTAACAATAGCTGTGAACAGCAGCCGTGAACAGTAGCTTTTGTCACAACTTCTTAAACAAGCATTTGAGAATTAGTCTTACTAAAAAATAGCCACAACTCATTGTTCTTTTGTCAAACGACTATTAAAAATCAAAATGCTTATTGCTCACCGCTCACTGCCTCAAAAAGCTACTCACCTCTCCGCACTAAACATACCCTTAGTGTAAAGTGTGGTATTTTGTGATGTGTTATAGAAAACTTATTAGAAATGTTTTTTTTGAGGTTTGTGTTACAAAAATATTATACGGTAAAAACTGACGTGGTGCATTTATAACTTGCCCTATAACTTGAATTGCACCTGTCACTCTAATAAGTACAAGATAACGGAAAGATGAGATGAAAAAAAGAAAGTCGCAAAACTTGGTATATGATAAAGTTTTCTTTAGGAACAAATTGACACTCTAAAGTTTATAATTTTATCTTTTTTACGTTTTAGTATATTTACACTAAAAGAATTCCTCATCACTACTATCTCTCGAGTACTTGAATAATTTAAAGTTTTAAACAAACAATCCTCTTGAGGGCCATTTTGGTAGACATATACGCAAGGCTGTCAACATCGTGAGTAATTCCTAAGCGATCTTACGTGGTTACTAGCTAATATCATGTAGTATCGGCATATGATCGCATTTGGGGTGGGATCGTATGTAACATCATGGAATCGCACCTAAGATCGTAAAATCGTCACTCGATCTGAATTCACCTATGTTTATTTTATGTTTTTCATTTTTTCCTACCTTTTAAGTCCATCTCACTTGCTTAGACCCAAAACACAAATGAGTTTTACTAATGTCTAATAAGTAAATCACCGACGTTTCATTTTCTAAATCGATTATAGTTTACACTTAGTTTTCTACTTTTCCTCAAAACAAAATTCCAATTAACAAACTACTGGTCTTCTTCTTATGATCTAATCACTAGAAGCAAAGATTTCTTATAAGTAATTGATGTTTTTTCTTGATGCTTTAAATCTTTAATGTAAACCTTTTAATAGTTTTAACTTTTAAGTTTGAACCACGTAATTAGTGGAAATAGTGTCATTGTTACAATTACAAGAGTCTTGAAATATTTTGATAGTTACTTGATACAGTAAAAGTGTAAAAGTAAAAGTCTAAAGTTTTCAATAGTTCAATACTTTACTTTACTGTGATTAAACTAATCAAATGGTATGTTTTGGTATGCAGTTTTTGAAACATTTGTTTGCTTGAAATCATGTAGATGGCTCGTATGTTTTGTGACGCTTAAGACTCATTTTATGTAATCTTATTTTGCTGAATCGTTGATGTAACGATTGAGACTTGACCTTTTTGCGTTTTACTATTACTTTGGTGTTTGAAATTTGAACTCTGACATGTTCAAGAGGATATTATATGAATGTATCTTTGACGTTGAGTAAAATGTAAAATAATTTGACTCGTGTATTCTATGTTTATAAAATATGACAAATTGATAGGATCTCGATTCGATCCTGCATTTTCAATCTAATCTCATGTGGAATCGCGATCTTGATACCTTGCTTATACCTATATTTAAAGGAGAGGATCCTCTATTGAGATGATAGCTTGAGTCAAGTTGAAAAGATACGAAGTATTCGATCAATTAACGACTCAAATCAAAAGAACTACTTTGATTCAACCATTGATTGATCCAATACCATAACGCTCAACTGATTCAGCTCGATCCTCTCAACTCGAGAGATCTCATTCAATATTTAAAAGGTTAAGTTATTTTAAAACCTTGTAGTTTAGTCATGAACTCATGATCATTAACACAACTTTACATAGTAGTATAACATAACTTTTGTAAAGATAGGTTCTTTTTTCTCATAGATGACTCACTTTTCATAACCCATTAGTACTCTCTTTCTCTCTATAATAATTGTTACACAAAAACCAAACCAGTAGAAGAAAATGATGTTTAAAAAATTGGTCAATGCATTTCATTCACTCTTGGGTCAATGCTTTTCTGGCGAACCACAAACCACCACTACAGGTGATCATTCAATTGGCCACCATGGTGTTTCTTCATCCACTGTTGGTGTTTCAGCCCTTGCTCAACACCTCTATCACTTTGAAATCACCTCTCAGGTACACAAATTCCATTAACATCGAGTTTGTATAAATGGGTTATGTTTATTTATTTCATGTTCGCGAGTTGAAAAGAGATAAATGAAAAATGAAACGGAAAGTTGAAGAGTCTATAATTATCTGGATGGTGTAAAAAAGTGAGAAATAAGGGGGTTTTGCTAAAAAAAAATAAATATAAATAGGTAGATAATCACTATAATTGATAATCTCAAATGGGTGACGAGTGATACTAGTTGCATGCATGATTGTATAAATTTATGACTTGTTTGATTGATATATTTATATGTGTAGGTTCCTGAAGGTCTGAGTACACATGTGATTTCATCAAGAAAAGCTCAGTCTAACTGGTAAAATTTCCAACTACTAGTTTACTACTATATCTACACTTCACTTTTTTACTCTTCAAGAATAAAGATAAAAACTCATTCTATTTAAGAACTAGGGGTGACAAAGATTCATGATCAGCCACGAAAATAAACAGGTTAAAGTTGGGTTAGAATAGGTTTCGGGTCTTGTTCAGGTCAACCAATCTACCCGCTTAATGAATGGGTCGTGTTTGGGTTGGTTACGAGTTCACCCACCAGCCTGTTTAAGTTTTATAAAAACTGAATGTATAATGGCTTGACTGTCGGGTCGTGTTTAAGTTATACTTATACGAGTTAGATTTCGAAAGTCTGTCTGTGAGAGTAGTGAGACTTAAACAGGTAGTTTTTGGGTTAGGTTATACCAACCTGAACCTGACCCAAAACTTCAATAAGTATTACCTTTGACTTTTCAATATCAATATTGACTTCTAGTTTTCAAATCTGAGGGTATAGTTGGTTTTTTTGACTCTTCATTGTTTGTAGTTGGTTTTTTTGACGCTTAAAAGAAATGAATTGAAGGTATAGGAAACTAGCAAAGGCATGGAGGGAATCAAAACCTCCACCAAACACACCTGAAGAGGCTTCTAGACTTGTAATCCTCACTCTACAGAAACACAAACAACCTGATGTGGAAGGCTTATTGTTGTTTTACGGTCTCCCTATTATTAATTTACCAGATGAGCTCACAACCACTGAATCTCCACAAGCAGACGGGCTCAAGTTTAAGTTGCACACACTTCCTGTAAGAAAACTAGTACTTACTATAAATATAATCACACCTATGATTCGATTTAATAGTTGCTTTAAATAATCACTTGATTGAAAAGGTGGATGGAAAGACAGTACCAGATGGGGATGGTCTAAATGTCTATGTTAGTGCCTCTGATGCTCGTGAATCATCACAACTTCCTCAAGAGGTCCTAATGGCTGTGATTGAACGCAATGAAGCACGTGCTGTGAGAAACTACTCTAAAGCAGACGCACTACAGAAGCAAATCAATGATGCAGGCTATCGGTATAACTCATGAATGATAATACTCTAATTTTTAAATGTGTATTGAATTTATACAATTTGTTGTCGCAGGGTACTAAACAACAATGACGAGGAAATTCTAGCACGAAGGTACCGGATTAGACTAAGGTATTTTTCTAGCCATGAGGTTTGTTTCTATACGAGCCTAGATTGCTGGGTTGGGAAACGGGTCAAATGGTTATGGGTCAAACGGGTTCAGGGTGGCCACCCTCCATTTTCCTTGTAAGATATCATAATAATTTGTATATTAAGGGAGCTTATATAAATGAAATTTGACAATTTATTACGAGTAAACAACAACAACAACCACGACGACGACGATACCCAATCCACCGGGGCGGGGTACGGGGAAGGTAGAATGTAGACAGATCATAATACCCTTACCCTTGGGTAAAACCGAGAGTAGGGAGACTGCTTCAGGAAGACCTTCGGCAAGTGTATGAATGAGAGTGAACGTGCTCAAATATATGTGAATGCGTGATTTTGAAAAGATACATGGCAAGGGAAGATATCTAAGCATTTGGCATATTGCATATTGCATATGGCATATGGCAAATAAACTATGTAAGCAAAAAACACAGTAGACAAATATCATCATAGAGTGCTAGAAACAAAAAAAGAGATATAGGCATACAAATCATGGAAGTATATGAGATAATAATGCATACAACCAAGTGCTAGAGAAAACTCACGACAAGATCAAAGAAAAGGCAAAAAGCATATACAAAAAAGGTAAACATAAGCATATAAGCAAGGAAGCCTTGTAAACATAAGAGCATAAGCACAAGCAGAGAAAATGGCATAAGAGCAAAAATAAATATAAGAACCTACGGGGCAACTAGGCTTTCTTAGGGTAGACTACACAACACATTTCATCAAGTCTATGTAATTGGTGGTCTAATACGAGTGAATGGAAACAGGGGAATAGATGCACCTGAAAATGCACAACCGTACGGGAAAGAAGCAAAGGATGAGTTGGTGAAAATAGTCAACGGCAAGTGTTTGACAATTTGGGTATTTGATGAAGATCAGTATGGACGTTGTGTTGGAGATGTCTACTGTAATGGCATTTTGGTACAGGTATTTTTGCTCAAGTTTACTAACAAACATAAATATGTAATGCAGCTAATTGTATTGAAATTTGATACCACAGAAAAGAATGTTGAGGAAAGGACTTGCATGGCACTACACTGCCTACGACAAACGGCCCGAATTTCAGCAGGTGATTCATTACTAAGTCTTTGTTATGTGATTTTTTGCTAAGAACAGTCATTTTTTTATTTGTGTGTGTGATGTGAAACTGGATGAATCTGTTTCATATCAGTGGGAGAAAGAGGCAAGAGCCAAGAGAATTGGTTTGTGGGCATTATCGGATCCTGAGAAGCCATGGGAATGGAGGAAGAACAATCGTCAACACAGATATTAAACCAAGTAAATGGGTGTAAAAATAACTATGTTGATGACCAAACTGTTAGGATTACATTATCCTTCACATGTATGTCCTGTTGATAACCTGTAAATGCTTGCTGTAGAGTGGTATGTATGAAGTATGAACCCTTTTGATGGGTATGCCGGTTGGCAAAGTAAGTACTCCGTATAACTCTGTTGCTGTAAAGGCATCAATCGGGATTTTATTATCACATAACTTTTAGCTTTTTCATCTATATTTTTTGATGTATATTTCTAGGATTTTAGTAAGAACCCTCTTAGTACTTTCCTTATTAATACGGAGTATTTGGTTAGTTTCTTTTATTATATTTTTTAATGAACAAGTTAAGTATATGATACCATCTTTTTATTATATACTAAAAGTATACTCGCGCAAAGCGACTGTGTATAACGGCAAATAATTATACTTGCGAAATCGTGATTCTGGTTCGACCTTTCATGCAAAGCGTGTGTTTTTTTTAAATTAATGTAGTGTGTGTTTTTTAAAAGTTGTCAAGTTTACAATTGATCAATCTTAAGGTGTATTAAATGATACTTAAGGGTGTAGATAGAGGATATTAGGGCTATAATGTTATTATGTTGGATATTAACTAAAGTTTTTTAGATTCAAAATTTCAATATTTCAAGAATGGTCATTCATTCGTTATAAATAGTATAGATAGAGGATATTAGGGTTGTGACATTATTATGTTGAATATTATGAATGGATTATTGGGAGAGAGATCAACCTCTCGAAAGTTGACCACTTATCTTTATTTATCGTTATTGTTCTTTCTATCGTATCCGGTTCGTATCAATTGGTATACAAGTTCGATTTTGAGCTTTAAAACATAAAAGTTACTTTTCATCGTGAACTATTCACCTCCAGAAATTATTGTTCATCCGAATCACTATTCACCACCAGAAAACACTATCTATCTAAATCACTTTCACATATGACAAAAATCACTTGCTTTCTTAAATAAATGGCTCACAAAAATATTGAGGTGTTAGAAGAAAGTTGGGATAATAAGGTCGACAAATAGGAACATTGTTGCAACGAATCGAAAGAGTTGCATATGTGCAAAGACCGGTGGTGAATAAACCAAACACTCGCAAGGAAATGATGGAGATACGCCTAAAACTCGCAAAGATTATGGATACATTAAACATAAGATTGGAGGAATGGGCACCACAACAATAAGAGTGCAGAAGGTCATGTCCTATTGGACTCCAAGGCCTCGCAAAAGAAATTTGTGGGGAAGTTATACTGTAACGAGGAGGTGGCCATGTAAAGCATTCCAATCACGATTCAAAAGTTGGTGATGGCTATAATGGGTATTCAAATCTATAAATGCATAGATTAAGGAGGAAGACCGAGTTGGTGTAAACGACTATGAAGAAACTAGTTATGAGGAGTCTAAATTTATTGATGATGTCTATGACGAAAGTGGCCACAATAAAGAGAAGATCATTGTATGTGAAACTGTTTTAGGATCAAGCAAAAAGATACTTGCTAAAGTAATGGATAGGACTCCTCCCAAACATAAATCAGAGCACGTGAGTTTTAACCATAATGGGGTGCAGAGGAGGTAAGAGACACAAGAGCCGATGCTCATATTAGAACATTACAACTTCTACACAAAGCCTAATATGATGATGCAACGAGAACATGGGATCCGAAAAATTACTCAAGCGACTTTTTGAAGCAACACCTAAGGACAAGGTGTTTTGGAGGTGGAATAGTGATATGAACCTCTTAGTACTTTCCTTGTTAATATTTAGTTAGTTTCCTTTGTTATAATTTCTTAATGAACAAGTTAAGTATATGATATCTTTTTTATTATATATAGAGAATATTAGCCTATTAGGGCTGTAATATTATTATGTTGAATATTATGAATGAATTATTGATTTGATATCATTATTGGGAGAGAGATCGACCTCTCAAAATTTGATCGACATATCTTTATTTATCGTTATTGTTCTTTCTATCGTATTTGATTTGATTTTGTTACATGTTCATTGTCTATTGTTCCGGTTGGCATGTAACATGTAATATGGCATGTATCTTTTATTGATGATTGAAGTTAACACTTTCTAATTTAACATACAAGAAGGTAAAGTTAAAACGGGTTTGTTACGGGTGTTGTACTGCATTTTTTAATATCTTGCGTTTCCTAAAAATGTAGAAAAAAAGGTTTTGTTTAAGTTTATATGTAGGCTTATGAGCTTATTTGATTTCGGCTTATAACTTAAAAGCCTTATTTTTCGGCTTAGAGCACTCGGTGAGGCATGTATTCACACGCCATTCGCACCTTTGGAAACCAATAACGGCGCCAAAACCTTACCGAAGAATTCAGCCATTCGCAGTTCATTCGAACTTTCGCCATTTGAATGGCTTACGCCAAACGTATTGTGTGTTATTTTATTTTTATTTTTTCAGACGCGAGTGAGGATGTATTTTTAATGCAGATTTTTTGACCCAATAACATATTATTATAAAAAATGTATATTATGAGGCTGTTTTAGCTTATTGCATGTGTTATTGAGAGGAGATGACGCACTGATGATTCTTTTGACATACCAATAACACGTTATTGGTCAGAACCTCACCTAAGACTCTTATAAACTTATATAAGTTTATCATAATAAGCCAAAAATTAAGCCACATAAAGTTTATTTATTTATTTATTTATTTTTAACGCAAAAATCCCAAATAGGAGAAGAAAATGATAATTAGTCATTAAATAATGGAAAGAAAATGGAGTATGTTTTGTGTATGGCCGCTGCTCTTGTTCCTAGCCACCAACCACCACCACTACCACAGCAGCAGGCGGTGGCGCTAGTGACCAACCACTTGGCCGCCACCACCTCTATCACCTTTAAATCACCTCTCAGGTACACTCCATAACCAATTTCAAATTTTTTGTACCTTACTTATTTAAAGATAACCCTTTAATGTGATAAATAACCATGTTAAACACTCTTAAAACTGTTTATCTGCTTGATACATTTAATGCATCAGATAAGTTGTTCAGTAGTAGCTTGTGAGCTGTTTGTTTATTCAATTGGCTTATCTCAATATTTTGTTTTGTTACATAAAAAGCATATGGAAATAATATCTCGAAATCTCAGTTGAGCAGAATTTTCAAACACTCAAACAATTGATTATGTGTTTTGTTACATCAAACGCAAATCCAAACACTATATTACGCGCTGCGTTCTCTTATTACATTTTTAGGAACTGAGGATAGACATATTTTAGTCGTTTTTTTCTTTCTTTTTGACGTTTTAAAAAAATGAATTGAAGGTATGAAAAACTATCAGAGGCGGCATGGGGGGAATCAAAACCTCCACCAAACACACTTGAAGAGGCTTCAAGTCTCCTAATTCACACCTTACACAAAAAACAACAACCCAGTACAGACGGCTTATTTTCATTTTTTGGTCTCCCTTTTCCTCGATTTTTAGATGGTGAAGCACCACCACTTGCCGATGGTGTCAAGTTCGAGTTACACACACTTCCGGTAAGAAAACAAGTCCATACTACACCCATGCTCATGATACCTACAAATTCGATTTCTCATAAGTTTTTCGAGTTTACTTGATGGAAAAAGGTGGATGCAAAGGCGGTAGCAGATGGGGATACTGTAACAGTCTATGTTAGTACCTTAGATGCTCGAGAATCGTCACGTGTTCCTCGAGATGTACAACTGGCGGCTGTTGAATGGAACAAAGCAGATGCTGAGAAGAACTACACTAAAGAAGATGAACTAAACAAACAAATAAACAAAGCAGGCTATCGGTAATTACTCGTGTCTATGTGATAGGGATATTATTATTGTTTTGACTTTGTTCTGAATCAATACTAGTCGTGGACACAGGTTACTGCATATCAATAACGAGGACATTCTAGCACGGAAGTACCGGATTCGACTACGGTATCTCAAATTGATTTGTGTCTTATAAAGATGCACGTGGTCTTTATTTTCAGAACTGCACATTACTATAATGGATATATGTTTGTTTGAAATGTGTTGATTCTTTAAGTTTAATTTCTAGAAAACCCTTCAACCCCTGATAAATCCTTGGGGTAGAGGTAGCAATTTTAGCCTGTGTTATTTTGGGCTCCTTTTTAGCTCTAAATTGTAGAAAATGAGTTAAGCTGAACATTTAACCAAAAGAAAGCGAGTTGCATTTGTTTTCATATTTGACAGCCTAATTATATAAAAGTATACAACATTCAAGAAAAAGCAATGTTTTAAAACCGGTTTTTCAATTGACCCAAACGAGTTCCCGGTCCACGGTTCAACCGCTTTTTTTTCCTCAAACCGCTTCCGTGACCAAGCCGATTTATGGTTCAACCGCCGGGTCAACCCGGTTTTAAAAATTTGAGAAAAGGAACAAATATGTGTTTGAGACCCTGCCCAACCCGACTGGGCCTTTTGACCCATAGTTAAAAATATTTTTTTGACCCGCTACCCAGACTCACTTATTTTCTATTTCTAGTAATTAAAGTGTTACAGAGTATACTTGTTTTAGGCTGCCTTACAGTTATGAAGTTTCTCCATTTGGAGTAACATGAGTGAATGGAACAGGGGAATAGATGCCCCTGAGAGGTCAATGCCTTTTGGGAAAGAGGCGAAGGATGAGCTTGTGAAGATGATTGATGGGAAATCTTTGAAAGTTTTGATCTTTGGTGAAGACCGTTATGGTCGTTTTGTTGGGGATATCTACTGCAATGGCAAATTTGTACAGGTTATTTGGCTGCTGTCATATTGCCTTGTACCTTCAAGTCGAAGGCAACTAATATGTAAAACTCAATTACGCAGGAAGCAATGTTGAAGAAAGGACTTGCATGGCACTACACTGCCTATGACAAACGGCCACAACTAGAAAAGGTGCTTGTTAATTAAGTACTATGCGGCTATGCCAAGAACAATTGGCTTTTTTGTGTTATAAAAATGGGTTAATTGGTTTAATATCAGTGGGAGAAAGAGGCAAGAGCCAAAAGAATCGGGTTGTGGGCTTCATCGAATCCTGAGATGCCATGGGAATGGAGAAAGAATCATCGTCAACACAGATAGCCATGAAGTACGTGACACTCAAACTGATGATGATGGTTCCTGTCTGATTCCATTCAGGCATTCACAATTAAACTGTTTAGAAAATACTTTACCATTCATTCTAATTGGAGCTCAGATGTGTGGGCAGATCTTTTACTCCATTGGGCTCATTGTGCATTCAGAATGTGATATGTAACAAGGATTTTAGCTTTCTATTTTCTGTTTCTCGATGTTAGTATTTGTAGCTGTTTGGTTACAGACTCACAGTCCGTTATTTTTTGTAATATGACATATAACACCAAGTCCATAGTAATAAAAGTAATTCAATAATTTTCAAATCAACTAAACTATGATGAATATTTTCAACCAGTATCTATTAACAAGGGTTTATCTGATACATATGCGCAGACTCTAAAGCTTGAATCACTTATGGGGCATTTGGTATTGCTTATTGCTTCTCTGCTAAAGCTCTGAAATAAGCAGCTTGGAACTACTTATTGCCCTTGCAATTTATCAGATAAGCATCTGGAATAGCAATCCCATACACTTCCAAAACTGATCTGTTTCACCACAATAATAATCAAATAAACAATCACACCCCGTCATTTCCTGGTATGTTAGGAAATTTAAGATAGATGCCATTGTTGTCTTAAGTTCTTGATGGACAACCCAAATTAGCAATTCTCCATGCAGTAATTTGTTGGAAAGTTACTGATAGATTGTTACGGAGTAAGGAAATTTGTTTATAGCAGAAAAGCGAAGTCAGATTGTACCTGGGCAACTACAGTTTCAAACAAAAGTAATACTCCGTACTACAGTAATATAGAGGCTAGAGGATTTTGAGTGACAAACTTCAATAAATCTCAAAATCTAAATACATTTCACTAGATGAAAGCATAATAACTACTTGACTGACCAAAAAACCATATCTATATGGGCACAATAAAAAGAACACAAAGGCTAGTCCTTACCATTCAGAAACACAAATCAATGAATTATATTAACATATAAATAACAAAAAGTTAAAATCTCTTAACTATCATCTCTATGTATAAACGATTGAACAGGTGGTTCGAGAATTACATCCTTACCTTTTGCAAATGAATCTTCTTCCTTTTTAAACCTACTAGGACTTTGACTAGATCGAAAATTTGAGTGTTCTCCTTCTCGAGGCAAGGGTGATATAGTCATTTCACAAGTTTCACCCTCAGGTTTCTTATAAAACTTATCTTCCACGATATCATATAAATTTCCAGTCCGCACTTCCTGAGCAAGTGAACACCAACAACAGCATAACCATAATGCACAATCAGTAATAGCCGGTTTACCACAACAGAAATTAGACGTTGGTAAATTAAATCTTTTCCTCATTTGTATCCTCCAAAAACCGCCATAGAGTAAACCAAATAAACACAAAAACACCCCTGTGATCCCCAACGCTTCCCTGACTGTCTCATTGTCGATATTAATGGCAGCCAAATTAAAAATCCAAAATGGCGCCAAACAGAATAGCAGAAACGTTGCAATATGGACATACATGTTTCCAAACCCAAGTCTCTCCATATTCCATCCAAAAACACAAAAACTACAGCATAAAGATAAATATGCTAATGAAATATCATCCCAAAAATCAAATATACCTCCACTCCATTTTGGGCTTGTTATAATAGTTTTTGAATCGCCTTTTAAGGCAAACGAAAATCTTCTTTCATATGGTTCCTCTTGTTTTCTGGTCGAGCCACTACTACTCTCGGGGTTATCTTTATTTAGTTGCGACTCTTCATCAGAACCCGTATCATAGTCCTTCCCGAGGGGGCTCATGACACTATAAACACCAGCAATAGCAGGAGCACCAATTGCAACACAAAGAGTCAATGCGACCCCAATCGCGGGTCGTTCTGATCTTTTGTACCCAACATTAAGACCACATAACGCATATTGTGCTAAACAATTGATATTAAGAAGCAAGACAACAACCATCATGTGGGCCCATTCGTGAGGTTTGTAACATGCGTTTTTGCAATATGATGTTCTTAATTTGGAAACATCTTCTTGTCTCCATCTTATTAGCAGTATGAGATGATATATGCGCTGAGGGTGTTGGTAAAGACACATCAGTGTAAATAAAGCATTGAGAATTTGGTTGTTGACTTCAAACCAAGCGTTTCTTTGAGATTTTTTTGGAAGTGCGTGGTTCAACATACCCGTCATAACAAGGAAAAGAATTGCTCCAGAGATAGCGACACAAACAATCCAAACAAAGAGAACCATGTTCATTGGATTCTTTATCCATTCTTTTGCCATATTTTTTAGGGAACCCCACTCAATTTTTTTAAAAAAGGCTTTTCGGACGCTTCCTCCAAAAGTGTAACTAGTGCTGGAAGGTATACTGCGTGAGAACACATCTTTACCTTTGAGAAGCCGTTGGAATTTCACTGATGGGGAGTGGAGGTTGCCAAATCTAAAGAAGTTTGATCTTTTATCGTTTTGAGGATTGTGACTACCTTCTACTTGATTTTGATTATCATCGTCACTAAGAAGTCCTGTTTTAATTTGTAGAGGGGCAAATGTCTTTGCTTTAGATCCACTGGATGTATCTTCTTCAAATCCATCAATATCCATTATGGACATTATATTGTGATGTCGGTATTTGACCTTTGATTTTAAGAGTTGGATCGGTAAACTTTAAAGAATCAGTTTATGATAACTGCCATAAAACAGAAAACATAAACACGATTATAATTAGTTTGAAGTTTGAACCCAACTAAAACAGCCATGTTTTTTCTATCATTCACCTACCATGCCTTGAATTATGAGCTACTTGAATCGACCGAACAAGAAAACTAGGGGGTTTGCCATCATGTATTAAAGGTGATTATATGATACGTAAAGATAAGAACATGTAATCATTCGTTACAAATTCTATTTAATATACTGAACCAAACAGGTAGGGGTGTTTGGCATCACTTCAAAGGTGTGACACACAGTAATCAAAACGTATAATCATCTTTTACAAAATGTGTTGTCAAAGATAGTGCTTCAAGTTGTGATAATCTCTTCAACTTATTTTGTGTTTGAAAAATTATAATTATGTACAGATTTCCAGGTAAAACAGAATAAGTATTGTTACAGCTACCCAAATACAAATTTTGATCTCAAAATGATTAAAAAAGGTTTCACTATACATACACACCAAAACCAATTACCTACAACTTGAAAACACAATAATCACATACCTAAACATTTTAACACATAAAAATACTTGATCATGAACAGAAGAATTACCTAGCAACGATACCTGCTAAAACCTTGCAAGTAATTCATATAAATATGTTTGTAAAATTGCAAACCATCACCAAGCATTCCTAGTGGTCTAATGGCAGTGCCGGAGAAAGGAGGGGGGCAGCGTGGGCACGTGCCCTTCTAGCGAAAAGTAGAGTCAATTTTTTAAAATAGTAATTTGTCCCCTTAACGAACCAATTTGTAGCATAATTTTTTTTTTAATATCAAAGTTTCCCCATCGACCATAACTTTTTGGCTCTGCCCCGTATATCAAAGTTAATTAACCTGAATAACGATCCCATTTACCCGTTTATATATGTAAAATTGCAACCGAGTTGTTTTGTATGAAGAAAAACTTAACTCAATACAAGAACACCCTAGAGAGCTATGGTACAAGTTATCATAATTAACAAAACATGTACTTAACGTACATGAATAGTTTTTCTCGTTTACAAATCAATTACTAAGATCAAACACACATAAATTCATATATACAATCTGAACAAAACCAAGTACACGATAAAGCAGTTTTTTCATGAAGATGATATAAACGTACCAGTTTGAGGAAGAATATTAGTTGGAGTTGATGTATTCTCCAATGAAAAATATCCTTGACCTTGAACAAATGATAACTTATAAGAAAGAATTATGAATTAATGACTCGCATGGTTGAAGAAACACTAATAAAACATAAAACAAAGAACGAGTATATTGACTTTTATGAATATTCTTCCAGAAGATCTCTAAATGGCAGCTATGCGAACAGGTGTAACAGTCAAAAAACACAACAGCGTTTTTTAGGAACTTAGGATTCTAAGTATGTTTTTCTATCATAAGTCATCCTTCTAGACATATCTATACTACTTATAATGAAAGCATAACCCTCTCTTTTAAATTTTTTTAAGATGTCATTAATGTGCTTTTTAAGCATTACAAATTTTAATGCATAATGTACACAATAAATATCTTTACTAATTTATTTTTCACAACATTTTAATGCTTCATTTATTATTTCTTTTTGAATTAGTTTAGTTTTAATGCAAAAATGCACATATAAATGAATATGATTTTAAAATGCATGCAAAATTACAAAGTTACAAAACTATTATTATATAGTAAGAGTGTTTCGAGAACCATTCTAAATAAATTTTGAATTATTTTAAATAAAATTAACCACTCCACAACATTTTAATGCTTCATTTATTATTTCTTTTTGAATTAATTTAGTTTTAATGCAAAAATGCACATATAAATGAATATGATTTTAAAATGCATGCAAAATTACAAAGTTCCAAAACTATTATTATATCGTAAGAGTGTTTCGAGAACCAATCTAAATAAATTTTGAATTATTTTAAATAAAATTAACCACAAAAGTAAAACACGGTTTTTTGTAAATGTCGGGACAACTTTTTTAAGACAAATGATGCAAATGTGCAAATGTGCAAAGTGCTAATTGATTGATTAATACATTAGTATATTAATTTTTCATGAATAACTCTAAATGATTGTTTAAACATGTAAGCTTTTTTACATTATAAGCATTTTTTTATTTATATCTTCTATCTATGCGACAAGTGTTATAAGAATATTAATGATTCAAACATTTTTCATAAATATATACTTTACAAGATGTATACATTATAAGACTTTTATTTATATCTTTATCTATATGGACAAATGTAATAAACAATATTAATGATACAAAATGTTCAAAATATATAAATATTTCATAAAAAATGTTTCTACTTACTCATGACTACTTTGACCACTATCAACTAATTTGACTATAACCCCAAAACATTATCGATCACCGCAACGTAAAATCACTTCAATTGTTTTTATATGAATTAGTTTGATATTATCCATCACTTTTTAAAGTTAATCAAACTCATTATGTTTTTATTGGTAAAGTTATTGTAGAGAAAACATAAAATTGAAAACATTTTTGTCGAAAATTTTATTACTTGATACCCGCCATCGCAACGCTACTGGGACCCTACTATAATATTCTAAAGAGTTGAAATACGCGACATGAAACTTTTGGCATCCGCACATTTATCGTCACATAAAACGTTTTAGATTATAAAGCATGGTTTATTGAAATTGCTAGTCATATTTAAACTAGGCTTATCGGGGCTTGGACTTTTAAAATAAGCCGGTTAAAAAAATAAGTCTCGTTTAGCTTATAGAATGACTTATAAAATAAGTCGGCTAAAAATTTTAGCCCCATAAAAGGGGCTAAAAACTTTAGCCCGATGCTTTTAAAATATAAATTACTTATTTACTTACAAAAATATCAAACATATACAAAACTCATTTAATTATGTTCTTTTTAGTAATTTTGCAATAATAAGCCACAGCTCCAGCTCATTTGACGAACAAGTTTATAAAAATACAAATTTTAATTTCAACTTATAATATAAGTCTCAGCCCCATTTCTAACCCCAACTCCTACTCATTTCGCCAAACATACCCATAATCTAGAAATTACACAGTTATTCCCTGAACCAAAAAAACAGTGTCCATTTTATTTTTTTTCATCATCTATCTACATTCATACCATATCTGTGTCCATCTAGTTTTAATTCGTAATAAGTAACTTGTGTACTCATAGTTTCACGGTTTTTTTTTTTCAATGAAAAGTTAATTACTAACTTTTGGTCAATCAAATAAAGCCTATAAAATAGTTATATAACGCGAACTAAGTTTTTATAAGGAAAAAAAATAAAAAGAAAAGAAACCAACAACTAAAATGATTATGCATTGCATAAAAATTAATATATCACGAACTAACCACCTCAAACCTAATTAAAATGAAAACAGAGAAAAAAATCCTTTTGTTTCATATAAAGAGTAATATAAATTCCAAATTATGTGTGTATATTAGTATACATATGATTAAGGCTGATAAATGGGATGAAGCTAAAGATACGCAACATAGTTTTTCAAAACAGACGATGTACACAATAAACTTTGAAAATTACCATTATACGTAAAATATTTTCAAATTTGGAACGATGTACGTAATATGACCGAGAACTAGTAGGTTACAAGGTCACAAAGTTTGAAAATTGGCATAAATGGTCCCTGTGGCTTGCGTTGACTTTCACCGGTCATCCCTTAACTTTTTTCAGCTAAAAAAGTTACAGTAATGGTCCTTATGGTTATTGACTTTCAGATTTAGTCTGTTTTTATACTTTTTTACCCTTTCTCTTACGTATTTATCCGTTTTTCTTACCATTTTTTTAGATTTTTGTCCGTTTTTATCAATTTTTCTTACGTTTTGTCTATTTTTATTCGTTTTTGCCCGTTTTTTTTACATTTTTGTCCATTTTTCTTACATTATGTCTGTTTTTCTTACGTTTTTGTTTTTTTGTACTATTTCAACATATTGCAAATTTTATGCAAAAAGAAAAAAATTTTGAAAAAAAATTGAAATAAATTCGTTTTACAAAAATAATTTTTTCGAAATTTGGACACACTGAAAAAAAAATTGAAAAAAAATTATTTTGTCAAAAAGAAAAATTTGAAAAAAATAATTTTTTCAGAATAGTTTTTATAAAAAAAAAAGAAATTGGATTTTTTTTCTAAATTGTTTTTTGAAATTCTTTTACAAAAATTATTTTGAATTTTTTTCAATATGTCCAAATTTCAAAAATTATTTTGTAAAAGAATTTCAAAAACAGTTTAGGTAGGGTGGCATTCGGTTGTCGGTTGGCGAGTGTAAAATCCTAACTCAAACCTCGACCCATTTAAATCATCGGTCATTATGTCAACCCTAACTGTTTAGACATAACCCGAACCTAAACTGCTTAACCCAGATATATACTTGGGTTGGGTGTTAAATAGTTTACACGGTTGAATATATTAAACGGTTGAATCGGTTCGGGGGCGGGTTGACCCATTTAACCCTTTTATACACAAAAGTTGGACATTACACGAAGTTAAATGTGTTTTTGGGTTGATCTGCTTAACACATTTAACCCGCATAATAAAATATAAATAATTTTGAGTTTATGAAAAAAACTTAACGGGTTGGCGGTCGACCGCTTATTTTATTCTCAACCCGAACCTAACTCGCTTAATAAACGGGTTAGATAGGTCGACCCAAACCTCGACCGAAATCTATTTAGCACAATCCGAACTCGTTAATTTTCGTGTCGGTTTCGTGTCGGGTTTCGTGGTCGGGTTAGAAATTGCCACCCCTAAATTTAGGAAAAAATTCCAATTTTTTTTTTTTTTTGAAAAACAAGTATTTTACGAAGAAAAAAATTTGGATTGGAAAATTTTTTTCCGCTTTTTTTTTTTTTTTCAAATTTTTTGAATTTTTTTTTCAAATTTGCGAATAAATTCAAATTTTTTGAAATTTTTTATTTTTGAAAAAAAGTTTCAATATGTTGAAATAGTACAAAAACAAACAAAAACGTAAGAAAAACAGACAGAATGTAAGAAAAACAGACAAAAATGTAAAAAAAGGGATGAAAACGGGCAAAAAGGAATAAAAATAGACAAAACACAAAAAATTGGATAAAAACGGACAAAAATATAAAAAAAAATGTAAGAAAAACTGACAAAAACGGATGAAAACCGATAAAAACGTAAGAAAAACGAACAAAATGTAAGAAAAACGGACAAAAATGTAAGAGAACGGGTAAAAAAGTATAAAACAGACTAAATCGAAAGTCAAGAACTATAAGGACCACATCAGAACTTTTTAGTGAAAAAGGTTAAGGATGACCGGTGAAAGTCAACGCAAGCCACAAGGACCATTTCGCCAATTTTAAACTTTGTGACACAGTAACCTACTAGTTCCCGGTCATATTACGTACATTGTTCCAAATTTGAAAGTATTTTTATGACAATGGTAATTTTCAAAGTTCATTGCGTACATCGTCTGTTTTGAAAAACTATGTTGCGTATCTTTAGCTTTCACCCTATCTATGGATACCAAAACGTTATCTATACTATTTATAAAGCATTTAGCATCTTTTCTCTTAAATTTTTTAAAATGTCATTAATGCATTTTTAAGCATTACAATTTTAATGCATAATGTACACAATACATAGATTTTACTAATTTATCTTCCACAACATTTCAATGCTTCATTTATTATTTCTTTTGAATTAGTATAGTTTTAATGCAAAATGCACATATAAATGAATATGGCTTTTAAAATGCATGCAAAACTATAAAGTTCCAAACTATTATTATATCGTAAGAGTGTTTCGAGAACCAATCTAAATAAATTTTGAATTATTTTAAATAAAATTACCACAAAAGTAAAAAACGGTTTTTTATCAATTTATCGTCACATAATATTCTAAAGAGTTGAAATATGCGACATGAAACTTTTGGCATCCGCAAATTTATTGTCACATAAAACGTTTTAGATTATAAAGCATGATTCATTGAAAATTTTTATTTCAAGGTACCCGCCGCCGCATAGCGCGAGTACCATACTAGTGCATATCCAATTTGCTAATAAGTTTACACATTCATATGAATAACTATATCCATATCCATTGTTTTACTCCACATCCATTAATAATTGATTGGACTGGATGGGTGTCCATTGGATTGGGTGATCATTGTTAGCAGACTTAAGTGTAGGCGACCCATGTTGGACTAATGTACCTCGGCCAGAGGGTGCCAATGTTGTTCGTTGTATGTGGTTGTTTCGTTATAAGTATTTGGCTGATAGCACCCTTAGTCGGTATAAGGCACGTCTTGTTGCCAATGGTAGCACACAGGTTGAGGGTGTTGATGTTGATGAGATCTTTAGTCCGGTTTTTAAACCGGGCACTATTCGCATTGTGCTTAGTCTAGCCATTTCTCGACATTGACCTATTCATCAGCTTGATGTCAAGAATGCATTTTTACATGGTGATTTACCTGAGACTGTTTATATGCATCAGCCTCCTGGATTTCGGGATCCTGTGCATCCTATGTTTGTTTATTACAGCGGTCTCTTTATGGTCTTAAACATGCCCCTCGAGCATGGTTTCAGCGGTTTGCTGCTTATATTACTACTGTTGGCTTTAGTTATAGTCGGTGTGACTCTTCCTTGTTCATTTATAGGCAGGGTGCTGATACTGCATTCTTGTTGCTTTATGTGGATCACTACAAGAATCCTGATGATTACCCACAATAATCACACACAAACATTTATTCATGGGTATTTACCCACACACTACCCACAAATTTCCCACGATTAGCTAATTAGAAAACATTTCAATTTTGCCCACTAGTTTCCCACAAGTTTACCCATGGAATTACCCACAACAATGTCTTTTGTGTGTAATTTGTGGGTAAATTCTTTTCGCAAAAGTGTTTCCCTCCAATCACCCACAAATTCAACTATCGTGGGTATATATATCGGTAATATCATGGGTAAACTTTTGTTACCCACGAATTACGCATGACCATCAGGGCATGGGTAATTTTTTTTGGCTAATTAGTGAATAACTAGATATGCATGGTTTGTTTCAAGGGTACTTAATATTCTTTTTTTGTTCAATAAACTTAGAAGCAAGCATAATTTCGACACTATTAAAAAATCTCTAAATTGGTGGTCAAGCAGAAAATGCAATTTTACTCAAGACATGGTAATTTAAGAACTAGTCGACAACGAGTAAAAACCAAAATATCTTAGGCCCAATGATATGTGAAGGAACACTTTAAACAAAAGGTTTTGGGTTCAATTTCGCCACAAATATACATTGTGCAAGATATTGTTATATCATGTGGCTTAATTTTGCCATTGACAAAATCAAGTTCTCCTATAAATCAAATTTAGTTTTCTATCAAATATTTTTTCTTCATGAAATGACCTAATTTTAATATTTATTTTACTTTATATAAGATATAATTTATGTTTTAAATTCTCGCAAGACTAGAAAAACAATGTTTTAACCGGTTGACCCAGGTCGGTTCAACCGGTTGAACCGAAGCGGCTCAAGACCGGGTCGATGTAACCGGTTTTACATGTCTAAGAATTGGATTGAATCATCGCTTTTAATTGGTTTGATAAACCGCCTAGTCATAACCTTTAAAAAAAATTAAGAAAACCTTTTTATTACGATCAACCTTTCTAAGTTTAATTAACAAGTTGAAGTGATGAAAATTAATATTAGTTAAAATATTATAAAACAATAATTAAGTAATAAATTATCTTATAAACACCAACTAATATAGTTTTAATATAGACTATTATAACTTAGAATCATAAGTTGATTATTGTTGCAAATCTTTGCTATATCATGATAGATATAGAACTTAAAAACAAAACTTATCGGTAAAATCTAAATATTTTTAATCGGTTAAATCGAATGTATAAATAAAGTTGGATAAATCATTGTATAATGCAACACTACATATTAAATATAAAATAAATTATACAGATGTATAGAACCGATTTGACCCATTGTTTAACCAGTTGAACCAATGACCGATGAAACGACCACTAAACCGAATCGATAAAAACCGTGTTTTAAACGTTGAAAAAAATATGTTTGGTATCATATTTTTCTATTCATATTAAATTAAATACTAAGTACTTCAGTAGACAAGTAACTACATTGGATAAAATAAAATCATTTTGCTATGTTATGGAGGGAAAATTCCCGCTTTCATGACTTATGGAAAAGTTAAAGCATAACTCAAATATTTCAAATTTTAAACCTTTAAAACTGATATCCTCACCTTTCAGTTCCACATATTACGCTATTAATTAAATGTGAAATAGGCTTTCACATTTTTAAACCAATACTTGATCTATCTAGTTCAACCTTTTCGATGGTGAATGATAGAATCACCAATATCGAATTCTTCTATCGTCATCTCCAAGTCTCCAACACAATAGGTAGAGCTTTGATCTATCTCAAGCACTCTTAACTTTAAATCTGATATTTGTTCTTTTATTTGTGCTACTAACCTATCGATCATGTATTTCTGTATTTCATTCAGATGCACTAAAAGGCCTCCAAAATTTTGGAACCGGAGTCAAAATTTTTGTGGTTACGATTCATAATAAATACAATTTTTCATATTTCTAGTATAGGAAGGAAGTGGTTATCAATGGGTGTGGTAAATCTCAATGGTATGTACGTTAGTATATTCATCGTTAATCATAAGTATAATCAATTAATCATTTTGGTTTGAAATTTTACAAATTTATTATATACATTTATGTTTAATATATATTTCTAACTAATGTTATTTAGACTATAGACTTTAATCCTTCATAACTTATTTGTAGGCTAGAAGATTGGGGATCAAAACTGCTGAATAAATAGATCACATACATCTTACAACGAAGAGATTTATCGGTAAATTCCACTACTTTGGTCTTATGTAATTGCATTATAATTTCATCATAGTCATTTAATTGTTACTATTATAATGTGTATATATTATGTGCAGGTTATAATAAAGATGGATGGTTCCAAGTGAAACCACGAGGAGGGATTATGTTTGCAAAACCCCAGCCGACAAGATTAAATGGCTCGTGAATAACATACGATGTTATAATGCATCTATACTACTTTGCAACAAACAAATTATAGCTATGTATTCTTGATTATATGTTTTTAATAATATGGGATGTATCAGATTGTACATTGTACTTCATATATGATATTCATTGAATCAAATTCACTTTAGAACTTCTGTGCGAAATGTTATTATTTTTATATTACTCCGTAATATGAAATGTTTATTTAGAAATATGTTATGTTTCTTATTTCCTTGAAAGTATGGGTAAATTATAGTTGGTACATCTGGATACAATACCATTTACCCACAAAATTTGTGGATAATTTTACCCATGGATTACTCACAGTTATATGTATGGGTATTTTCATGGCATGAAACGAAAACCCCATGGAATACTTACCACGAAATAACATAATCACCACCCAACACTTCATGGGTAAACTCTCCCACGAACCGGAAAAGTTGTGGGTAAACAATTACCCTCGGAGGTTTTACCCATTTAAAGAGTTACGTGGGAAATTTGTGGGTATTGGCCAATTACCCACGGTTTTAAGCCTTTTACCCACAAATCTGGTCTATGGGAAATCGACGTAATTCTTGTAGTGGATGATATTGTTCTTACTGCTTCATATGATCGTTTGTTACAGCAGATTATATCCTCTTTACATCGAGAGTTCTCTATGACTAATTTAGGTGCTCTTAATTATTTTTTGGGTATTTCGGTTAAGCGTGACTCCTCTGGGATGTTTTTGTCACAGCGTAAGTATGCTATGGAGGTTTTGGAGTGTGCACATATGGTTGGATGTAACCCTTCTCTGACTCCTGTTGATACTGAGTCCAAGTTGGGTGTTGGTAGTACTCCGTTGATAATCCCACGTTATACCGAGTCTTGCGGTGTTCTTTAATTATCTCACATTTACTAGACCTAACATTACGTATGTTGTGCGCAGCTTTGTCTTTTATGCATGATCCACGTGAGCCGCACTTCTCGCTTCTTAAGCGGATTTTGCGGTATGTTCAGGGACTTTGGACTATGGTTTACTGTTGTTTTCATCTACTATTGACTCCTTGATTGCATATTCGAATGTCGATTCAATGGTTGCCCTACTACTCGATGGTCTACTTTCGGATATTGTGTTTTCTTGGTAACAACTTACTCTCCTGGTCCTCTAAAAGTCAACCGACGCTTTCTCGTTCTAGTGCTGAGGCTGAGTATCATGGTGTTGCCAATGCTATTGCTGAGACATGTTGGCTTCGGAATTTACTTCGTGAGCTTCATACTCCGTTATCTTCAGCCACTATTGTGTATTGTGATAACGTGAGTGCTGTGTACTTGTCTTCTAATCCGGTTCAACATCAGCGTACCAAACACATCGAGATTGATATTCATTTTGTTCGAGATTTGGGTGCTACTGGGTAGGTTCGCGTTTTACATGTCCCTTCTCGGTTTCAGTATGCGGATATCTTTACTAAGGGCTTACCTTCTGCATTGTTTGATGAGTTTCACAAAGTTTGAGTGTTCATATACTCCCGCCCAAATGCGGGAGTGTTAGAGCTTAAGTGTAGGCGACCCATGTTGGGTTATGTAGTCTCGCCCATGTTGGGTTTAGGGTTGTAATTATGTATTCTTGTATATATACCCAAACCCGTATTTAGGGTTGATTGATTTTAATATACCGATCATTATATTATCTTACCATCATTACCATCCCTATCCCTGACATCTTGAAAAAGCTTCAGTGATGATCTAATTTTCTAACGTTCATCATGTTTCTCGTTAAATGTATGGGGCACTATAATGCGTTTAAAAAGCAACCTAAAGAACGTTGGAAAATTGAATTTATGTCCAAATGTTTTTGGGATGTTAGAGACTATTAAAGTAGTTTCGTCGATTTTATTCCTAAGTTCATGGCTAAGTTTGTTTCCAGCCATTAACTGTTATGTGGAATTAATCTACTATGTACAAGCTGCCACTGAAACTTAAAAAGTGACATGCTAGTATTTCTATTATTTTATTATATGGTCACATCGACTTTTAAAAGAGACTAGGGTATTCTATTATTTTATTATATAAATTGCAAATTTGAATTATAGAGTGTGAAAAAATGGAGTTTTAGTTGGGTATTTATAGTGGTAAAAAATGTTTTGATTTTTTTTTTTTTTTTTTGTAAAACTAGCCGTTAGGGACTAGTTTTGAAATTATTTTGAAATCTAACGGCTACTAGCCGTTGCAAGGACCAGTTTTGAAAATTTTTGATTTTTTTAATGCCACTAACGGGCGTTAGTGGACTAACGCGCGCAAGGACTAACGAAATAACGCCACCTTCCATCAGATTAACGCCACTAACGGCGTTATTTGGCCCTCTAACGCCGTTAGGCGTTCGATTGAACATGCTCTAAGTAACATGAATGGTTCAAAATATAGTTTAACACTCATTCTACAACTATTTCATTTTTATGAAAAAGGTGAACTGCTTCAAGTCTTACTATTTCATTTTATAATTCAGACATAGCAATTTACACAAGTGCGTAAAGTTTCATATTCATATTTACTACATCATTTTCCTAACTGGTAACTGTTTAGACAACCCGAATCAATCGATATATAGTATCAAAACTTCATAACAAAGTAAAAAACGCATCAATTCATATGTATAATATGGTATATGTGTTTCAAACAAAAGTCACTAATATAGCCCCATAATGTTGAGGTATGATTTAACAATCACAAATTCAATGGAAAATAAAGCATAATATCAACAAAGGCTATAATGAGCCCCAACAACAAGTAACAAATATGCAACCATGAATCAAGAAATAATTCGACACGTGTTTGAATTAAGGGACTTAAGTGAGATCATCCTCCTCCATCTCCTTGGCCTTGAGCATCTCCTTCACTCTTAACAAAAGAGTTGTCCTCCATGCATCCTATGTTCACACGAACCGTACGAATCAATTTATAAACTTGAGATCATTTTGTAACTTGTCTATCTAGATTTTGATCTATAAAGCGGATATGTATCTATTTCAGTTTATCATACTTAGCAACAATTGTAGGAATATCCATGGGATGTAAGCATTTTTCTTAACCATGTTTTATGTTTTTTGGTTTTTGAATGCATCGGATATTGCATGTTCAATTATAGATCCTACTCCATATATCTTCTACAAAATTTCCCATATTGCCATAAATTCAAAAGTGAAACGTTATAACTTGATGTCTTGATGATTAAATTAATACACAAATCTTACCAGCTTAGTTATTGTATCATATTCCTTGATAGCGTCAGTAAACATATCAACATCTTCTTCATCAATCAAGTAGCCATATCCTGTAATTATATATAAGATAAATTAAACAAATAAAATATTTATTGTCAATGTTTATATAAATGCAACATACCGCAAGCAATCTATATTCGCGTGATCCTGCAAAAGTTGGATCCATGTCCTACATAACCAAATTTTTACATTCAAATGATATTTTAAAGCATAAAGGTACTAGAATTGCTTAGCAGAAAGTATTCCCTGACCTGATATTTGTCCAATGCGTTTGTAATTGCAACAACGTCGCCTTTACATAGTTGGCAAATGCCAGCATTGAGTAGATGCCCTTTAACTCCATACTTGAGAAGATTATTGTTGAGTGATTGCTTTGCTATGTCTTCAAAAATCTCAATTGCTTTAGGATACCTGACATAACATTTTGATATAATAGTCATAATAAAATTTCATCATCGTTAGTTAATTCATCAGATAAGTAAAGTAGGCTTACTGTTCAAGTTCAGAAGAATATTGTGCAATTTTCAGCCTGCACTGATTAGCAGAACTGCTGACTTCTTCACCTTGATAAAGATCAGCTGCTTTATCATAGTAAACCATTGCTTGCTCCAAATTCTGCTGTTGTTCATACAACTCAGCGATTTCCTGCACAAAAAGGAAATATATGTTATGTATAACATCAATCTATGTGATCATCTGTGCTCACAAAGAAATTATCCAAATTATATCTAGTGTTTGCTCTATAGTCTTGGCCTATAAAAATCTAAAATTCTCTTCTGAATCCGGCCTTGAAGACCTTACTTGAATATAAATTAAAGTGAACATGCATATTGTTGAGAATTGAGAAAAAAACAAGAATGACAGATGTTAATAATAAGTCTATCACCGAAATAGAATTACCGCTTCTTAGAGAAAAGTCTGAGAATGTACCTTACAATATCGTGCAGACATGTTGAGCCTTCCAATTTCCATGAATATATCTAATGCTTGCTCTAGCTGAGATATGCACTCTGCAAAGTTATTCGAAAATATGAAGATATTTTATGATGAATTATGTTCAATGAAACTTGAAGAGTAGAGAACAAAAGATTTCACGCGACTATGTATGCACGCCAAACATATGATACAACTTACAAATTTGCTTTGGACGTCAAGTTTACATGTTATTAAGAGGTATATTCGATACATGTTGTGTCTTCCTTCTAGAGTATCTCTTTATTTTCACATAGAAGTTCAAAAACATGAAATTCTCTAAATATTATATGTATACATCCAAGGTACTACAAAAGTGCAAAGGATATATACACACGAAGACAAATATGAAATCTTGGAACATTTGGGTACAAACTATTATAAAGCTTACATAAAAGAAACATGAAGACGCATCAATTTCCATTATACTCTTTAAGAAGTTTGATTCAAGTAGGATCAGGGGTGTATAGCAAAATTAGATGTGGATGTCGAAAAGATGGAAACCTGTAGGATTTGTTTTCTTATAGGCATGACCTGCTTTAGCAAATGCATTTGCAGCTTCATGTTTGCTATCCAACTGCAAACTTAAAGATATAAACAATATAGGAATTTGGTAAACGAAAGAGGTTGTTGCCTACTAATATCAAATACTTACCTTCAAATAGCACTCGGCCAATTTAACATAAACCGCCCCAGCTTTATCCCCTAAGAAACCGTGTATTAAATTAGCAAGGTACATATATATGCTCGCACATATGACCAATTTAGAAAACCCTAAAGTTTGTATATCCATAATCTACATGGCATCAAATTGTCAAGCAACCGAGTATAAGGTCTACATTTTGACATACCAAAAACATACTCCCAACAAATAATCTACACGCGATTGAAACACCACAAAATGGAATTTGTCGCACATCTGAGAAAATAAACATCAACATGTGCGGAACTTGTGTTAGATTTTAATATTGCTTCTTAAGGGGTGTTTGTCATTTCTTATTAAACTGTTTACGTTTTTTTTAATAGAATAATTAAGGTAACAAAATGCAATGGAGAAGATAGTATTCAAATGCTATTGGCATAACGAAATGCAATAATCAGATAAAACCATTCGTTTAAGTATATGGCAATGCTGCTTATCGTAGGACTTAAGAGATAGAATAATCATAATAAAATATGCAATATATCCAACGATCAAAAATGTTTATCTGTTGTATTAAAACTGAAAAATAATCCCAAACACCTCCTTAGTTTTTCTCTAATGGCATAAAACCTATAACATTTTTGGTAGAACAAATGGATTATTTCAACATTCAATTGTAGAAGTACAAATTAATGATCTTCAAGAATGCTAATGCACCATATAAATTAAAATTACATCATGCAAACCCGAATGAATTTAAACCATGAAAACAAATTGAGAAAATCATTAAATTACATTACAATTATATTTGTTTTTATGTTATATAATCAGAACATACATGATTTCCCAAGTTTATAAAAATTGGCAGCCTTTTCGTATAAATCGGCAGCATCTTCATGTTTTGAACCGAAGAATGCCCAACCGGTAAGCTTTTTCTCAGCTTGTTTCTCAAAATCATCACCTTTCGATACTTGATTTTGATCAAACATTGTTCTTATTCTTGTTTTGTATTTTGGTTTCTCTATTTTTAGAAAGAAACACAGAGGAGGGTTAGGATTTGAATAACGTAAGACAAGGGTGTCATATGAATAATTAGTTGTTTTCTATGTTTTATATTTCACCCTCCAGTTATTTGGATTGATAGAAGCAGTCGTTACATACGTACATGTGTCATGTATGTATATGTTGCATATTTAAGAATTTTATGATTATGTCAAAAAATAAATCTTAAAATTTTGAAAACATACATACTGTACAACACGTAAATATATTTAAGGGTTTAAGTTTATTAAATACCCACGCTTTTCTCCAATGTCTCGATACAGACGTGACTAAATTTCGTTAATTAAATAATCACGTCTTTTGATTTCGTCTTAATATAGTGCATGAATGGCCATTCTGCAGAAAACCTGCTACTAAACCGTGAAATGTTATTTTTTAGAAAAATGGTCCTTTGTTGTCTGTTTTTTGCAAAATCGGTCTTTTGCTTTTTTCAAAATAAGTCCTTGTACATTTCTTTTGCACCGTTAGTCCTTCCGTTAATAATTTTGCACCGTTAGTCCTATTTTTTCAAATAATAGTTTTATTTAGTTAGTCTCCATTAATAATAGTTTTCGCCCTTTTACGTTTTGTCCGTTTTCTTTCGTTTTTATCCGCTTCCACATTTTTTTTCGTCCGTTTTTATCCGTTTCCACGCTTTTTTTACGTTTTGTCCGCTTTTCTGCTTTTTATGCATTTCGACACTTTTTACATTTTATCCGCTTTGCCTAATTTTTACGTTTTTATACGTTTCATTCCACGCTTTTATATGTTTCACCATTTTTATGTTATTTGTCTGCTTTTTTATACGTTTTCGTCCGTTTTTACGTTTTTTTAATTTACGTTTTTTAAAAACTTTCGTTTTAAACTTTACATTATTTTTTTAATTTTAAAAAAAAAACTTTCTTTAAATTTTAAGTGTTTTTTTTAAAACTTTTTTAAAAATTGAAGTTTTTTTTAAAACTTTTTTAAAAATTTAAGTTTTTTAAAAAAAAAACTTTCGTTCGCTTTTTAAAAATTTACGTTTTTTAAAAAACTTTTTAAAAACTTAAAAAAAAAAAGAAAAAAAAAAAAAAAACTTTCTTTAAAATTTATGTTTTTTTAACTTTTAAAAATTTATGTTTTTTAAAGAAAAACTTTCGTTCATTTTTAAAAAATTTACTTTTTAAAAAAAAAAAAATCTTTCTTTAAAATTTACTTTTTTTAAAATTTACGTTTTTTTAAAAAACTTTCGTTCGCTTTTTAAAAAATTTACGTTTTTAAAAAACTTTTTAAAAAAACTTTCGTTCGCTTTTTAAAAATTTACGTTTTTATTAAAAAAACTTCGTTCGCTTTTTAAAGAAAAACTTTCTTTAAAATTTAGGTTTTTAAACTTTTTAAAATTTACGTTTTTTAAAAAACTTTACGTTAAAAAAAAAAAAAAAAAAAAACTTTCTTTAAACTTTACGTTTTTTTTAACTTTTAAAAATTTACGTTTTTAAAAAAAATCTTTCGCTCGCTTTTTTTTAAAAATTACGTTTTTTAAAAAAGCTTTTAAAACTTTTATAAAACTTTCTTTAAAATCACAAAGGACCTTTTTGCAAAAAAACAAACCACGAAGGACCATTTTGCTCAAAAATAACTTTTGTCGAGTTTAGCGGTCGAAAAAGTTCTTTCGTATCTATATTAAAGACGAAATCAAAAGTACATGACTATTTAATTAACGAATTTAAGACACGCACTATATCTCAGACATTGAAGAAAGACGCGATTATTTAATAAACTTAAACACTATATTTAAATAGTTGAAGCTTTTTTGTTTTCTATGGTTAAAATATTTCTGAAAGTGATTACTCATATTATGACAGTTGATGTCATTTAATTCTAGGCGAATCACTATACAACATGTAGCTTCGTCTTAAGTCACAATTCTTCAGTTTCTCATGTATTTTAGTCATTTTCGTGCATAATTACACTTTCTACTCTACTATCTTCAACTACCTGCAATTATAAAGAAATGAGCAAGTAAACAAGGAAACACTAGCCAAAACCAACATAAAATCAATGATAAAATCCCCCGAAAATTCATGCATTTTATACCTCATTAAAATGTCATTAATAAAATTCATTAGTAATCTACCCATCGACGTCAACGAGGAGTTTTATGCTAGACTATTGTACTTAAAATTTTTAAATACACAAATGTTGTACTTTTAAATATATTTACATCATAAAGTATTTTTTTTATTTTTTCTCTTTCGTCACTTGCAAACCAACAAAAAACAATGTAAGAACGTTTATATTGAACACTACATATATAAAACTTGCACAAATCTTAACGTATTATAAAATTAGTTTCGAACATGATGTAATTCGTATAAGCATATTTAATTTGCATATATAAAATCAAAAAGAAAAGGTTATGGAGCCCTTTCTATGTGTTTGAAAGGGATTCAAGAGATGAAGAACACTAGATCTGTTTGGTTGGAATATAACTTTTTAATAGATGAAAAGAGCAAAAACGATCACAGGAGGGAAGCAGCACAACATTGAAGAAACATGATCTATGGAGCTGGTGGATTGGATTGACAAAATAGTGAGACAATAAAATGCTTGATATTACGACGACTAGTTAGTTGGGCTTTTAAGGAAGGGGGTGAGAAAGTATAGTAAACCGTAATTATTTCTAAATCTACTACCTTTGTGTATATATTTTTGCGAATTACAATGATCTAATAAAAAACTCCGTCAACGAGTCATCGATAAATTATTTTCGAATATCAAATGAAAGCTCTTTGATAAATATAACGGGAATTTCCTTTCCAACAATGAGGAACTACCAACAAATTTAGAAACATGGCCATTGTTGGATGTTAATTGATTTTGTTAACTTTCGTCCAAACAATCTTTGGTAAATCAATGAAGTTACAGTGATTATGGTAAGTGCAGAAATCAGGACAAAGCAAGTATAGTTACAATAACTCTAAAAACGGTAAAAGTTACTTTTATTATAAGGTGTTTGGGACTGTTTTTTAAGAACTTTTAGTGTTTGGATTTGACTGCTAATCTTGTTTATTTTATAGTATGGGGTTGTAGTTTTGGATTGATTATTTATGTGTTCATTTGTACAGAGTATAGTAAAGGTACAATAACTCTAAAACGGTAAAAGTTACTCTAAAGACCAAAGGCTACAAAGCAATGTTGTCATATTCTGTAGCAAGGAAGTGTTTAGTCTAAAATTCACATTTAATATGTATAAAGTTTTGAGAAATTTCGCTATTTGCGTTATTCATCAATAAAATATCATATTTTCCACAATAATCTCTTAGAGAGGAGGAGTGGAGGCGGGTATGCAGATCGAGTAGCATGTACCGGCGGGTACGCATTGCGACTACGTCGGGTAGTTGGATCGAGTAGAAATCGAGTTCGAGCTCGGCGAGTACCATGCTTGAATTTGAAAAATTCAACCGTTTGCAACGGTTAAATGCAATTAAAAAATAATAATAATAAAAAATCCCTTTAAAACCAAATAACATACACTCATTTCTTTTCAAAAACATACACTAATCTCTCCAAAAAATAATTACCCCACCTTTCAAAAAACACACACTAATCTCTCCAAAAAAATGTCTTCCGATTCTTCCGAATCGTTATTCCATCTTCGTCCGACGAAATATCCACGGTAGCTCGTTGCAACATATGCTTCAACTAGCGGCTCAAGATCTTGAAGACACGACAAGCTCTAGCCGAACTAGCAGAATCGTCATCGCCGACGACAGTGTGGTAGCGGAGTTCTTAGACGAAGTTCTCCATGACCGTCTTCGATATGATCTCACGGAAGACGTGAAGACGTCAATACTGCCAGATCTCGATGATTAGTGGGTTTTATTTTAATCTAGTTATTTTAAGTATTATGTTATGTTTCTTTTTTAAGTATTATGTAATGTTTTATTTTTAATGAAATGGTATGTTTTTATTTTAAATATCAGTATGTGATTTTATGTATTTAAAAAAATAGAATTGGTCTTAAGACCACTCCTCCACTTAGGTTAGTGTTAGGGTAGAATCTGGGTAGTTTTGAGTTGGAGGGTTTTATTGGATAGAGGTGATGTACATACGTGGTATTAGTATTCACTCCTCCTCCCTTATCATTTTTAAATACCAAAACTTATTAACGAGACAATTATAGTTTAATTACGAGATAAACTAGTTATGTCACATCAAGTGTATACTTGGACCATTATAGTTTAATTGCTAGTCGTTGTTTTGCCCAGAACCAAGGTTCTCTTTTTTAGTTTTTTTGAATCACTAATCTTGCCACATGCTTATCACTATGTCGTGACCAATTGAATCACGTTTCAGTGTCACGTTTCTTTTAACTTGTATCATAGTAACACATTGTTAAGAAAATTAAATAAACAAGTGATACTTGTTTCAATAAGTATTATGTAAGACAATAATTTTTTTAAGTAACATCGAAAAATAGAGTAAATTGTTAAAATTACTATACTTACCTCTTATTCGATATTGAATTTTTAAAATTAGTGTTATTTATTGAATTTACCATTGATTATATTGATTTAAAGAGACAAACATCTTTATTTAATATTTCAAAACTTATATAATAATAATAATAATAATAATAATAATAATAATAATAATAATAATAATAATAATAATAATTACTCTCATTTGATGTACCATTGATTATATTTAAATTGTAAAATAACATTTACTCGTACCACATTTTACAATGCAATAGTTAGGCAGCCTTTCTCCAAGGCCTTTGGCGCGTGCCAAGACCGCCTTATGACACCGCCACAAGCCTTATGACACCGCCACAATGTGCGATATATCTTAAAAACTAGGCATTTTTTAACCATCGAGGAGTAACACATAGTTTTGTTTTGTTTTCTTTTTCCTCAAAATTTTAAAATTGTATAATACCCGCACACAAATAGTTTACATTTATCATTTTCACTTTCATTTCTTTTCATTTCTTACCATATCATCAAAATAAATAACTCAAATGATTTTTTACTAACATTTTGGGATGTTGGAAACTTAAAATTCATCATTTTCATCAAACCCCACTACACAATCATCCGAAATTCAATACCGTCTATGTTTATGTATGATATGTAAAGCAAAGATTAAGGTAAATTTACGGTATGAGTTAGGCTAGCTAGTCGTATGTTTGGTTTCCTTGAGTGGTAAGAACCCCAAAATAAAAGTGTTTATTAAAGTTGGGTAACACTGACATATAACTAGGGATTAGTGTGTATAAAAAATGGAAAAGAAAAACTTGGTCATTCTCATGAAAAACAAGAGCATTTATATGGATACAGTTAGGGTTGCGTGAGATTTGTGGATGTGATCCAACAGTCTAGGGAGACGACATGGAATTCATCTCATAGATGAGATAAGAATAACACGCGACATGATATTCTTAGCTCATTATGTTATAAGAATCTTTGTGCGAGTTAGTGTTTATATGTCATAATGAAATTCCTCCTGCATTACCTCTACGCCAATAAAAATGTTCACTTGACAATAAGACAATAGCGATATGAAAAGACAGACTATCATACAATATTAGTCACAAAAATCATAATTTCCAATATTAGTCACAAGAATCATAATTTCCTTCATTTAATATCAAATACAATATGACACAATTAACACCTTAACTATAAAATTTTTAATTTTTTTTCATAAATATTTTTAGTGAATAGAAATTAGCTAGTTTGAAAAATAAAAATAAACTAGTAAATCTTGAAAGGAGTATTTTGGCTTGAACTGTGAAGAAAAGTGTTTTGATATGTGAATGAATAAGTTATGCTAAAGAGAAAAAGCTCATATAACATAAAATAGATAAGGTTATGAGGCATGACAACTTGTGTTACAAAGTTTTTATAAATGTGCTTTTTCTTGATTCCATTGAGCACTCATCCATAACACCATAACACCAATAACACTGGTCGCGTCGGTACCACATCAACTTTAACATTTAACATTAACATCCCCAAAAAACACTCCCATCCATAACATCCCAATAACACCATAACACCACTAATATTTTATATTTTCAATTTCAACCCTGTTAGGAATTAGAAAATTCCTTGTTAAAGTGTCGGTCACCCCAATTATGATTTAGCATATGTTAGCTCGTAGACGTGTCATTATTTACATTATTTAGTAGTTAATTAGTTAGTTTGTAGCGTAGTTTAGTGTAGTGTAACACCGTGGAGGAAGGACGGGTCTTTACCCATCTGTATCACGATCCACAGCCGATAGGAGGTCGTTATGTTTGTAACTATAAATACCCTCTACCTCCCAAGGTAGAGGTTGGACCTCTCATTCTTAATCTAACCTTCTATGTTTTCTTTCACTTTCTCTCTAGAAAGGTTCCCACTTTCTCTCTCAAAACCTCTAAATAATTCGACCTATATTATTGTTTGTTATGTGTTTATGAAATCCAATATCCTACAATTGGTATCAAGAGCCATGGTTAGATCATCTCTTACATATCTTTGGATTTCTAGTGGTTTTAGGTGGTTTTGAGTTTGAGAAAGTTTTGTGGTTTTGCATCATTTGGTTGATTTCTAGTGTGAAAGTTTGGATTTTGATTGTACTTTTGTGTTTAGGATCATCACAAGTGTTTAGGTTTTCATTTGGTAAGCTTGAATCATCTTGGTTGGGTTGTTTTGGATTGAAAAGTGATGTTTATATGGTTTTCAAGCTAGCGACTTAGCTCACGGAATATTTTCTTGGTAGCGACTTGCTTCACATTTTTGTAGCGACTTACGATTAGTAGAAGCTAGCGAGTTAGATCTAGCGAGTTAAAGTACAAGTAGTGGACTCTCCACCACGGGTAGCGACTTAGTGGTAGCGACTTGGTGCATGAGCGAGTTGCTCTTTAGCGACTTGTATCTCTAGCGACTTGTGTAGCTAATTCTTCGCCAAAATTTGGCTAGCGACTTGGTCCATAGCGAGTTACTACTTAGCGACTTGCTTTTTGTCTAGCGACTTGGGACTCTAGCGACTTAGTGTGTGGCGAATTAGGTGCTTAGCGACTTGGTTCAAGTGTTATAGCGACTTGGTTGATTTTCAAAGAAGAGGTTTGACCAAAGTTGACTTTTACGTCAAAACTTCAAAGCCATAACTTTTGATCCGTAACTCCGTTTTGAATGAAATACTGTCAAAACGACCGAACAGTTGAATATTGTGAGGTTTCACCACGATGTCGTGAAACGAATTTTGAGGCCCAAATCCTCCGAAAGGAAGTTATTGAGCTTTTAAGTTTTAGACCTAAATTTCAAGTAAAAGCGTGCATTAACAAAACCACTTCACAACCAAATAACACTTGACTAATCCTTCAAACAATCATCACTTCTAACACATACTCCTCTATCATTGTGTGGGTCCATCAGTTATCTTAACTCGCTCTATTGGTCGTTGTATCACGGTTTCGTCTTGATTTTAGTAAAATCCAGAAAGATCCTATTTCTCGGTTTAAATTATAGACTTGTAAAATCCGTGCATACTACCACGTCATGTCTTATTCTCTCGACCGGTGATTTGAAGTGCTTAAATTGTATGATGTTGTGCACATCAATGATAATGTATGCTACATCGAACAATTAAAGATGATTGAATCAATCAATGAGGATGTGATATCTCGGGTTCGAGACTACGAAAAGAGCGAAATGGACGATCGATGCTACAAAATGCAAGGCTAATGGAATGTAACATTGAGCCTTTTCAACTACTTTATCAAGACCTCAAACTACTTTTATCTACAACTATGGATCGAACAAGCAATGCTCTCCTTCGCCGAGATCTTTCCACCTGACAAGAAGCGTGCTACTCAACTTAGAACAACCGAGGTTTCAAATTACTAAAGAGAAGTTCTCAACCGATGAATCTAATCGACTCTTCATGTAATCTTGATCAATTTCACCATTTATCCGGGGAATATTCCTCGATTTTGATGATGACATGATGAAGTGTCTTTCAAGAAACACACTGGAATGGAAATTAGCGTGTTCATTGAGACATTCATACAACTCATGGATAATGTGAGAAGTACATTGAGGAAGTTACACATAAACATGAAAACATGAATGAGTGTCGTGCGGTTGAGAGATTGTTGTGATAAGTTGGGTAATGTATCTGTTGAAGAATCGGGTGTTCTTTGAATGCGAATGTCGAGTCAACATATAATGAAGAATCGGGTGCACCGAATCTGAGGCTCGTAGATTGATAAGCTTGACATATCCAATGGTCCAAGAACTCTTGTTACACATGATGTGGATCTGATATCGGACGTAAATTGAGCGGGTGTCATGTAATGAGGTACCCTTCTTTGTTCAACATAGTGCATCCGCTAAAGTACTTAAACAAACCGATCATGATCTTGAACATCACTTTCATAAATACTACTATTCTTGAGGTGAGTCCGAGATTAAGTGTTTCAAAACAAAAGATATGGTTGATAATAAGGCTTTTGATGAACTTTCAAACAAATTCTCAAATCTTGAAAACATTGCATTTCACTTGAAATCGCGATCGAGTAAAGAAGAAAGTTTTCAACTTAACAAACCATGTAAAAACCGGAACTTCACGAATTCGTGAACTTTTGAAATTAACACTTTAAAAGCTCGACAAGACAAAGAGTCAACCATTTACAATCAAGAAACATATTTACATCTTGAATGAGAAAAGTAATTTAGTCATGAATACACAAGACATTGATGCTATTATAACAAGAAATAATGAACTGTCAATTTATGTGGCTAAATTACTAAAGGAAAATGAGTCTTTGAGAAAGCATCACATAGAACTAAGTGACTCTGTCAAAGAAGCTAGAACTAAGTCAATGGAACAAACAAACCCTTTGATAGAAAAAATTGATGAACTCAAAGCTCAACTTCAGGATAAGAGTTTCGCTATTGTTGCCTTAAAGAATGAGCTTAGGAAAACTGTAGGGAAAAGTGTGAACACTAAGTTTACAAAACCATCAACCTTGGGGAAACCAGTTTCTCATCCCACTAGAAACCGGTCTGGTGTTAGGCAGCCTACTGCGTTTATATCCGAAAGACCAAAAATTTCAAAAACACGGTTTGCCTCCCAAGTTGATGAGAAACAAGTTTTGTCAAAACCAGTCACTTCACCTGTGTTACCTAAGAGTCATGCTTCTAGTTCCTCTAAACCTCAACATGCAGCTACTCTTACTCCCAGCACCTCTAGGATTAGTTCGAAAACAGTGTCAAAACCAAGCATTAAAACCCAGAATTCATATGATATGAATGACTTGAGGAAGAACTATTATCTAGACGAAGCTAGGAAAAAGGCACAGATTCGAAAAGACGGAATTTTAGGTGCAAGACCTAGGGTGAGGAATTCTACAAGATTTCAAGGCACTACTAGTAGTTGTAAACCACTACCTAGGAACACTCAAAAGACTAGGGATTGGCGTGCATCTAAAAGTAGTTATGTGCATAAGAATGCTAAGCATGTAGAAAACAAAACTAGAAATTCTGAGTCTTTTCCACATAAGAAACATTTTCCTAATTCACATGCCAAGGTACAATCCACTAAGACCACTAACGTGACTAAGGTTCAACATGTTGTGAAACAAAACAAACCAAAAACTTCGCCTAGATGGATACCAACTGCTAAATCTTTGGAAACTAGGAACAAGGATAAGTCTTCCACTATGCATAAGAAGCCTTACAATCCTAGACCTTGCCATAAGTGGATACCATCTGGTAGAATGTTTAAGGATGCTGGACTTAGGTGGATTCCTACCGGAAAGCATTTTCGATGAAAAATCAAGGTTGACCGTGAAACCTCAAAGAGTTTGGATACTAATGTCACTAACCCATATATATGCAATCAAGCTTGTAATGTTAGTGCGGTACTCCTTACTCGATTTGCAGATAATTCGATCCTTCAATACATGGATGGCTTAAAGTATGGATTACAAATGGATTGATATCTCATAACTCACGGGTTCAAGTTACTCAACATTGATATTCAACCGGCTATGACGCGTGCATCACACATCGATTCGGGCCTCGCACTTCATCATCATGGCGTCTACGGGTAACACTACGAGCCCCGTTCCTCAAAGAAAGAAAGGTATGCGCTTGATGCGCTTTATCTTCATAAGAAGAGAAATCTTCATGTTTATGACCATTCTCATCGACATTCTTCATCAACATGCTTCATGCTTTTTCCATGCACTTCAGTCATCAAGTGAATCAGACTACTGATAACTACTCTTATTCCACTTGCTCAATATAATTAAGATGGCGACATCATGTGCTAATTTTGTGGGGGAGAAGTGTGAATTGAATACATTTGGATGATAATCACTTGTTTAATCAAGAATGGCATCTCCATATGCAATTCTTGAGGGGGAGAAGAAGTGTGAATTTTTTGCATGATTGATTGATATTTGAGAATATATGGTCAAACGGCTCCTAACTCATGTAAGAACCGAGATTCTTCTTATCGGATCATCTTCACATGTAGTTTCTTCTAAGAGCCGTTGGTTGACATCTTCACACGGGCTGATATGATTAAATGACAAAGTGCTTCTAGTTGCTGGGCTGATTTCTTTGATGAACATCTTTCTATTTTTGTTTGATTGGGAGGGATTTTAATTAAGGGAATTTGCTATTTACAAGTTAACAGGAATGCCTTTGGTGTGAAGAAGATGTTAACTGTCTATTTCCCATTCGGACAATCTTGAAGAAGGTCGAGTCTATAGTCTAATCTACATTTTACGCTACATGATTAGAAGACTAAAGGCAATTGCATTTGATGATCTAAAGACTTCTTCTTAATCCGGTGAGAAGAACCCTTGAAAATCTTCGTCGGTTTAGGGAGAGCACTAATTGGGGAGATTGAAAAGCCAAAATTTAATCCCAATTAGACTTGTTCATACTCTTTAGCTATGATTCATTGTTTGATTTTTGATGACACTCCTCCAACGCCTAATGCTTCACTTACTAAGGATAACTGGGATTCATTGTTTGGGAATTGTTCTTCAAAGATATGTTTGATGAGTATTTCCAACCGCTAGCGAATGTTGATCATCCAAGAAGTACTTCTCAGACTACTCAAAAAGCCTAATCTCCAGTTATTCCTCAAGGTGTTGATAATGACTATCATAATATTGCAGTTGCACTCATGAATAATGATCCGCTCTTTGGTATTCCTTTGCCAAATCTTCACGGATTTTTATTCATGAATAATGATCCGCTCTTTGGTATTCCTTCGCCAAATCTTCACGGATTATTGTTCCTTTCATTGTGTGCGCTATAAATCAACCTCATGAACATTAAGGAAAATGACTACCTCATCCGCTCAAAGACATTATTGGTGAATCTTCCAGATCAGTCACTACATGTATACTTTTAGGAAGAATGCATTGATGTTGAGGCATCATTTGTTCCGGTTCATTCAGTGGGTGAATGTACATCCGATTGTATGTTTATTCACGTGTTGGGTATTTGACATAAGTTGATTACTTCGGAGTTAATCGTTTATCACTTATTTGAGATTGAAGTTGACCTTCACAAAGGCGTTTTCTTATTTTATCTTGAAGTCGGGGATGGTTGGATGCATGACTTTCAATGATAACTTGCTCGTGATTGAATTTAAGTTGAAGACTTGGTTTATCTAGTTACCAGCAGTCGGGCTGGATGGTTGAAGACCTGGTTAACTATCACTTCAAGGAGTTACGTTGTTTTACTCAGTGACACGCGCTTATGTCGTTGTGGATAATCGCAAGAGGTGTTAATGTCTCATACTTTGGTTGAGTATTGAGTACTTGGAGATTTGCTTGGAGCATAAATTCTCGACACCGTTCTTCCAACATTAGTGCAAGCTTAAGATGCAAATGCGGGGAATTCTACTTCAGTTTCAAGTTTGGTACATCGGGCTTTCTTCTTCAGTGGTCACTTCAAATTGTCTACGAATGGGTTGATAAAGATAGTTAGAGAGAGTTTCTATAGCAGTTGATTCTCACAAGATTTATTTGAGCTAATTTTTTTGTTTGTTCTTCTCTATTTCAAGAATATTTGGTATGTATAATGTGTTCTTGATTACGAGGTATCAAGGGAAGGAGACATACATCTAAACACATAGCAGTACACGTGATGAACCTAATACTTCTTTTACGTTGAAATAATCTCGGGAAAGACAAATGTCATAACCGTAGAGAAACTCAGTGTTTACTCATAACCTTTGATGTATTATTCCAACCATTTAGGAGGAAGTGGTCTCTGGATACTTTTGGTATGTGTTAACTCAGCCCTCAGTAGAAGGAAATATGAGAAGAATATTTGGTTCATGAGATGATATTGCTTATCGACATCTTCGATATGAATAATGGTAAAGTGCTTCCGATTATTCCTTCATGTACACATTATTATGTTGATTCCGATAAGATCACAACCATCATGGGGAGAGATATGGGTACATCTAGAACTCACAACATGTTCACTTGATCGAGCTTAATCAGTTATTCTGGAGTTGACATCTGCAGAGATGATCAGTGACTCAACATGTTACTTGAATGTCATCGTCTCTACTCTTGTTGGGTACATGTGTACATCATGGGCTGATTGGTTATATGTAAGATAATTGGAATGCATTTGGAAATATGAAGATGTTGATGTATTGTTCCCCTGAATAGACAACTGGTCAATCTCGAAGAGTAATGTGTACATCGGAGACGCTAGCGAGTTCATGTGATCGAAGTTCATCGGTTATTCGGATTTGATAACCAACGTCACGATCTATGTTTCAACTTGTTACTTTGGTGTTCTCGTGTTCTTCGGGGTGCAGAGCTTCATTCAATGAGACTGTTTTCATTCATTTCTACTTCTTGGAAAATGGTCTTTATACTCTGTTTGTCGGTTTGAGGGGAAGCTACCAAAGACTCACTTGTTGAAGGCTCAAGTTCTTTCGACGATTCAAGAGCCTCGAATGCTTTGGTGGTGGAAGTTTAAGAGATGATGACTTCTTTCTTCTACGCGGTGCTGCTCGATATCCTTATCTCGGTACTCGTATCATCATCTTCTTTAACTATATCATCTATTCTATCCTTGTACTTATTTATTAAAAACCAAATACAAAAATATAAAACCAGCAAAACAAAATAGAAAAATATAAAATCAACAAAAATCCATAAAAATTTGAAAAAAAAAAATCGAAAATACCAAAAATATTGTTTTCTAGACATGTCTTACGGTATCGATAACATCTACGGTCTTAGAAATGTCATTCAATAATGGCACGGGACTTTAGATGAAGTTCGAGCGGGAGGTGTAAATATTTCTTTCTATACATGTCTCAAAAAAAAAAAAAAAAAAAAAAAAAAATGGCTTCTGATTATTTCGTATCAGAACAAGCTTCAAACTATGGCTTGCTATTATTTCCGATAGCAACCCGTTTTCAAAGAAGGAAAGTGCTACGCTTAATCGATTTTCAAAAATTTTCGTGCACTTATCCTAAAACAATTTAAGGAAAGTATGTCGAAGGATCTTTGTTCCTACACAAATGTTTTCCGTCTAAAATTCTTGAGAAAATATTTGTTGTTTTTCAAAATTATGGTAAATGAGTTGCTTTAAAACAATCGATTCGAGTTTTTATAAAATTGAAAACTCAATCAATGACTTGGTAACTTTTAAAACTTCTTATAAAATGAGTCATTGATTGAGGGGAGAATGTTTTCAAATCTATATCATCTAACGAGCTTTCTTAATTATCCTTCGTGCTTAATTAAAAATGATAATTGCACGTGTCGAAGGACTAGGAATTTAGGATATGATTGTTAGGTTTAGATGATTAGAGTTTGATTAACACATAAACCCCATGCCTTATATGATCCGATTGTTATGTTGAATTGACTTTAATTAGTCGATTCTTTGTTATGGGTGATGTCGACCACCATATATCAGTATGTGTGTTCACTAACGTATGCAAGTATATTGGTTATAAAGATGTTCCCGATCCGGATCCCACTATTGATGATGATTGGATGCCGAAAGGAAAGGGTAACTATCTCTTGGGTTGACAAATGAAGAAACGAGCTTAATTGGACTTCAATGGAGAGTTGGCATAAATGCAACGTAAGAGGTCTCCTTTGCATTAGCGGATGGTTTTCTTCTAAGTGATTGAAGAAGCGGAGCTTAATTGGACCTCGGTTGGCATTCAAAATGCAACGTAAGAAGAAGTCTCATTGCATCTCGCAGACGGTTTTCTTCCAACCCTCGGCAACAACAACGGAAGCTTCTCAACCACTAACGTATCTTTGTGCGGGGATACCATTTTAAACAATTTTGAATTAATTTGATTAAATTGTTTTGAAAATGGAAAATATTGTTTTGAAAATTATTGGACTTAATTTTGTAAATCACCGGACTTCATTTTATCAAAACCTAAGTCAGTCAATTATCGACTTCGGTCATCGATTGAGGGGGAGTGTGATTTCATGTTAAATATTTTCAAACGATATTTCTTCATAAAAGTCTGTGAGTACGTTAAAAAGTGGTGATCTAAAGATTTAATGTTATGTCATGGTATGATTTTCTTTAAAACTCAAAGATCTTGCAAAATGAAATTTTTACATTCTTGTTTGATTGTGAAATTGTTTTGTTTTACTTAAAAGATCTCTTAAAACTTTCATACCTGACACTAACAATCTTTAATGTCTTAAAATGGTCCTTATCTGTCATCTTTCAAAATTGAATCTTGCCACGTCTTTCCCCAAATTTTTCTAAATGATTTAAATCAATTGGGATCACAAATCTCAAAAGGTTTGAAATTTTTGATCGGGTGAGAGATCGTGATTTAAATCTCATATCTGTTTTAACGGAATTGGTTTTAGTCCTTTATAAGCACTCCTGCCTCCATGTGCCAAACGATTTCAAATATACAATGCACATGTTGAGGTGGAGCATTTATCAAAAACAAGATGAGTATTTAAACACAGCCGCATTTTCTCCCATGTTTTCTAAACCGTATTAAATCACTTGGGATCCAAAATCTCAAAGGGTTTGATATTTTGATCGGGGAGATTTTGTGATTTAATTGTGAAATTTGATAAAGGTGATCGTTTTGATTCATTGTGCAGTTGCTCTCTCATATGTGCTAAACGCTTTCAAATCTCGAAGCATATATTGAGGGGGAGCATTTTTAAAGATAATAAACTATCGAGGTGCAAATGCTTTTATGTGTTAACATAAAGTACCTTGATTGAGTTTTAAAATGGTTTCTTAATGGCGCTTGTGATTTTGGATGTGCTTCAAATTAACTCTTGCCTCTATGTGATAAAAATGATTTCAAAATCCTATGCACATATTGAGGGAGAATTTTACCATGAAAATCAAATGGCTTTTTAAGTATGAAAATTGTGATCAAAGAAAATATTTCAAATTCCTCTTGCCTCCTTGTGCTAAACAATTTCTAAATCATACGCGCATGTTGAGGGGAGGTTTTCTAAATGATCAAAACTATTAAGGTACAAAATGCTTTGATCTCGTATCACAAGTACCTTGATTGTTTTCAAATGAGTTTTCAATTGGTTTTAAGGAAGAATGAGCGTACCAAAGACCGACCAATTTACTTTATGCATGGTGTTATAAGGATGGTTAGGTTAGGTATTAGTTCCCACGATCCGCCGAACCGGAGGGATCTACCGAGGACAATCCACTAGTTAGTGTAGAGTCCGTAGGTATATTGAAAAAGGAGAAAAAGTGAGATTTGGGAAGAGTGCCGATGAGATAGAGCTAGAACTGGAATAAACCCAACAAGGTTCTAGTAATGAAGTCTCGGTAAGCAATGAAGGGGTTGAAGAATGAAAAGAACTGAATGTGAAAAGGGTGAAAAGAAATAGCCCTCCAACAATTCAACCTTAGAGCGAAACCGGGTTGATACATATCTCTTGGTTGTTACTAAGGTAACTGCTGGTATTGAAGACAAGGCGTCATGGACCCAATGGACTTGCTGCACTAAACTTCCCAAACTACTCAAGTTCCTCTTAAAGGGCTTGTTTCATTCTCACGGGAACCAACATTATCTATCGACTTTCTCTTAGAGATTGTTGATATTGAAGAAGGAGACCCTCTCCCTAGTCTCCGACACGAGAACCAAATGTGCACTATTGAGTCTAGAGCCAAGAGATCATCCACAATATCTCGTTAGGACACTAAATTCTTGAAGACTTGCTTTTCACACAATGTGAAAAGTAAGTATATATTAAGAGTCCCACGCATTATCCTTGTGGTATTGCCGAACATCCGAGTGATATGTAAAAATATTCACAATGAAGATGGAAATCCTCTAGAGCCTACATCAAACAAGCTCTTGGTGGGTGACATGTGAGATCTTCTCGTAAGATCAAACTTGTGACAAGCGGATAGAAAGCGATGGGAGATTCAATCTTGAATCAACCTTGGTCCAGAAATGAATTGTGAATACTTTTGGAAAAACCGTTCGATGTGCAAATCTTCTTTCTCTAGCACGTCGAATGTGTACTTATGTTTTCAAAATTCAAAAAATATCTCGATTGAAAAATACTTTTAGAAAAACCGTTCGATGTGCGAATCTCTTCTTATCACTAGCACGTCGAATGTGTACTCATTCTCTAATACAAAAGTATTTTGTTTGAAAATTGATCTTTCTCATAAAACCTTCGTTGTATTGCAAAACTCTTTCTTCAAGCAATACGCGATTGTTTTTCAAATCATTTTCATCAATCGGTGAATCTCAATTCTTTGGTTCACTCACTCCGTGTTGTCTTCTTTGAGGCGTTCGGTTTGAGAACAGCTAGAAACAATGCGAAACCCCGTCGAGGAGATTCTTGAATTATACCGATCACAGCGGTGCTTGTCAGATTAACGGGGAACCGTGGGCGTGTACCTCGATTCAACGAAAGTGATCAAAGACACTTTCGTGCGCTTTATTGCTAGCGTCGTATGCGGTACACCCGACGATTGCGGTGATCGAAATTGAGGAGTCAATCCAAAGCCGCATGCTCGCGGCATCCATTCTTAATTGAAGAAATCATGACTTGTGCTTATCTACATAACACGGCTCGATATTTCTATACTATGCTTCGCTGCTCTGCTGCAAATATCATGAACCGATGAATAGCTTCCGCTACTACGATGAAAAGATGTCATGATCGAGAAGTGTGAGCATGTCGGTCCAAAAGTCACAACATCACATGAAGCAACACAACAATGGATGATCCGAGAGATTTGTTGTGGTGATGATCTCAGCTCAAGATCATCAAAGATGTGGATCGGTTTAAAGGCCTCCACTAAAAGTACAAATCAATGCGGACTTTGAAGAATCGCTACAAATGCACGAGATTGTGAAAGTGAAGAATTCAAGTATCCGAGCTCAAGAACAGAAGACAAAATAGAATGCTAGGATGCAAAATGTATTTCATGGGGTGACCTCCTTGGGAGATTGTTAGAATTAGAAAATTCCTTGTTAAAGTGTCGGTCACCCCAATTATGATTTAGCATATGTTAGCTCGTGAGCGTGTCATTATTTACATTATTTAGTAGTTAATTAGTTAGTTTGTAGCGTAGTTTAGTGTAGTGTAACACCGTGGAGGAAGGACGGGTCTTTACCCATGTATACGATCCACAGCCGATAGGAGGTCGTTATGTTTGTAACTATAAATACCCTCTACCTCCCAAGGTAGAGGTTGGACCTTCTCATTCTTAATCTAACCTTCATGTTTTCTTTCACTTTCTCTCTAGAAAGGTTCCCACTTTCTCTCTAAAACCTCTAAATAATTAGGCCTATATTATTGTTTGTTATGTGTTTATGAAATCAATATCCTACAAACCCTAAACTAAAACAAACATTTCATTTATTAAACTAAAACAAACATTTCATTAAAACTTAAACCATATTACAATACGAGATAATAATAAAAAAATACAACGAAATGAAAAAAAAAAAAAAAACACCTGCAATTAAAGCGTTACAACAAATTAAAGGAAATACGATCTCTTGACGAGGTTTCAAGTTATATTTTGCGATGATTCGATCTTTTTCGTCATTGATCCACCGCACGACCATTGGATCTTGCCCGTCAAGAGGCGTCATCAAAACTTGATCTCTTCCAATAGGGTTATTGTGAGCTCTTTTTCTGCGTGGCCCGACACCGCCGAGACTTCGTTTCATACGAAACTCATTTGCCATAGTTTCGGTGAAATAAGTGACGAGCTCGTTCCTCGATGCTTGTTCCCCGGTGACTTGTTGTAGTCTCGGATCGTGCTTTCTTGGTAGCACGTTTCTTTCCCATAGGCGTGGTTGTTCATCACTACCAAACAAAGCCTCGTTTGTTTGGCTTGGGACTTCGCCGGTTAAATCAACCGTTCGGCGTCTCCATTTCTTATAATGACTAAAACATCCCAGCGTCATCCGGACCAACGATGCTCCTCTGTTTTCCTCACGATACCATTGCTTTGCCCGTTTCATCACATCCGCTCACTTTCACCGCTTTGTTGCTCTCGTTGCGTACGTGCGTAACAAGAGTTGAACTTTGTGCATATCCTGCTCAGCGATGTCCATTTGCTTGACATCATGTCCTTGGTGCGGCGTTGAAAGTTGAGTCTATTGAACTCATTTCGACCCGATACCAAAACGTATCTCTAGGTTGGCACTTTCCAACTTGGATCCTCAAAACGACTATGTAACACCTTGCAAGTAATGCTTCCTCTGCTTTGAATTCCAACGATTGGTAACGACAACCTCCTCATGAATCAATTGGTTTGGGCTCGGGGTCTTTGAATTTTTGTATTTTTCGCAATACGACATTTTCCTTTTTGGTGGAGATGTGGGTGTCTCAAAGAACATCTTGTGTTTGGTTTGTGATTGTTGTGTTTGTTGTGTGAATTGAAGGTTTTGAAAGTTGGAGTTTAAGGTGTTTTGTTGGTTTGTTGTTAAAAAGCAGTAATGTTTGTTGTTGTTTCACATTTCTTGGCTTGATAAGCCTAGTGGGTTGAGGTTTGAAGATGAACCAGCGTTCGGGTTAGATGAACCGGTTGATTCCACCGTCATTGAGAAGATTGAAGAAAGTATCGTCGTTGCCTCCAGCATTGTTTTTTGCGATTAATTGAATTTGATAGATTGAGAGTATTGAGAGAGTTTAGAAGTGGAAGTGTCGATAAAATGGTGTTTTGATTGTGTATTTATAGTGGTAAAAAGGTTTTGATTTTTTTTTTTTTTTTTTTTTTTAATCAATTCTAGCCGTTAGGGACTAAAATGATTTTTTAAAGTTAACGGCTAGTAGCCGTTAGAGGACTAGTTTTGAAAATTTTTTGAATTTTTTTTTACGCCTTAACGCGTTAAGGGGATAACAGTGGGAATGTGGTAGTCACAACTTCCAAGGGTAATAGCAATTGCTTGCAGTTATTTTGAAATTTATAATTGCTTTTGGCGTTAACGATGGAAGTGCTCTTATGCAAATCTCCTAGCGTACACTCCAACGGTAGATACTTTTCAAAGTCTTTTATAAATGTTAATGTTAACAACCAACCAACTTTACTCATAGAGTACTTTTCAAAAAAAAGGTTCTCCTCTAGCCAAAGATTAATCTGTTTATAAATTAAATATTTTAATTAATTACAGTGAAAATCATGTTTAAATAATAGTAATTTACAAGATCATATGAATGATTTGCATAATTTAATTTTTTATTCGAACACTCAACTGTGCAAATAGTTAATGCAAAATGTTAATACAGTACAAGTCTGACATGCATAAATCAAAATATACAATCAATTTATAATGTGTGCAAATCAATTCTCATTAAAACAGTTTGTGTTCATTAACTACACTTTAACTTTATCTGCTCAACGCATTTGTTAGTAAAATCGTTCCAAAAAAATATCTATTCCCATTATTCTTTAATATATTTCCTCCTTGAGTTGAGTGCTTTCAACAATTCCTGACTCCTGATAATACAAACAAACCAAACCCCATAACTCATAACTTGATAAAATCTACACAACCTGTTGGAAATCACATATTTGTTGCTACTCACTTATTTCATCCTATAGTTTTCTACCTAAAAAGAGATCCTATCACAATCACAAACTCCCACAAACTTTAATCATGAAACCAGAAATCAAAAGAGAACCAGCTTTAACCACCACCCTACTACCTAAGTCACACCCACCAGAGAATGATGCCGTGGTTGTCACGTCAAACACGTCATCATTCGCTGGTGCGGATTTTAACGTGTCAACTAGCATGATTGGTGCCGGGATCATGTCGATCCCAGCAACACTAAAAGTGCTAGGAATAATACCTGGATTTATAGTGATATTAATAATGGCGGTTTTTGTGGATGTGACGGTTGAGTTTTTGTTGAGATATACTGATCATTCGGTTGAAGCGAGTACTTATGGTGGTGTTATGAAGGACTCGTTTGGGAGATATGGGTTTTATGGATATCAGTTATGTGTTATGATTTGTAACCTTGGTGCACTTATTATTTACTTGATTATTATTGGTAAGTTCATAAATACTCGTTTGTCAGATAAACTCAAGTTGATAAACTAATAAGCTATCTGATACAAAGGGTATGTTTGGCGCGATGGGCTGAAATTTGGGGCCGGGGCTGGGGCTGGGGCTTGGGCTTGGGTTTGGGTAGGGCTTTTATTATAAGCGAAGTTGAAATTGTATTTTTGTGACTTGTTTGTGAATGGGTTGGGCTGGGGCTTATTATTGAAAATTACTAAAATGATATAATTAAATAGGTTTATGGTATATATTAGATATTTTTGTGGTTAAATGTAATTTATGGTTCATAAGCGGCAAAAGTTTTTAGCCTTTTATGAAATTAAAGTTTTAAACCTATTAGAACTTATGATTTCATAAGCGCATGACAAACGAGACTTATTTTATAAGTAGAACATTTTAGAAGCCCAAGCCCTCGTAAGCCAGCTGCCAAACACAGCCAAAGTGTTTGCGTCCCAATTGTACTTTCGTGTTGTGTGAAGCTCTCCACTAGATGGTCGTTGGTTCTAGTCTGAGATAGATTTGTGATAGTATGTAGGGGTGAGCATACGACCCGAACGGACTGGACCGACCGACCGTCGGACCGACCGAGACCGGACCGGACCGACCACATTCGGTCCGGTCCGCGGTCTCGGCTTTTGGGCTAATTCGGTCCTCGGTCCGGTTCGGTCTAAGATTTTTGCCTTGTTGGACCGGACCGACCACATTCGTCCGGTCTCGGTCTAAGATTTTTGCCGAAATCGGGTCTCGGTCCGGTCCGATCTTACCCGGTCCGGTCCGGTTTTTGGACCGTGCACACCCCGATAATAGTATGTATTTGTGATAATTAGTTGCAGTTAAAAATAATAATAAGAAATAAGCTATGTGATAGTGATACTATAATTCTTTTTAGGGACAAGCAATCATAAACACCCTAGGAAAATTGGCATTATCGCATTAATAATTGAATGTATGTACTAGAAGTTGTGTTTTTTCTATGTGGGACAAAGAGAATAATTAAGTGATATGCCTATCTTATACTCCGTATTATTTGTTGATTTAATAGAGTGTTAGCTGATGTGAGAGATAGTTGTTGGCTCGATGTAAAAGACATTTTACTAAGTAGCATTTGTTGTGAAATATACGTAGTAACATTTTAACTAGAATAAACATTGTAATCCCAGGTTACTTTTGGATTTGCGGGCAGGAAGCTCGTGTTTAGTACTTTAGTTGTGTTCGTGTGTGCGTTTTCGAAAATGACTTATTTACATAAAAACAATATCATATTTCTGCCTTTCTCGGAAAATTTTCGGCATACAAGTCTGTAATGAACAAAAAATCGAGTTGCTAATTATTTGATCTTCCTATATATGCAGGGGATGTTTTATCAGGAGACCAATCCGACGGAGTGCTACATACGGGCATTTACAAGAATGTTTTGGATTTCATTGGTGGAATTGCGTGCTTATGCACTCTTGTTTGTTTTGATATTCGTAATGCTTCCACTTCTTTTGCTCCCTCGAGTAGGTTGGAACAAATACAAACATTCCATCTCTTGAACTTTAACTTTTGAGGTCACACTTACTAACTGCTACTAATACTATTACTGTCAATGTTATTTTTTGGCAGAGTCATTAGCTCATGCTTCAGCAATATCGATTCTTTTGGCAGTCATTTTTGTTGTTATCATATCTGGGATGGCGATTTACGCCATTTTGGAAGGCACAACTCAAGAACTTAGACTTTTCCCTGATTTTAATGATGAATTATCCGTCTTTAATCTTTTCACGACTATCCCAGTCATGGCGACTGCTCTCGCCTGCCATGTTACTAGTATGAATTCACTATCTATAGCATTTGGTTTACTTGAATGCATTCTTTTATTAGTATCTCAATAATTATTTCAAATATCGTGATCAAATACATTGTTAAAAGGTGTTTGGGACTGTTCTTTTAAGAGCTTTTAGTGTTTGGATGTGACTGCTTATCTGTTTATATTTTATAGTAAAGGGGTGTAATTTTGGATTGCTTATTTATGGGTTTATCTGTTTATATCATAGTTTTTAAAGCAAATAAACAAATTTTAACACCCTATAAATAAGGAATCCCAAACACCCCCTTAATAAGCATATAAAAAGCTTAATTTAAGCAATCCCAAACAACCAATATGTAAGCATTTTAGAATTAAACTGTGCTTATATTTGAAGCAGAAAAGTAGTACTCCATGTTATATAAGCACTCCAAACACCCCTTTCGAATGAGAACAGTTAATTCTAAATGGCTTCTGACCATCTGGGTATGATTTTGATTTGTATATGTAACTATTTCATATATGTTTTATGTACAGTTCATCCAAAGAGCTGAAATAAAAATCAATCAGACATGATCCCAGCAGTACGGATTTCATTAGTCCTAAGTGTTGTAATCTACTTTGCGGTTGGGTTTGTGGGCTACCTTCTCTTTGGTGATTCAATCATGGCCGATATGTTAGTCAACTTTGACCAAACTTCTAATTCACCTGGTGGTTTGTTGGTCAATGCAATAGTTAGATTAAGCTACGCATTACATCTTATGCTAGTTTTTCCCGTGATTTTTTACACTCTAAGGGCTAACATGGACGAAATGATTTTCCCACGAAAATCCCTTCTTGCCAATGATACTACAAGATTCGTGTCACTCACATGTGTGTTACTTGCCTTCATCTATTTCGTGGCAATTGCTATCCCGAACATTTGGTACTTCTTTCAGTTCATGGGATCGACAACTGTTGCTTGCATTGCGTTCAGTATTCCCTGGTGCTATTGTTTTGAGGTGCGCTTCCATACGAAATATAATACTTCAAAAAATTTATCTAGTTTGACAACCAAAATATTTGTCAATCATATCATACTGTGATCGATCTCTTTGGCATACTAACATGAGCTAAATCTTTTGTTCATAGGGATGTTCACGAGATTTCTACCAAAAAGATCGGATAATGGCGATAATGGTGGTGATTTTGGCTGTGGTGACTAGCGTTATCGCCATATCCACAAACTTGTATAGTTCCTTCGGGAATACTTCATAGTTTTTTTCATTAGATTGAAGTATTGTAATCTATAGAATGCAAGATGCTACCAAACATTGGTAATATTTCAATGCAAATTCCATTGCAGTTCCTTGCGATTAACTATGGTTATAAATCATTGCATACCGTTTACTTTTTAAGACATGGCTTGAATAGACTCCTTCGAGGTGATATTACTGTTTACATCTTATATCTCGTACCTTGCTTGGATTGAGTGTTCTTAAATATATGGTTAATGGCGTGTAATAAAGAACAAACTTTCTCGAATGTTCACTTATCAGTAATGTATCCGATAAAATACTATGATACCCTATAAACTTTCATATTTTGTGTTGATATCATCACAAACTTTTCATTGTGTTGAGCGGTGTTTATAAAGGAAAAGAAAAGTGATAAGAAAGAAAAGAAAATAAGAGAAAAGCCAAGCCTGCATCTTCCATCCTCTTCTTATGACACGTCAACAAAATTCGAGTTCTGTTGATATTAACATGAGAACTTTGCGTATATATCATACGAAAATGCGAAATTGCATATATATCCAAAGCGTGCATAAAACCATTGTATTATATCGTAAAAAACTCAGACAAAGATATATACGCGATTATTCATTTTGGGAGAGATATATATGCATTTTTGCCTAACACAAAATATGAAAATTTATTAGGAATTATAATATTTTATAAGTTACGTGAACATATGAGAAAGTTCGTTGCTATTAGATATTATTAACATTTAAATATATTCCTATGTTTCAATTTTTAAAATGTAGTGTGTATGTCCATAACAAAACATAAATTTGCTATACTTTATCAATTCATATACTTCTATACACTATATTTTCATCATTCTTAAATTTGACATAAACAAGAGAAAAACTACTAATCATACATTTTAAACATACAAGTTATATCTTGAGCCAAGTGATAAAATTATATACTACCAATGCTCTAAGTTTGAAATACATGCTCATGCTTGTAGGAAAAGATAAAATACGTTTTGGCCTATAAATAGTGAGCCATTTCTTCATTGAACACACCTTTTACACATACTTTCTCCTAGTATTGTAAACTCTCTAACCTCAGATCCAAAGGATCTTTCTATGTAGTTTTGTGTTTGTGTGATTCTCTAGGTTCCTCATAAAAGCGAGATCACGACCTCTTGAAGTCGAGCAAACTCAAGTCCATGAGTTGCCAAGTTTCGTCATCATCAAGACTACTGAGATTCTCTTGTTGATAGTTCTTTCTTCCTCCTTACAAGTGTAGTGTTGATGGCATTAGTGAAAGGTGCCAAATGTCCGTGTTGAAGGCATTAGTGAAAGGTGCCAAAGGTCCATGTCGAAGGCATTAGTGAAAGGTGTCAAGGTTCGTGTCAAAGGCACTAGTGAAGGGCACCAAGGGTCGTGTCAAAGGCATTAGTGAAAGGTGCCAAGGGTCGTGTCTAAGGCATTAATGAAAGGTACCAAGGGTGTACAATTGATAAGGTGTATTGATGTACTAGATAGTTAGTTTGGGTTAAAGGATATTGATATCCTTGATGATGTTGTAAAAAGAGCGGTCTCCTTTGGGATAGGTGTGTAGTGTGGGTAGTAGTTCCTCATTTGTAATGGAACTAGATTCAGCCTTGTACCGGATAAAGTGTAGGCGACGCTAGATAGGTTTGGTTCTCACCGTGGAAGAACCCGGTGTCTAGCCTGTACCGGATAAAGAGTATGCGACGCGTTGTGAAGCTTCTCCGCCACAAGGAACTTGTGTTGTGTAGTGATTACGAACTCTCGAGTAGGTGACTCGGGAGAGGAGTAGGGCAAGGAAGGTGTCCTTGTAGCTAACCACTATAAATACTCGCCGTGGTTTTGTGTTTCTTACTCTTTATCTTTGCATTGCTTATTTATATGCTTATCTATCAACATCTAACACACACATTTAATAGATTGATATAAATTGATCTAAATAGTTTAAAATAATCGGTAAACTATTCAACCCCCTTTCTAGTTTTCCACACACACTAGATTTGAATTTCAATAGGTAATTGGCAATTACCTCTTTGGGGGCCAAAATCACGTACACCAGTAATTAGATGTATGTAGTTGAGTCTTGGTGTCATGAGCTTAGGAAATAATAACTACTTTCCATTATGGGCGATACCATTTTAGCCTGTGTTTACCAAGAATTTGTATGCTTACATTGTCGATTTTACAAACCGATATATCTTGTGATAAACTATTTATTTGATTAAACCTATGAATTCACTCGACCGTTGTGTTGACTTTTTAGCATGTATTTTCCGGATAAAAGCATGATAGCTAAACTTGAGGCACTGCAATGACATGGCATGGTCATGATCGACTTTGATATACTTTGAGGACCACTTAAATTCCTTTATGGGCCTATATTTTCTACATTAAAACAATGATGTAAACTTATTTTACTAAAATAAATGAAGTCTTTTAAGGAAAATCATATTCTATACTTTATGTTGTGATCCAATTAGTAACATGTCAGAACGAACCTGGACGAACACGAACTGAGCCTTGTTCATGTTCGCTCATTTAACTTTAACCGGACAAATAAACGAACACGAACGCTTAAACGAACGAATTTTCTTGTTCATGTTCGCTTATTAAGAAAATTAGTCGCTCATGTTCGCTTATGTTCATTTATTAAGACACTAAACGAACGTTAAACGAACATAAACGATCGAACATAAATGAGCATATGCAAACAAACATAAAATTTCTTAATATATGCACAATATATTGTTTTACAAGTGTCGCTTTTGTTTAAATAAACCAATTTTAAAATTATAGAATTAAAAGATATGATATACGAACATAAATAAATAAATAACATAAACGAACGTTAACGAACGTTAACGAACACATAATCGAACGCTCACGAACATAAATGAACGGACGCGCTATTGTTCATGTTCGTTCATTTAACTAAACGAACGTAAAATATTGTTCATGTTCGCTCATTTAATAAATAAACGAACATAAACGAACTTTTTACCGAACGGTTCATGAAATGTTCACGAACGCTCAGCTTGCTTACGTTTCTGATCCAACTAAGTAATACTACACTAATATTTTCTTTCACGCAAACCATTTTTAGGAGTGTTACACTTTGTTTTGTGCATGCTTCAGCCGAAAAACAAATGAGATGGGCTAAGCATGCTTGGTCCCTTGACTTGTTTATTATACATTGTTTTAAGTTCATGTTTTATGGTTTAAAGAGTCAAGGTCAAAAGTAAATGTAAAAAGCATGGTATAAGCCATAAAATAAGCTAGTAGGGGACATGAGGAGTCACATGTGTGAAATAAAGGATACAACTTGTATACAATTTTTATAATGTATTTTGTGTAAGTATTGGGTATTTAAAATTAATATTGTGTAGTATTTATATAATTAAAGTAGTTATATATAGTTTAAGTATTATAATAAAAGAAATATAAAAAGTGAGTAAAATGATGTTTATATTTTTGTAGTACTTTATTTTGATCGGTGCAAAACCGTCAAGTTTTCTCGCATGGTGATCACTTGTGAATGATCGGCCGTAAGGAACTCAAAGCAGTTCACACACCAATGCAATTTAAGATCGGGAGAATATAGTGGATTCCCGGTCGTTAAGTCCCACGGAGGTTGTTGGTGTTTAACACAATCGGATGGTAGAATGATCACTAAGGATAGTGATCGATAAGGATATCGATGGAAAATTACCTAAAGAAAAGATTTACAAATTATAGCGACTTAAATGCAAATTAAAGAAAATTAAAAGTTAAAATCTATTAAATAAACGCTATCACTATTTTTACAATGATGTTTTGTGATTTTATAAAATAAAATGACTTAAATAAACTATCTTAACTAAAGCGTAAACTCAAATTATCTAAAAGCGTTACTTAAAATGGAAGCGTCGTTATTTGCAAAAATACTGTTGGGCGCAAGCACAAAGCGTAAAATTTATGAAATAAAAGGCCTACGAGTGTAAAACTAATTTTTTACTTACTATATGATAAAAGAAATTTTTAGAAAAAGATTTATATTTTTTGACTTTTATATTTTTATTATGATTTAATTACTATAAAACACTAATTAAATGATTAAAAATACTAAAAATAACGAGAAAAATCGAAACTTTTGTAAAAATACTTTATACTAATACAAATTTATAAAAATACAAAAGAGGAAAAAGCTACTTGAATAAGCTACAAATAAGCTAAGAAACTAAATAAGCTAAAGCGGCCAATATGTATATAAGAGATTATTTTGTGCAAGGAAATGATGAGAAAAGTCCCAAGGCGCAATGGTTCCAGTACACCACTTATCACCTTCAAAGGGAGGTCTCGGGTTCGAGCACGCCTACCCCCTTTTGCTAATTATTTTTTTTTGAATTTTCTTTTACAAACTTATTAAGCACCAAGAAGATAAGCACTTTTCTAGCTGTGACTTTTTATGAAAACCAGCGATAAGCTCGGAATAAGCACAAGAATAACAACAGTTGGCTTTTGAAAATGGAAATAAGAACAAAGTTAAGCTAAAATGGCTTTTAAGCTATGGAATAAGCACAAGTTAAAGCGAAATAAGCTAAACTAATGTAAATAAGCTAGAATAAAAACCGAATAAGCACAATATATGATAATAAGCACTAATAAGCTTTAAATAAGCACTAAGCTAAGGCGATTTTGCACAGACACTATTGGTTTCACTAGGCACCTTCTAGCTCAAATTTAAGCACTTGAATAAGCTACAAAATGAAAATAAACTTGGAATTAACAAGTTGACCGGATAAGCTTTCCAAAAACTAATTTACAAAGATTGGCTTTCACAAATGAGCTTTGAGAAGCTTTTGAAAATCTTGAAAACAACGATTTACTCGGTTACTTAGACAAAAATGGATGAACTAAAAAGCAATTGCAGGCTTATTAAATAAGCGCAAATGGAAAAATTAAGCTTTGGAACCTTTAGATGGCTAGGTTAGCTTTCAAAACCAAATTTCACAAGCTAAGGCTAACATTAATAAGCTCTGTGAGAGCTTATGAAAAAGATACAAAAGCGTGGTGCAGGGAGCTTTTGACTTTTGATTAAAATGAAAGTTTGACTTTTTGAACTTTGATTGATTCTATGGATTGAATAAGATGTATTAAGTTATATTAAGACTAAATTAAGCTATTATAACAACTTTTGAACATGAAATCATAAGACTTGATTTCGAAAATGATCCTATGAGATTAACTCTAAGTGTGATCAAAAATAATTTTGACTTTTACACAAATTAAAGACTAAATTTTGACTTTTTGACTGTTTGAGTTGTTATACACTTGAGATAACCAAACCAACAACAGATTAACAACATAACCTTTAACACAGTTAACTAAGCAAATCCAAACACACCCTTAATTAAACTGATATGTAAATTAAAAGAGCTAAACACTGATTTAAAACTTCTTAATGATTAAACTAACTCTATATGACCTAATTACTACTTGATTAAACATGTTTAAACCATTTATGACCACGAGAATTCAAGATATGAGCACAATTTGAAACTTTGCATAAAAGTTGAAAATGAGGCAACAAGCTTACAAGGTGGTTTGTGGTTTGTAGCTTAAACCAAACCAAAACATCACCCACCTAATCCAAATCCAACCCATTCCATCTCTCGAATCACCAAATACCAAACTTATACCCATTTTGCTTCTCTGTTGACTTTTGTTGACTTTCAACCAAATTTGATTGAAAGCGAACTCCAAGCTTACTGAAGCTATATTAAGCTTGAATAAACTGGTTTGACTTAGAAATAAGCTTATTGAAGCTTGGTTAATGTAGTTTGAATTTAAAATTTGAAACGATGAACCATGAAATTTGAAACTTAACATAAACTTGAATTAACACTTGAAAACTTAGTAAAATGATTTCTTAACTTAATATTGATGTAGTTAAACAAAAATTACAACTTTGAAACTAAATTAAAACATTGGTGTAAAAAGCGAAATACATGAAAACTAAAATTTAACTAACGCCTTCTCTGTTGACTTTCCTCTTCTTTTAAGCACCAAATGAGCTCCACGTGTCATTATGAGAAGATCCCACCTCTTTATCGACCAATGGGAGTGTTTTGAGCCTTTTCCATTTTGGCGGAAAATGGAATTTGACTTGTAGGGCTCGAGTTTGCGGTAGGGGGTGGCATTTATTGTGGGGGTTAGTGATGATGATGAGGTGTTGGAAAGGTGAGGTGATGGAGGAGGGAGCAAGTTGCGAGCAAGTGGGGAAGTGGAAGAATGTGGAAGAGACGGTGGGGGCGCTTTATCGCTTTTGACTTATTTTGACCAAGGGTCAAAATGAAAGGGTCAGGGTTTTGGCAGGGGTCAATAGGAAATATGGCGAGGGTCTATAATGATTTTGACAAGGCTTTTAGGTTAGGCTAATTTGACAAGGACTAATATTGCAAAATCGAAATCTTGAAGGACTATTCACGCCATTTTCCAAAGTTACCATAAGGACTGAAATTGACAACCTTCAATAGTGCAAGGACCAAATTTGCCATTTTCCATTTTCAAAGGACTAAACTTGCCAAATTTCAAAGTTCGGGGACCTAAGTTGTAAATTTGTAATTTTAAGTTTCAAGGACCAATTTTGACAACTTAGGAATCCTAGGGACTTAAAATGATATTTTCTTTATTTGGTTTTACCGAGGACTGTTTTTGACAATTTTTCAAACTTGGGGACTAAAGCGCCAATTATGCAAACTTGATCGTTTTCACAGATTTTGATATTTTGCATTTAAAACACATAAAACACTTGTTTGTGATATTTTTATCATTTTGATGCGTTTCGAGTGTTTTCGGATGTTTTTGCGATTTAATTTGTACAAAATGATGAGTATTACACACTCATCAATCCCCACACTAAGATATTGCTAGTCCCTAGCAATGATTTGAGAAAAATTAATGGATTTGAATCTCTTTACCAAAAGCCATTACTTACGGAGTAGCCAAATGTTTCGAGTTCAAGTAAGAACTTTGGTACAGATAACCAAATGATTTTGAGCAAATCATCGACTTTCAACGGTTTGATTTGTCTTTACGAAGCCGTTTGCTTACGGACTAGCCAACTCTTAGATAAAATATCTTTGGTGAGTCGATTACCAATTATGGTTTTCCAAGCGCCTTTACCACAAGCCATAAACTTGCGGGCTAGCCAACTCTTCACTTTTAAGGATATGGTGGTGAATACCATACAATTTTGGGCAAATTGCAAGCCGTCAACGGATTTGAGATATCTTTACCAAGAGCCGTTTGCTCTGGATTAGCCAATCCTTTTGTTTATTAGACATGGCGGATGATAACCAAATGAGTAAGTGTAAAACACTTACTCGAAAAAAAAAAAAAAATTTTGGCCAAAAGGGGAATTAGGCGGTATAATTACATGATAAAATTCGTGAGAATTCCCCCCACTTAGAAATGAATATTGCCCTCAATATTCAAAGTACCGCGGTTATGCGAAACATAGAACGTAAAAGGAAATACTAAGGCCATTATTTAGCAAGGATTTTTTTTTTTTTTTTTTTTTTTTTTTTTTTGAAACTCTTATATATACACAACATGTGGGCAACTCCCCACACTAGGGTGGTACACGGGTGAAAACCCATGTAACATGCTCTTGTTTTTGATACCGAGTCGCTAGCTTGACTCGATCCCGCATTCATTGGTTCATGGGGAAAGTTTGAAGATCCGGGACAATCCGGGGGAATGTCCTCTCAAAGTAATGCTTCAACCGATGACCATTCACTTTAAAGTTTGGACCATCGGGTTGAGATAACTCAATGGTGCCATAAGGATAAACCTTAGTGATAGTAAATGGTCCGGACCAGCGGGATTTAAGCTTTCAGAAAATCTTCAATCTTGAATTGAAAAGAAGGACTCGATCACCAACGTTGAAAGCGGTTTTGATCTTTGAGTCATGAATCTTCTTTGTCTTTTCTTTATAGATCAAAGAGTTCTCGTATGCTTGATCACGGAGTTCATTTAATTCATTCATTTGAACTTTCCGGTGATCACCGGTGATCGAATATCAAAGTTGGCATGCTTCAAGGCCCGGTATGCCTTGTGCTCTAGCTCAGCGGTAGATGACACGCCTTCCGTATACCAAGCTTGTATGGAGTACACCGATGGGTGTTTTGTAGTATGTCGGAAGGCCCAGTGCGTCATCTAGCTTATCCGACCAAGAGGCACGGTTTCGCCAACCGTCCTCTCCGAATTCTTTTATCCTCGGTTTGAAACTTCCACTTGCCCACTTGTTTGGGGTGGTGCAGCGAGAGAGGCGGTGAGTTACACCATACTTACGCATGACTCTTTCAAGCGGTCATTGCGAAATCGTACCACGATCGCGATTATGGCTCGTGGGTTCCAAACCTAGCAAACAGAGATTTCAAGAATTTCACAACAACTCGGGCATCATTGGTATGCAAAGCCTTAGCTTCAACCCATTTTGACAAGTAGTCAACGGCCACGAGTATGTACTTATTACCGAGAAGAAGGAAATGGCCCCGTAAAGTCAATGCCCGGATGTCAAAGATCTCACACACTTGAATGGCGTTTTGTGGCATTTCATTCCTTTGTGAGATATTCCGTGGCGTTGACAAGCGTCACGGGCTTTAACAATTCATGGGCATCCTTATAGATCGTGGGCCAATAGAATCCGGAATCAAACACCTTCTTGGCGGTGTAGTTGGGGCTATGATGTCCCCAGTGGGTCCGAGCATGGCAAGCTTTGAGAATGTCAATAGCTTCGACCATATACACATCGCTGATGACTTGATCCGCGCAAATTTTAAACAAGAAGGGTCGTCCCGAGTAATGTTTAACATCCTTGAAGAATTTGTTCTTGTTGGGACGACATCCCTTTCACTATGAAGTTACCCGCATGGTAATTTGCGGTCGACAAACCATGGGGTAGTAGAGTCTCCACGAAAAGAAACCGCATTGAGTGTCTCGAGAGGAAATGTTTCATTTATTTCCTTTTCTCGAACACATCTTGGTGAGGTTCTCTAATCGGGATAGATGATCGTGACTAGGTTCTCGGCTCCTTTTTATCACGTATAATGATATCAAATTCACGGAGGAGGAGAACCCAGCGAGCAATCTCGGCTTTGCATCTTGTTTTGCAAAGAGATATTTAAGAGCCGAGTGATCCGTATACACTACGCATTTGGTCAAGATGAGGTATGGCGAAATTTCTCAACGCATACACCACGACTAATAGTTCTTTTTACGTAGTGGTGTAATGGGTTTGAGCTTGATCATAGTCTTACTTGCGTAGTGTATAGGTGAAAATGCTTTGTTTTGCGTTGCCCCAAGGCGCACCGATAGCAAAATCACTTGCATCGCACATGAGCTCAAAGGGTAAATCGATCGGGGCAACTAGAATGGGTGCTTCCGTAAGCCTTTTCTTTAGTGTTTCAAAAGCTTGACGCACTCGGGAGAGAAGATAAAAGGAGCTTCTTTTCAAGAAGATGGGTCATAGGCGGCGATTTTGGAAAAATCTGTATGAATCTGCGATAAAACCCGGCATGACCAAGGAAACTCCTAATACCTTTGGCGGTAGTAGGATGAGGTAGTTTAGCAATAACATCAACTTTTGCTCTATCGACCTCAATCCGTTTTTGAAATCTTATGGCCAAGGACTATGCCTTCTTTGACCATAAAGTGACTCTTCTCCCGGTTTAGACATAGATTGGTGTCTTCACACCTTTTAAGCATTTTGTCTAAATGGGAGAGACATGTCTGAAATGAATCCCGATGGTGAGAAGTCATCCATAAACACCTCCATTGTTTCCCGATCATGTCGTGGAATATGGCCATCATCTGACGTTGGAGCGTGCGGGGGCGTTACATAAGCCAAAAGGCATCGTTTGTAGGCAAAAGTTCCGTATGGGCGGTGAATGTGGTCTTCTCTTGATCACGTGGATCAATGGGGATCTGAAAGTAAACGAGAAACCATCAAGGAAACAATAGTACTCATTCCCTGCTAATCTCTCAAGCATCGGTCCATGAAGGGTGAGGAAAATGGTCTTTCTGGTGGCGTCATTCAACTTACGATAGTCAATACACACGCCATCCGTAACCAATCGAGTTGGAATTAACTCGTTTTCTTCATTCGTGACAACAGATTATGCCACCCTTTTTGGAACACGGTGAATCGGGCTAACCCAAGGACTATCGAGATAGGGTAAATCAATCTGCATCAAGAAGTTTGATAACCTCTTGTTTGATAACATCATGGATTTTGGATTTACTCTTCTCGATGTTGAGCTAGCTTGGCTTGAAGTCATCCTCCATCAAGATTTTGTGAGTACAAAACTCGGGGTTAATACCCTTAATGTCGGAGAGTTTCCAAGCAATTGCTTGCTTGTGTGACTTCAAGACCTTTATGAGAGCGATCTTTTCATCTTTACTCAAATCTCGAGCAATAATGACGGGCAATTTATCATCACCCTCAAGAAATGCATACTCAAGATGAGGTGGTAAGTCCTTAAGTTCGACTTGAAATTCTTGATTTTCTCAATGACTTGACTTCCTTGTTATGAAGTTTGGCGGGAGGGAGTGGAGGAGAAGTGTCTGATTTAACAACTTCTCAAGAGTAAGAATATCTCCTCGGATTAATCTCATGGTGATTAATCTCTTGAGAATTGCATCACTATGTGAGGGTTGATGAATGATCATCTTTAAGCATTTTCTCAATGAGAAGTATGTCCCCTCGATGTCAATTGGGCGTGATCAATTTCCCATGGAGCAGAATCACTAGCCAAGTATGCTTCAATCTCTTCCAAGATGAAGTCGCTTCCTCAAGCGGAGTGAGAGAAGGAGTAGAATTGGCTATGATAGGTTGAGAAGATGTGGTGGGATTCCCACTCACGAATTATGAGAATAACCAAGAACTTCTTGAGAGTACTCTTGAAGCAACATCAATGATATCGATTCGGTTAACCGACTCGGAATCATAGTTTGCGGAGTACCTCGAAGTTTGATCAAGGTTAAAGGTGTGACTTCATTACCAACACGTAATGTGATTTCTTGCTCAAATACATCAATGAGAGCACGGCCCGTTCTCGGGAATCCTCTTCCAACAATGAGAGGAACCCGTGGATCGACATCGAAATCAACAACTACAAAGTCGGTGGAAAATGGAACTTTCCTACTTTCACAAATCGTCCTCGGCAATTCCAAGAGGACGGGATATTGTACGATCTGCAAGCTCGAGAGTCATGCATGTAGGAGTAAGATCCGGAAGAAAGTTTCTTCCATCTTGAATGAGGCATCGGGTTTATGCTTGCACCAAGATCGGCTAAGGCAAAGCATTCAACCATTCACGGAAATACACAAGGTAAGAGGAACTTTCCGGGATCTCCAAGCTTCTCGGGAAGCTTCTTCAAGATAAGCTATGAGCGGTTCTCGTTGAGAGGAGTTTAGCCATTTCAAACGACTTTTCCTTGTTGCTTAACATGTGTTTGAGAGTTGATGCAAACTTGGGCATCAACATGATAGCATCCATGAAGCTTATGTCAAAATGAAGTTCTTGGAAAATTTGAAAGAATTTTTCCATTTGATGACCAGCTTTCTCGCGGAGCTTTGCTCATGTAAGCGTGATGGGTAAGGAATAGAAGATTTGGATTTTCAATGGGAGCTACGGGAGGTTCAAAACAACTCTGGATTGGATTTTGGTTTTGGACAACACGAGGATGGACATTGTTGGTACTTCCGTTATTAGTAGGAAGTTCCTTGTCCTTTGTCGCCTCGGGTTCACTTTCCACTACCTTCGGGGAGAAGAAGAAGAGGTAGTAGGAATAGCGGGTCCATCATCTGAAACACCACTTACGGTTGTGATCGCCTTTGCATCGCCCCTCGGATTAGCGATCGTGTTGCTAGGTAAAGTACACAGGCAGGGTCGATCATTTAAAGACTTCTTTAATTCAATGATCGGTGACCAACAACTGTTTGTCTCCTCTTGAGTCTTCATGAATTGCCTTAAAAGCTCATCGGATGTTGACACGGGAGGAGGAGGAGGGACAATTTGAGGCCGTATGTTACGGTTATAGCGAATTCCCTTGATTAGGGTTCATATTCCCGAAATTGATTCCCTCGGTTGTAAGTGTTTTGATTAAGATTTCCTTGTTGTTGGAAACCTTGGTTGGGTCCGAATAGAAATTACCTTGGTTTTGATAACCTTGGTTCATTCTTTGTTGGTTACGATTCGGTTAGGATTACGGTTGAAACCGGGTGGTGCACGATAAGTGTTAGCACGGTAGTTTGGTTCATTATGAGGACGGTATTGATTACCTCCTTGATTTGAAGTACCGGCTATAGCATTAGCTTCAAACGGACTACCATCGGTGGCGATCTGGTTGTAGTATGCATGAGGACCACCACAAGTAACACAAACTTCAACTTTCTTCACTTCACCATATGATGGTGCTTGTGTGAAAGTGACTTTCTTTAGTTAGCAAGAACCAAAGCACGAACAATATCCGTGAGTTTGTCAATCTTAGCATCGGTGCTAGATGTACTCACGGAGATGAAGTAGAAGGTCCGGCATTAGACTCGGTATGATATGTCTTTGTGCGGAAAGGACGGACTTGGGACTTGTTTTCAATGATTTGCAAGGCTTCTTTTGTGGTCTTGCTCAAGAAATTACCTCCAGCGGAGGCATTTAGAGAGTCTTGATTGGTGCGGTTCGGACCATTGTAGAAAGTATCCATTTGCATTAACTCGGTAAAACCATGATGCGGACACTTGCGGAGCAAGTCTTTATAACGATCCCATGCCTCCCGAATGATTCATCAAATCTACGAGAGAATTTCATTATCTCATTCTTAAGACTTGTGGTTCGGGATGGAGGATAGAATTCGTTCACAAACTTTGTGACAAGATCTTCCCATGTCTCAATGGAGCGAGGGGTTGTTTCTCAAGCCAATTCGGGCTTGTCCCTACAGAAAATGGGAGCAGAAGAAGCTTGATAGCTTCATGTGGGACATTCTTATACTTGATGGTAGATGCAATCTTGTTAAACCATCGAATGTGTGCATGAGGATCATCCCGCTCAAAACCATAGAATTGGCTTTGGGTTGCAGTTAAGTAACCGGTTTTGAGCTCAAAAGTGTCGACCACGATGGTTGGGACAACAATGGCATCTCCGTAACCCTCGATGGGTGCTTGGAGAAGCTCATTCATCGGCTTGTCTTACGCCATTATGGCGGTGGTGGTGGTGGTAGGCGTTCCTCGATCACGGTGAAGGAGCGAGCGTCCTCTCGTCTCGAGGAATCTTTCAAGTTCGACAATGGACTTGTAGAAGCGGAAGAGCAGTGCGCATGCACTAAGTATAAAAATCGGTTTTCAAAACAAATGCGAGGCAAAGCGACAAGTGAACTTAACCAATAATCACAAATGAAATGGCTTCTTTGAAAAAGGTACACCAAATCACAAGTGACACAAAGGCAAGTTTTAAATCGATGTTCGGGAACTTATTATGGTCGCACCCCAGTTAGGTAGTGCCTTTGCCTTGATTTGCGGTGGTTGATTTTATGTATATTAAGTATCAACGAAAAGGCGTGAGAGTATAGATTTGTCTTGATGGGTTTAAAACTTTTGGACAATATTTTTGGTATCGTCTCGTTTAACCAAATCGTATTTCTTTAAGAATCACCTTAAAAGAAACACAAGTCGAAAAGCGTTACGATTGTTTTGTTGTTTTATATTTTGTTTGGTGTTTTTAACACTTTAGGAAAAGTGTTAATGAACTTTTGATTTTGTTATAACTTTACTGAAAACTTTTACAAAGCGTGGTATATGTGCAAGTGCTGGTGCGAAAAATGCTTAGAACACGCTTCTGACCTCCCGGCGTGGCGTAAAATTTGATCGGTGCAAAACCGTCAAGTTTTCTCACGCAAGCTAGTCACTTGTGAATGATTAGCTGTAAGAACTCAAAGCAGTTCACACACCAATGCAATTTAAGATCGGGAGAATATAGTGGATTCCGGGTCGTTAAGTCCCACGGAGGTTGGTGGTGTTTAACACAATCGGATGTCGAATAATCACTAAGGATAGTGATCGATAAGGATATTGATGGAAAATTACCTAAAGAAAAGATTTACAAATTATAGAGACTTAAATGCAAATTAAGAAAATTAAAAGTTAAAATCTATTAAATAAACGCTATCACTATTTTTACAATGATGTTTTGTGATTTTATAAAATAAAATAACTTAAATAAACTATCTTAACTAAAGCGTAAACTCAAATTATCTAAAAGCGTTACTTAAAATGGAAGCGTCGTTATTTGCAAAATTACTGTTGGGCGCAAGCAAAAGCGTAAAATTTATGAAATAAAAGGCCTACGAGTGTAAAACTAATTTTTTACTTACTATATGATAAAAGAAATTTTTAGAAAAAGATTTATATTTTTTGACTTTTATATTTTTATTATGATTTAATTACTATAAAACACTAATTAAATGATTAAAAATACTAAAAATAACGAGAAAAATCGAAACTTTTGTAAAAATACTTTATACTAATACAATTTTATAAAAATACAAAAAGGAAAAAGCTATTTGAATAAGCTACAAATAAGCTAAAGAAACTAAATAAGCTAAAGCGGCCAATATGTATATAAGAGAATATTTTGTGCAAAGGAAATAAGAAAAAGTCCCAAAGGCGCAATGGTTCCGGTACCCCACTTATCACCTTCCAAAGGGGAGGTCTCGAGGTTCGAGCACTGCCTACCCCTTTTGCTAATTATTTTTTTTCGAATTTTCTTTTACAAACTTATTAAGCACAATGAAGATAAGCACTTTTCACAACTGTGACTTTTCTGAAAACCAGCGATAAGCTCGGAATAAGCACAAGAATCAACAGTTGGCTTTTGAAAATGGAAATAAGAACAAAGTTAAGCTAAAATGGCTTTTAAGCTAATGGAATAAGCACAAGGTAAAGCGAAATAAGCTAAACTAATGTAAATAAGCTAAGAAAAACCGAATAAGCACAATATTGATAATAAGCACTTAATAAGCTAAAATAAGCACTAAACTAGGCGATTTTGCACGGACACTATTGGTTTCACTAGGCACTTTCTAGCTCAATTTTAAGCACTTGAATAAGCTACAAAATGAAAATAAACACTTGGAATTAACAAGTTGACCAAGTGAGCTTTTCAAAAACTAATTTACAAAGATTGGCTTTCACTAATGAGCTCTTGAGAAGCTTTTGAAAATCTTGAAAACAACGATTCTTGGTATACTTAGACAAAATGGACAAAACTAAAAAGCAATTGCGAGCTTATCTAAATAAGCGTAATTTGGAAAAATTAAGCTTGGAACCTTTAGATGGCTAGGAAAGCTTTCACAAAGAGTCAAATTACACAAGCTTAAGCTAATTAATAAGCTCTATGAGAGCTTATGAAACTAGATAGGCTCAAGCTGGTGCACGGGACATTTTGACTTTTTGAACAAATGAAAGTTTGACCTTTTGAACTTGATTGATTCTATGGATTGAATAAGATGTATTAAGTTATATTAAGACTAAATTAAGCTATTATAACAACTTATGAACATGAAATCATAAGCACTAGATTTCGAAAATCAAGCGAGTTAGATGAAATAAGCTAGATCAACAATAATTTTGACTTTTCTCAAAACAAAGACTAAATTTTGTTGCATGTTTGAGTTGTTATACACCTAATGAGACTAGAACCAAATGAGAACAACAATTATATCAACCTATAACACAAGTTATAAGCAAAACCAAACACCCTTTTGAACTCGATGATCAAATGAATATTAAAACTGATAAACAATTTTCAAACTTAAACAAATGATCAATATAACTTAATAGACCTAATTACTACTTGATTAAACATGTTTAAACCAATTGTGAGTGAGATATCAAATATGAGCACAAAATGAAATTGGCATGAAAGTTGAAAATGAGGAAATTACTCACAAGGTCCGGTGGTTTGCAAGCTTAAACCAAAACCAACTACATTATGCTAATCCATTTCAACCCATATCCAACTCTACGAATCACCAAATACCAAACTTATACCCATTTTGGTTCATGTTGACTTTTGTTGACTTTCCACCATTTGTGATTGAAGCTGAACTGAAAAGCTTACAAAAGCTATATTAAGCTTGAATAAGCTGGTTTGACTATGAAATAAGCTTATTGAAGCTTGGTTATAAGAGTTTAAATTTAAAATTGAAACGATGAACATGAAACTTGAACTTAACATAAGCTTGAATTAACACTTGAAAACTTAGTAAAATGATTTCTTAACTTAATATTGATGTAATTAAACCGAAATTACAACTTTGAAACTAAATTAAAACATTGGTATTAAAAAGCGAAATACATGAAAACTAAAATTTAACTAGCGCTTCTCTCTTGACTCTTCCTCTTCTTTTAAGCACCAAATGAGCTCCACGTGTCATTATGAGAAGATCCCACCTCTTATCGACCAATGGGAGTGTTTTGAGCCTTATCACTTTTGGCGGGAAAATTCGTTTTGACTTGTAGGCTCTCGAGTTTGCGGTAGGGGGTGGCATTTATTGTGGGGGTTAGTGATGATGATGGTGGTTGGAAAGGTGAGGTGATGGGAGGGGAGGCGAGTTGCAAGTGGGAAGAGGGATGTGGAAGAAGGTGTAGCAGACGGTGGGCGGGCTTTATCGCTTTTGACTTTGGTTGACCAAGGGTCAAAATGAAAGGGTCCTTGGTTTTGACGGGGGTCAATAGGAAATATGGCGGGGTCTATAATGATTTTGACAAGTTTTAGGTTAGGCTAATTTGACAAGGACTAATATTGCAAAATCGAAATCTTGAAGGACTATTCACGCCATTTTCCAAAGTTACCATAAGGACTGAAATTGACAACCTTCAATAGTGCAAGGACCAAATTTGCCATTTTCCATTTTCAAAGGACTAAACTTGCCAAATTTCAAAGTTCGGGGACCTAAGTTGTAAATTTGTAATTTTAAGTTTCAAGGACCAATTTTGACAACTTAGGAATCCTAGGGACTCAAAATGATATTTTTCTTTATTTGGTTTTACCAGGGACTGTTTTGACAATTTTTCAAACTTGGGGACTAAAGCGCCAATTATGCAAACTTGATCGTTTTCACAGATTTTGATATTTTGCATTTAAAACACATAAAACACTTGTTTGTGATATTTTTATCATTTTGATGCGTTTCGAGTGTTTTCGGATGTTTTAGCGATCTAATTTGTACAAAATGATGAGTATTTACACACTCATCATAAGCAGGAGATTTTTAGTGAGAATGTCTGCAGTTTGGTTTGAAGAGCCAATCTTTTAGCACTTATAACACCTCTTGCAATTTTTTCCCGATGAAGTGAACATCAATTTCAAAGTGTTTTGATCTTTCATGAAAAGCAGGGTTGTGACAAGTTGTAAAGCGATTTGTTATCACGAGAAAAGATTAACAGGAGATTAATATCAACTTTTAGATCTTTTAATATTTTTGAATCCAGATGATTTCACAGCGCAGAGACATAGATCTATACTCGCTTCGTGGAAGATTTTGAAAGATTGTTTTTTTTTACTTTTCCATGAAATCAAACAATCATTGAAGAAAACACAATAACACGTGATGATTTTTCGGTTTTCTTGCATTCGCCCAATCAACATCACTATATCCTTCAAGATAATTTTCGAGTTGCTAAAATTGTACCTTAGACCTTTTCACGGAGCTCCTTTTAGATACCTCGAACATTGAGGCACATTCCGGATGAGATTTCAAGGAGAATGCATGTATTGTGCGTGCAATGAACCGAGTATGAGATGTCGTCTCGTATGGGTGAGATAGATAAGTTTCCCAAGTAACCCGATAACCGGTGATGTTGACAAGTAAGGATCATCATCATTGGGAATGTATGGAAGCACGAGTTGGGTTCCATAGGTGTGGACAGGGTTTGCACCCAAGAAGACCAAATTCTTTGAGGAGCTCAAGACAGTATTTTCTTTGGGAGAGATAGATGTCATTCCCAGTTTTTAAAACCTCAATCCCAAGAAAGTATTTTAGATTTCCCAAGTCTTTGATATGAAATTTTGATTTTAGAAACTCTTTGAATAGATTTATCTCATCAATACAGTTTCCAGTAAGAACAATATCATCCACATAAACCAGAAGAGCAATAAACTTGTCATTCTCTATTTTGGTGAACAAAGAGTGATCATTAACATATTGGACAAAGTTATTTTCCTTTAAAACACTGACAAGTTTTTCATTCCATTTTTTGGGAGCTTGTTTTAGACCATATAGAGACTTGACAAGTTTACAAACTTTATTTTTATTGTTCTCATTCTGAGAACCCTTGGGAATGGTCATATAAATATCCTCATCAAGATCTCCATACAAGAAGGCATTGTTAACATCAAGTTGAAAAAGAGGCCATTTGTTTTACTGACTAAGGCAATAAGACATCTAACGATGAACATTTTTACAACGGAGAAAAGTTTCATCATAGTCTATTCCTTCCCTTTGGTTATAACCTTTAACAACTAATCTAGCCTTGTATCTATCAACTTCACCATTGGCTTTATATTTGATTTTAAAGATCCATTTGTAACCAATGGGAGTTCTATTATAGGTAGGTCATTATATCCCAAGCATGGTTTTCATTTAAGGCCTCAATCTCGAATTCATAGCATCTACCCAATTACTATCAAGGATAGCTTCTTCATAATGTAGGTTCAATACTTTTATTAAGACTAGAAGCAAAGCAATAATTATCCTTGTTAAGATTAGAGTAATTAACAACTTTTCAACCCCATATTTGACTTTTCCTTCAATAATAAAGTCATTTAGATTCTTGGGCAACTTAGAAACTCTAGTTGACCTTACGGCGATAGTGGTGGCAAGCCTCTTTCTTGTTCAATGAGAATCGGATGATGTATCGCCAGAATCACAAGATGCATCGCCAGGATGTGATTCATGTGATATGATGCCCTCGGGGTGTGTATTATCATCTATAGATGTTGCAACTGGTTCATCAATCCTAGTAGGATGACTTACCACTGTGCTATCATCATAGGATATAGAGGTGGCAATTTGTGCCCAAAATCAAAAAAATGGGCTAAATGGGCAAACTTTTAAAAGATTTGGGCACATTTGGACCCCCTCCTTTTTTTGAAATGGGCATGTATTGCCCATTTAGAAGTTAAATGGGCATAACGGGCACATGTTTTTCTCGAACATTATATTGTTTTTAAAGAAAAACTTATATTTAATTTTTTAAATATAAATGAGGTGTTAAGTTCGAGAAATTTATATCGTCGTTTTGGGTCTTTTTAAAAGCGATTCGTATAACATGAGCCCGTTTGGCCCGTGCCCGTTTAGCCCGTGCCCGTTTAGCCCGCGCCCGTTTGGCCCATGCTTGGTTTGACCCGAGCTTGGTGCCCGCCCGCCGCCCGCTTTGCCACCTCTAATAGGATGTCACTCTCCTTCATCATTGGGACTTGTTTGTGAGTCAAAGAAATTTTGTGGTTTAAATCTTTAGGCACATAAGTTTCAACAAAGGTTTTGACACGAGTTTTTCATTTTGAATGGAAACACGTTTCATAAATTTGACATCTCGGAATAAAAGATATTTTTGTTTCTAGGCTCAAGAGTTTATAGCCTTTTTCTCATTTGAGTAACCAATGAGTACACTTTTTCGGACCTACTACCAAATTTGTCGAGATGTTGAGAATAGTGGCATAGCATAAGCACCAAAGACTCAAAGGAGAGAGAGTGAAGGGTCATGCCCATACACAAAGAAGAAGGGGACTTGCAGTGACAGTAATCAAGAGGCAACTGTTTATGACATAGGCGATGAGTTAGAACACATTCGGGCCAAAGATATAAAGGTAATTCCCACAAACATAAGGGATCTAGCAACATTAAGGAGATGCCTATGTTTCCTTTCTGCTATGCCATTTGTTGTGGTGTATAAAAACAAGAGGTTTGATGTAGAATTCCTTTTCATGAAAGAATTGTTGAAGTTTGTTATTGACAAATTACGTCCCATTATCACTTCTAAAAATTTTGACATTGTGTTCAAATTGATTTGATAGCATATGAGTAAAGTTAACAATGGAAACATAAACATCATCCTTCCCTTAAGCATATAAACCCATATCGCCTCGGAATAGTCATCAACAATGGTTAAAAATATTTGTAACCATCTCGCTAGTGATTTTATATGGTCCCCAAACATCAAGGTGAACAAGTTGACCAATTTTAGTGGATTTATGTTCACTTAGAGGAAATGGTTCTGGTTTGTTTAGCTTTATTACAAGTGTCACGAGATGATCGGTTTGGATGAACTATCAAATTTAAGAGTGGGTCTAAGTATGTGTAGGACTTGGTCGAGGATGACCAAGTCTTTGATGCCAGATTTCTAGATACATGACAAGCAGATATGCGTTATCGTAAGTAATCTTACATGTAGAATCTATATAAAAATATATAACCCATTGTATTGTTTACCAATCCCCACAATCCTTTTTTGATGTAAATCACGTATATAGCAATTAGATTCATTAAACCCAACAAACATCTTGTTGTCTCTAGCAATCTTATGAGCGGATAGTAAACCCGACATTGTATTCGGGAACAACAAGAACATCAAAAGAGTTAGGTCATTATTGACCTTTAAATCACCAATTTTAGTAATTAAGGCACGAGTACCATTGGGATGTCCAACAGTTAGGCCAAGATTTGAAATGTTAACAACATTGATTAAAAATTTTCCGACACGTCTTGTCTTGATTTGCACGAATCAACAATCCAACCAAGACCGATGTTTCGAGATAAGGATTTAGTGTTGTTGTTGAAAAACTTGTTGAAGTTTATATTAAACTTGACAACGCCATTAAAGAAGGTTCACGAAAATTTTTACCCGCCAAGTTGGCATTAGCGGATGACACATTGTTGTCATTGAGGAGACTTATAAGTCTTGAGAGTCATTCATTAGACAAGGAGATAGGAGAGTTGCTAGCACTATTATCGATGACGCGATTGGTTTCAGTGAAACATTATTCTTCTTGAAAGGTTTACCATTAAAATTTCTTTTACATATCCAGCAGGATAGCCAACAAGATCATAACATCTATCAACGGTATGACCGGGTTTTTGCAATTAGTACATTTGAGGTTCATGTTTGGTCCTCTGCTATTAGAGTCATACCATTATTAAAACCAGAAACTTTGTTGTTAAAACCTCTTTGTTATCAAAAATTTTCCACCATCGAAGTTTTTGCGAGAAAAGTCGTAGCATTGGGTTTAGCCGAGCTATTCCCGGATGTGACATTTCGTGAGATTCTTCTCCGGAGACAACAGAGAAAGAAGTTTTGACATTAGGTAAAGGATCTCTGGTTAAGATATTGCTTCTGATGGGAACATAGGAATCATCAAGACCCATAAGAAATTGCATTAATTTGATTAGGCGATTGTGTTTTCAAAATGTTTAGCGACCTCACAAGTGTAGGGAGGCAAGCTAATCATACAATCAAATTATTTCCATAAAGAGTTAAGGTTGTTATAGTAATCGACAAGAGGACCCACTTTGATTAAGAGAGTTAATATTTTTATGATTAAAGATAGTGAGCCATCAACCTTATCATAGGTATCTTTATGATCATTCCACATTTCATAAGCGCTTTAGCATATATAGCACCAAAGAATAGTTCGGTGAGAGAATTAAGAATCCAAGTAACCACAATGAGTTACAAGTATCCCATTGATTAGCAAGGCGGGGTTCGAATCATCTCTTATGCGGTACCATCAATAAACCCTAACTTATTATGGTTCCTTAAAGCAAAGTCATGGCCATATTCCATATTTTATAATTTTCGGTTCAGTGAGTTTATTTGGGTGTAAATACAAAGCATCACCAAAGGATAAGCTTTTCTCAGTGGAAGAACCACCACCACCAACATTATCATCACCAATAGCCATAATACAAACAATAAGATAGACAAATATAAAAAAACAGACAAAGAATAATCAGACAATAACAGACAGAGATAATAATAAGAATAAATAGACAAGAAGATAAGACTTTGTAATAAGAAACAACAAGCACCAAGCCTGTGGATTAGGGTAAACCAGAGCAGGTATTCGTACCACTCAAAGGTAGCAGATCAAGATGTTAGTCTACCCGTTTGTACCCACAAAGACTTAAGTACTGTATGTTTAAAGAAGAGATAAGACTTAGACTTACAGAGAAATATGCAGCGGAAGAACAAATCACAATCACCCTAGATTCACTTAGTCTAGGGCAAATATGAAACAGAAGATAACCAGTGATTACGCCAACAGCAATAACCCCAAACCACACCTTTGTTGCCAAAGAGAATCAATGAGCCTGAGGCTCTGATACCATGTACCAAAGTATAGGCAACCCAATATAAACAATAGAACCTTTATTCGGATCTAAGCGCAATAGTCGACTTAGATTAAGTTCTGAAGTATCCAAATGTTACAAGATTAGATTAATGTCAATGAGACAATAATCATGTAAAATGTAAAGACAAGACAAGATCGGTGAAATGATCCGAAAGAAGAGAGAGAGTGTTACAAAAGATCGCACACTCAAGTGTGTCTAACCTAGATTAAGGGACTTATTAAATAGGAGATTAAGTTACACTAAGATACCTCTAACGGCTATAAATGACTCATCGCAGAAATGAATAACGCTCAAGTGAAACCGACTTCTTGGAACATTAAATCTTTTATTCTTTGTCCATGATTAACCCCGTAGAATCTCCGCAATGATCATAACTTGAAAGTTTATTAGAATCGATAGAATGATATGTTTCTTGATTATTACCCCAAATTCTAACAAAACCCATTTTCTAACTTAGGCTTAACGTCACGGTTTTGTCAATTGGAGAAATGTTATGTCGGTTTCAACATAAAAATAGTTGACAGTTATTAACGGAGTTTCGTCAACAATTTTATCACACGATAATCACTAATCTTGCCACATGCTTATCACTATGTCGTGACCAATTGAATCACGTTTCAGTGTCACGTTTCTTTTAACTTGTATCATAGTAACACATTGTTAAGAAAATTAAATAAACAAGTGATACTTGTTTCAATAAGTATTATGTAAGACAATAATTTTTTTAAGTAACATCGAAAAATAGAGTAAATTGTTAAAATTACTATACTTACCTCTTATTCGATATTGAATTTTTTAAAATTAGTGTTATTTATTGAATTTACCATTGATTATATTGATTTAAAGAGACAAACATCTTTATTTAATATTTCAAAACTTATATAATAATAATAATAATAATAATAATAATTATTACTCTCATTTGATGTACCATTGATTATATTTAAATTGTAAAATAACATTTACTGTACCACATTTTACAATGCAATAGTTAGGACCTTTCTCCAAGGCCTTTGGCGCGTGCAAGACCGCTTATGACACCGCCACAAGCCTTATGACACCGCCCAATATGCGATATATCTTAAAAACTAGGCATTTTTTAACCATCGAGGAGTAACACATAGTTTTGTTTTGTTTTCTTTTTCCTCAAAATTTTAAAATTGTATAATACCCGCACACACAAATAGTTTACATTTATCATTTTTCACTTTCATTTCCTTTTCATTTCTTACCATATCATCAAAATAAATAACTCAAATGATTTTTTACTAACATTTTGGGATGTTGGAAACTTAAAATTCATCATTTTCATCAAACCCCACTACACAATCATCCGAAATTCAATACCTCTGTTTATGTATGATATGTAAAGCAAAGATTAAGGTAAATTTACGGTATGAGTTAGGCTAGCTAGTCGTATGTTTGGTTTCCTTGAGTGGTAAGAACCCCAAAATAAAAGTGTTTATTAAAGTTGGGGTAATAACGACATATAACTAGGGATTAGTGTGTATAAAAATGGAAAAGAAGAACTTGGTCATTCTCATGAAAAACAAGAGCATTTATATGGATACGATTAGGGTTGCGTGAGATTTGTGGATGTGATCCAATAGGAGGAGACGCACATGGAATTCATCTCATAGATGAGATAAGAATAACACGCGACATGATATTCTTAGCTCATTATGTTATAAGAATCTTTATACGAGTTAGTGTTTATATGTCATAATGAAATTCCTCCTGCATTACCTCTACGCCAATAAAATGTTCACTTGACAATAAGACAATAGCGATATGAAAAGACAGACTATCATACAATATTAGTCACAAAAATCATAATTTCCAATATTAGTCACAAGAATCATAATTTCCTTCATTTAATATCAAATACAATATGACACAATTAACACCTTAACTATAAAAATTTTAATTTTTTTTTTCATAAATATTTTTTAGTGAATAGAAATTAGCTAGTTTGAAAAAATAAAAAATAAACTAGTAAATCTTGAAAGGAGTATTTTGGCTTGAACTGTGAAGAAAAAGTGTTTTTGATATGTGAATGAATAAGTTATGCTAAAGAGAAAAAGCTCATATAACATAAAAATAGATAAGGTTATGAGGCATGACAACTTGTGTTACAAAGTTTTTTATAAATGTGCTTTTTTCTTGATTCCATTGGAGCACTCCCATCCATAACACCATAACACCAATAACACCGTCCACGTCAGCGCCACATCAACTTTAACATTTAACATTAACATCCCCAAAAAACACTCCCATCCATAACATCCCAATAACACCATAACACCACTAATATTTTATATTTTCAATTTCAACCCTAAACTAAAACAAACATTTCATTTATTAAACTAAAACAAACATTTCATTAAAACTTAAACCATATTACAATACGAGATAATAATAATAAAAATACAACGAAATGAAAAAAAAAAAAAACACACCGCAATTAAAACGTTACAACAAATTAAAGGAAATACGATCTGACGAGGTTTCAAGTTATATTTTGCGATGATTCGATCTTTTTCGTCATTGATCCACCTTTGCACGACCATTGGATCTTGCCCGTCAGTAGGCGTCATCAAAAACTTGATCTCTTCCAACCGGGTTATTGTGAGCTCTTTTTCCTGCGTGGCCCGATACACCGCTTCGGAGACTTCTCGTTTCATACGAAACTCATTTGCCATAGTTTCGGTGAAATAAGTCGACGAGCTCGTTCCTCCAAGTCTTGTTCCCCAAAGACTTGTTGTAGTCTCGGATCGTGCTTTCTTGGTAGCACGTTTCTTTCCCATAGGGCGTGGTTGTTCATCACTACCAAACAAAGCCTCGTTTGTTTGGCTTGGGACTTCACGGTTAAATCAACCGGTTCGGCGTCTCCCATTTCTTATAATGACGAAAACATCCCAGCGTCATCCGCACAAACAGTGTTCTCTGCTTTTCCTCACGATACCATTGCTTTGCCGCTTCATCACATCCACCTCACTTTCACCGCTTTGTTGCTCTCGTTGCGTCGCACGTAACAAGAGTTGAACTTTGTGCATATCTGTTCAACGATGTCCATTTGCTTGACATCATGTCCTTGGTGCGGCGTTGAAAGTTGAGTCTATTGAACTCATTTCGACCCGATACCAAAAGCGTATCTCTAGGTTGGCACTTTCCAACTTTTGGATCCTCAAAACGCCTATGTAACACCTTGCAAGTAATGCTTCCTCTTTGAATTCCAACGATTGGTAGCGACAACCTCCTCATCGAATCAATTGGTTCGGGCTCGGGGTCTTTGAATTTTTTGTATTTTCGCTTAATACGACCTTTTCCTTTTTTGGTGGAGATGTGGGTGTCTCAGCAACATCTTGTGTTTCGGTTGTGATTGTTGTGTTGTTGTGTGAATTGAAGGTTTTGAAAGTTGGAGTTTAAGGTGTTTTGTTGGTTTTGTTGTTGCAAAACAAGAATGTTTGTTGTTGTTTCCACATTTCTTGGCTCGATAAGCGCAGTGGGTTGAGTTTGAAGATGAACCAACGTTCGGGTTAGATGAACCAGGTTGATTCCACCGTCATTGAGAAGATTGAAGAAAGTATCGTCGTTGCCTCCCGACATTGTTTTTTTGCGATTAATTGAATTTGATAGATTGAGAGTATTGAGAGGATTTAGAAGTGGAAGTGTCGATAAAAATGGTGTTTTGATTGTGTATTTATAGTGGTAAAAAGGTTTTGATTTTTTTTTTTTTATCAATTCTAGCCGTTAGGGACTAAAATGAATTTTTTAAAGTTAACGCTAGTAGCCGTTAGAGGACTAGTTTTGAAAATTTTTGATTTTTTTTCGCCCCTTAACGCGTTAAGGGGATAACGATGGGGAGTAACGCGACGCAAACACACTTCCAAAGGGTAATAACGGGCTAACGCCGTTATTTTGGGCTATAACGCTGTTTCGGCGTTAACGATGGAAGTGCTCTTATGCAAATCTCCTAGCGTACACTCCAACGGTAGATACTTTTCAAAGTCTTTTATAAATGTTAATGTTAACAACCAACCAACTTTACTCATAGAGTACTTTTCAAAAAAAAGGTTCTCCTCTAGCCAAAGATTAATCTGTTTATAAATTAAATATTTTAATTAATTACAGTGAAAATCATGTTTAAATAATAGTAATTTACAAGATCATATGAATGATTTGCATAATTTAATTTTTTATTCGAACACTCAACTGTGCAAATAGTTAATGCAAAATGTTAATACAGTACAAGTCTGACATGCATAAATCAAAATATACAATCAATTTATAATGTGTGCAAATCAATTCTCATTAAAACAGTTTGTGTTCATTAACTACACTTTAACTTTATCTGCTCAACGCATTTGTTAGTAAAATCGTTCCAAAAAAATATCTATTCCCATTATTCTTTAATATATTTCCTCCTTGAGTTGAGTGCTTTCAACAATTCCTGACTCCTGATAATACAAACAAACCAAACCCCATAACTCATACGGAGTAACTTGATAAAATCTACACAACCTGTTGGAAATCACATATTTGTTGCTACTCACTTATTTCATCCTATAGTTTTCTACCTAAAAAGAGATCCTATCACAATCACAAACTCCCACAAACTTTAATCATGAAACCAGAAATCAAAAGAGAACCAGCTTTAACCACCACCCTACTACCTAAGTCACACCCACCAGAGAATGATGCCGTGGTTGTCACGTCAAACACGTCATCATTCGCTGGTGCGGTTTTTAACGTGTCAACTAGCATGATTGGTGCCGGGATCATGTCGATCCCAGCAACACTAAAAGTGCTAGGAATAATACCTGGATTTATAGTGATATTAATAATGGCGGTTTTTGTGGATGTGACGGTTGAGTTTTTGTTGAGATATACTGATCATTCGGTTGAAGCGAGTACTTATGGTGGTGTTATGAAGGACTCGTTTGGGAGATATGGGTTTTATGGATATCAGTTATGTGTTATGATTTGTAACCTTGGTGCACTTATTATTTACTTGATTATTATTGGTAAGTTCATAAATACTCGTTTGTCAGATAAACTCAAGTTGATAAACTAATAAGCTATCTGATACAAAGGGTATGTTTGGCGCGATAAATTGGGGCTGGGGCTGGGGCTTGGGTTTGGCTAGGCTTTTATTATAAGCGAAGTTGAAATTAGATTTGTAGACTTGTTTAGCCGAATGGGTTGGGGCTGGGGCTTATTATTGCAAAATTACTAAAATGATATAATTAAATGAGTTTATGGTATATGTTAGATATTTTGTGGTTAAATATGTAATTTATGGTTCATAAGCGCATTTAAAGTTTTAGCCCTTTTATGGGCTAAAGTTTAAGTTCCTATTAGAGAACTTATGATTTCATTTCGCATAACAAACGAGACTTATTTTATAAGCCGGCTTATTTTAGAAGCCCAAGCCCCTCGTAAGCCCGCTGCCAAACACAGCCAAAGTGTTTGCGTCCCAATTGTACTTCATGTTGTGTGAGAAGCTCTCGACTAGATGGTCGTTGGTTCTAGTCTGAGATAGATTTGTGATAGTATGTAGGGGTGAGCATACGACCCGAACGGACTGGACCGACCGACCGTCGGACCGACCGAGACCGGACCGGACCGACCACATTCGGTCCGGTCCGCGGTCTCGGCTTTTGGGCTAATTCGGTCCTCGGTCCGGTTCGGTCTAAGATTTTTGCCTTGTTGGACCGGACCGACCACATTCGTCCGGTCTCGGTCTAAGATTTTTGGCGAAATCGGGTCTCGGTCCGGTCCGATCTTACCCGGTCCGGTCCGGTTTTTGGACCGTGCACACCCCGATAATAGTATGTATTTGTGATAATTAGTTGCAGTTAAAAATAATAATAAGAAATAAGCTATGTGATAGTGATACTATAATTCTTTTTAGGGACAAGCAATCATAAACACCCTAGGAAAATTGGCATTATCGCATTAATAATTGAATGTATGTACTAGAAGTTGTGTTTTTCTATGTGGGACAAAGAGAATAATTAAGTGATATGCCTATCTTATACTCCGTATTATTTGTTGATTTAATAGAGTGTTAGCTGATGTGAGAGATAGTTGTTGGCTCGATGTAAAAGACATTTTACTAAGTAGCATTTGTTGTGAAATATACGTAGTAACATTTTAACTAGAATAAACATTGTAATCCCAGGTTACTTTTGGATTTGCGGGCAGGAAGCTCGTGTTTAGTACTTTAGTTGTGTTCGTGTGTGCGTTTTCGAAAATGACTTATTTACATAAAAACAATATCATATTTCTGCCTTTCTCGGAAAATTTTCGGCATACAAGTCTGTAATGAACAAAAAATCGAGTTGCTAATTATTTGATCTTCCTATATATGCAGGGGATGTTTTATCAGGAGACCAATCCGACGGAGTGCTACATACGGGCATTTTACAAGAATGTTTTGGATTTCATTGGTGGAATTCGCGTGCTTATGCACTCTTGTTTGTTTTGATATTCGTAATGCTTCCACTTCTTTTGCTCCCTCGAGTAGGTTGGAACAAATACAAACATTCCATCTCTTGAACTTTAACTTTTGAGGTCACACTTACTAACTGCTACTAATACTATTACTGTCAATGTTATTTTTTGGCAGAGTCATTAGCTCATGCTTCAGCAATATCGATTCTTTTGGCAGTCATTTTTGTTGTTATCATATCTGGGATGGCGATTTACGCCATTTTGGAAGGCACAACTCAAGAACTTAGACTTTTCCCTGATTTTAATGATGAATTATCCGTCTTTAATCTTTTCACGACTATCCCAGTCATGGCGACTGCTCTCGCCTGCCATGTTACTAGTATGAATTCACTATCTATAGCATTTGGTTTACTTGAATGCATTCTTTTATTAGTATCTCCAATAATTATTTCAAATATCGTGATCAAATACATTGTTAAAAGGTGTTTGGGACTGTTCTTTTAAGAGCTTTTAGTGTTTGGATGTGACTGCTTATCTGTTTATATTTTATAGTAAAGGGGTGTAATTTTGGATTGCTTATTTATGGGTTTATCTGTTTATATCATAGTTTTTAAAGCAAATAAACAAATTTTAACACCCTATAAATAAGGAATCCCAAACACCCCCTTAATAAGCATATAAAAAGCTTAATTTAAGCAATCCCAAACAACCAATATGTAAGCATTTTAGAATTAAACTGTGCTTATATTTGAAGCAGAAAAGTAGTACTCCATGTTATATAAGCACTCCAAACACCCCTTTCGAATGAGAACAGTTAATTCTAAATGGCTTCTGACCATCTGGGTATGATTTTGATTTGTATATGTAACTATTTCATATATGTTTTATGTGCAGTTCATCCTGTGCGAGCTGAAATAAAAAATCAATCAGACATGATCCCAGCAGTACGGATTTCATTAGTCCTAAGTGTTGTAATCTACTTTGCGGTTGGGTTTGTGGGCTACCTTCTCTTTGGTGATTCAATCATGGCCGATATGTTAGTCAACTTTGACCAAACTTCTAATTCACCTGGTGGTTTGTTGGTCAATGCAATAGTTAGATTAAGCTACGCATTACATCTTATGCTAGTTTTTCCCGTGATTTTTTACACTCTAAGGGCTAACATGGACGAAATGATTTTCCCACGAAAATCCCTTCTTGCCAATGATACTACAAGATTCGTGTCACTCACATGTGTGTTACTTGCCTTCATCTATTTCGTGGCAATTGCTATCCCGAACATTTGGTACTTCTTTCAGTTCATGGGATCGACAACTGTTGCTTGCATTGCGTTCGTATTCCCTGGTGCTATTGTTTTGAGGTAACGCTTCCATACGAAATATAATACTTCAAAAAAATTTATCTAGTTTGACAACCAAAATATTTGTCAATCATATCATACTGTGATCGATCTCTTTGGCATACTAACATGAGCTAAATCTTTTTGTTCATAGGGATGTTCACGAGATTTCTACCAAAAAAGATCGGATAATGGCGATAATGGTGGTGATTTTGGCTGTGGTGACTAGCGTTATCGCCATATCCACAAACTTGTATAGTTCCTTCGGGAATACTTCATAGTTTTTTTCATTAGATTGAAGTATTGTAATCTATAGAATGCAAGATGCTACCAAACATTGGTAATATTTCAATGCAAATTCCATTGCAGTTCCTTGCGATTAACTATGGTTATAAATCATTGCATACCGTTTACTTTTTAAGACATGGCTTGAATAGACTCCTTCGAGGTGATATTACTGTTTACATCTTATATCTCTCGTACCTTGCTTGGATTGAGTGTTCTTAAATATATGGTTAATGGCATGTAATAGCAACAAACTTTCTCAAATGTTCACTTATCAGTAATGTATCCGATAAAATACTATGATACCCTATAAACTTTCATATTTTGTGTTGATATCATCACAAACTTTCTCGCTGTGTTGAGCGGTGTTTATAAAGGAAAAGAAAAGAAGTGATAAGAAAGAAAAGAAAATAAGAGAAAAAGCCAAGCCTGCATCTTCCATCCTCTTCTTATGACACGTCAACAAAATTCGAGTTTACGCTGATATTAACACAACGCCAGAATATATCCTATCAAACGCAAATGAAAGTGCATATATCCAAAGCGTGATAAAACCATTTTTTACGTTTTATAGTGTTTATAGTGTTTTCATCTGTGTTGAGCGGTGTTTATAGTGTTTTCATCTGTTTTTTTTTATCCATTTTTTTACGTTTTCGTCTGTTTTTTACGTTTTCGTCCGTTTTTTATACGTTTTCGTCTGTTTCTTACGTTTTCGTCCATTTTTTTACGTTTTCGTAAGACAAAACCTAAAAAACGTAAAAATAGACGAAAACGTAAAAAATGGATGAAAACGTAAAAAAAAAAAGACGAAAACGTAAAATTTCAGACGAAAACTTAAAGAATCGGACGAAAACATAAAAAATCGGACGAAAACGTAAAAAAATAGACGAAAACGTAAAAGAACAAACGAAAACGTAGCAAAACGGACGAAGACGTAAAAAGGGTCGAAAACGTAAAAAACGATTAATTACGTAAAAAATCGGACGAAAACGTAAAAAAATGCACGAAAACGTTAAAAAATGACGAAAACGTAAAAAATCGGACGATATTATAAAAAACAGACGAAAATGTAAAAAATGGACCAAAACGGACGACAACTTAAGGAAACAGACTAAAACGTAAAACAACACACGGAAACGAAAGAAAACGGCCTAAAACGTTAAAAAATATGAAAACGTTAAAAAAAAGATAAAAACGTAAAAAATAGACGAAAACGTAAAATTTGAGACAAAAACGTAAAAAAATTCAATTACACTAGGACCAAACAAAGACGTAAAAAAACACAGAAACGTAAAAAAAAATGGTCGAAATCGTAAAAAAAGGTCAAAAACGAAAAAAAATCGTCCGAAACTTAAAAAATGGACAAAAACGTAAAAATCGGACGAAATCATAAAAAATGGACGACAACGTAAGGAAACTGGCGAAAACGTAAAAAATGGACGAAAACAGACGACAACGTAAGGAAACTGACGAAAACGTAAAAAAAGGACAAAAACGTATAAAATCGGATGAAAACGTAAAAAACCGACAAAACGTAAAAAATGGGACAAAAACGTAAAAAACAGACGAAAGCCTAAAAGAACGGACAAAAAAGCAAAAGCAGTTAAAGCGTAAAAATCCAAGAAAGCGTAAAAATCTAAGAAAGCGTAAAAATAGATGAAAGCGGACAAGTATAAAACATACAAAACGTGGGGTGGCAAAATGTGCTCAAAAGAAAAAATCGTTGAATGGGCAAATTTTAAAAGATTTAGTAGCGTTTAATTTCTTTTTTGAAATGGCATATATAAGCATTGAAAACTTAAATAAGACTAACGACATTTTTTTTTCTCAATCAGTAAACATTACGATCGTTTTAAAATTTTTTTATAATATATTAATTTTTTTAATACTGAATAAGATATTACGTTTAAGGAATTTATTTAAATCGTTTTAGGTATTTTATTGCCTAAACTAAAGGACCATTTTGCAATTTTTAATATTTTTATTATTAACTATATACTGTATGCTTGACGATATGGATAAAAAAAATATAAGATAATTTCGTATATATCATGTAAATTTAAAATTACATATATATCCTTTTTACCGCTTTTTATCGTAAAGTCTGATGTTTTAATCGTCGAAAAGATATATACGTAACTTTTGAATTTTGCTAGGATATATATGTAAATGCCCCAAAAATATATAATATATATCTATGCTACTATATAAAACATTTGGAACATTCTATTAATAGAAGGCTTAAAAATTCAGATTCAATAACTTACTTATAATGGAAAAAAGTGTTTTACAAATCTTGTATCATACACATAATTAAAGTTGAAAAAAGAAAATTAAATATCACTTGTAAAAGTCTAGAAAAAATTAAATATCTTTAATTTACTAGAGCGAGACCAAGGTCGTGCGTTGCATGCAAGACCATACAATTAAAATATTCAAATAAATTTTTTTAGTTCTATATTTTACAAAAGCAATAGATATCTGAGACGACGACAATTTTAGTTTTGAATCTTGTTGCAAGAACAAAATTTTTCATATAAAATTGTAAATTATCCACCTTCAGCATCCTTTCTTTGAAAAATCGTCCGATATTTATAAAACAAAGTTTTTAGTTTTACGGTAAGTTTTATTAAAAAATTTCAGTAGCGTATGTTAATTATCGGCGACTCTTGCGAATTAATAATATTTTGTGAACATCAGTATTTTAGTATCGTTTTAAAGCTATCGATGATTAACAATATCGCTTTCGGACGACTTTTTAAATTTAGCCGAAGCCAATTGGTGACTCAGGTTCGGTTGAACCGTTGGCGGTCCGTTTTATAAAACCATATATCTGTGAACTTGTTTACATATAAATTAAGTGAAGATTTGTGTGTTTTATTAGTTTGTCTAATATCTATAATAATGTCTTTTTCATATTGGGGTGTTTAAAAATAACATTTATTAGGTATTTATTGTTATGGACGTTTTTTCTTATATTAAATTCTTTGTATTTTTATTATTATTTTTAAAAACATGTATAAGAAAAGTCTTTAAAGTGTTGTATCAAATGCTATTATAGATGTACTTATTAAAATTTGCCATTATTAGCAAGTGTTGAATCTTAATTTTTAAGCCTTCCTTTTTAGGAAAGAAATGTCCCAAATGATGCTTTATAATATAGTATAGATAAACTTATAACAACCAAAAAAAATAAAATATCCTTCAATTCTATAAACTATAAACTTGTAACCGCCCTTTAATATTCATATAATTACACCCCTTTTAAAACTAAAAAAACAAAACATTTTTCACTTTCTCATTTTCAATCTTCACTTTCTCTGCCTCGCTGCGAACCATATCTAACTTCAAAATCAATAACAAATTTGTTATAATCTATCCCCGTTTCATTCATACAAGACAAAGACAAAAACACACAGAATCTACACTTTCATCCCCTCTCTCCCCCTATCAAATAACCATCTTCTAAAGAAAACCATCAACTCCTCATCCGCCACCATCTCATCCTCATCCTCCCGCCACAGTCCGTCGAAACCACTACTTTTGATGGCATTCATATTAAATTGGTCTAACCGATTGCCAAGGATGTACCGTTTGAATATTAATTCAAACCATAACCAACTACAACAACAACAACAACCACTAACCTATATACTAAATCCATCAACAATCAAGATCAACATAAACAATATCTCAACTTCAAATAACCAGTTTCGAACTCAGAAATGAAAAGAAAGAAAGGGAAAAACAAAACACTAACCGAACTTAAAAGAAAAGGTACAAATATTTCAGTTTGGTTTTATTTCGTATCTCTTTTGAGATTTAAATAACTTTAAAGATCTTCACAACATGAAAACATAAACTCTTCATAGATCTTTTTGAAGCAAGGCTTCTTTTTAATATTCAAAACGTATAAAGAAAGAACAAGAGCAAACGTGTTCATATCCTTCCTTTATTTCATTTACAGGGAAAAAAATAATGCAGCCTACCAGAGACCTCTTGAATGAGATCTGGAAGCCGTAGTCTTTGTGTTCTTTGAGTCTTAGTCCGTTTTGGGCAGTAGCAATTAGAAGAAACAAAGTAACAAACCAATGGAGGATGTATGTTGTGATTCGGTTCGAACACGAAGAATGAAATAAAGAAGTAAAGGGATTGTATGATATAAGATTGTGTGGGTGAGAGAGTATACATTTTTTTGGTGGCTGCTATGAAATGAAAGAAAAGAGAGGTGATTGGTGTGTGGGATGAGAAATTAAGGTTACATATGAATTAGGGTAATATTCTTTTATATCGTAGGTCAAGTGTTTTGCGTTATGTGTTGGTGTTGGATTGTTCAAAATTATGGACCGGTGTGTTGTTATATGATTTATGGGCCAAGTATCAATGGGTTTTCTCTTAGTTTGTCATGCTAAAATAATTATTTAATCTGTAATGCTAAAATACTTGCAAAGTTGCAATTACACTTCATTATCAACAACCGTGGCCACGTAAAGTATATCATATCGTAATGTAACCGTGATCACGTTTACTATTAAGTGGTTATGAGTTTTGGATTTTGATTTCATGTAAATTGTAATTAGTATATTATATCATCTCATATCTATCCGCGACTACAAGCTACTGTCAAACCACTTTGACCTCCTAACTTGATGATATTACTAATTATAACCTCTATATTTTTGCAGCATCGATCAAATAACTTACTATTTTTTATATATGCAATTTTGCTATTGCTTAAAGTTAATCAAACCTAAAACTCTCAGCATCAACAATTTTGCTATCACGAGAAATGTATAATCAAAAAATATTGTCATTCGTAAAAACTTGATTCTGAGTCTTGCAAGCCAAGAAAGTCATGAAGTCGTGCTAGTAATATTTTATCAGCCTCTCTTTTTATTTCATTTTTAGCTTAGTGAGAATTTCGTATTTTCCTTTTTTCACGACTAATTTTATATACGCTCAAAATACAATCGTTGAATACATTTCGTACTTTACTTTTAAACATACATCGAGTAAATATGAAGATTTCAAGTAATATGTATAAACCATAAACTAAAAATTAAGCCATAAAATGAGCTAATAAAATAAAAACCACGTAAAGTAAGTTTTTAAACATAAAAATACGCTTAACCGACCTCTGTCCTAAAATAAGTATTAATGGATTGTGTTTTAAGTGTATTTTTCAATAGTATAATTTTTCATCAAGTATTATATAACATAAAAAAAAAATTAAGTCAAAGTTGAACCAATTTGACTCTGAAAAATTAAACTAGACACTTATTTTAGGACGGAAGGATTATATATTATGGTTTTATTTAAGATTTAAGATTATTTGAGGACAAAACATTCTTTACATACTGTTGGAATCACTCCTAAACTAGAATTCAAGTGTTAGTAATTAATATGTAATAGTTAGCTTAATTAAGGCTTTTATGTTAGTAATCTAGGCCAGCTTATATGTAAAGCACGAGCCTACGCCAGCAAATAAGGAAAGGATGAGAACTTGGTGTGTTGCCTGGTTCCTCCTATAAATACCTCATGTAAATCATCCTTAGATGGTTGGTTGTTCACTTCTTTCAATACACCTACGCATAACTCTTCTTCATATCATACGAGTGTGTTTGCTTAAGTGTTCATCCGATCACCTTGTCTATATTTCTTCTATTGATGCTTGTGTTACTAATATGGGAACCTAACAGTGTATCAATCGCCAAATAATTGGGTGAAAGGTTTTGTTTTTGAAGTTTTGTGTGCTACGCGTAAGGTTCTCGGTTTAGAAACTTTCATACGCAAAAAGCTCAAATTTTTACATTCAAGATTCTTGTACTTTAAAGGTTATTTAGTGTTAAAATTTCTGTTTTTGGCAAAAAGTTTCAAACTTTACGTGTATTTCTTGGTTTTTAAGCTTGGTTTTAATCGTGTAGCTTGTTACGCGTAAGGTGTATCAAAGTTTTGGATCATCAAGTTTCACACTTTTGTGTTATTTTGGTGATATTGAAGTCATTTCATCACAAAATCTGGTTTAGAAACACTTTAATGAAAATCGCTTTTGTTAACTTTACGCATAAGAAAACCCTAAAGTTACGCGTAAGCTTCATAAGGTTTGATCTTCATGTTCTTGGTTTACTCGGTGTTTTCTTGCTTGGATAAGCCCGAAACACTTCGACTTTGGATATCTTTTGCCTTTGGAATAAGTGTAAAGGATTTTGGGCAAAACCCTAGTTTTACGCCTAAGCTAAAACTTACGCGTAGAATCTTTACGCCTAAGCTTTGTTTTACGCCTAAGATCTGTCTTACGCATAAGCAATTCTTACGCATAAGAATTCTACTACTAAGCCTTTGGTTTACGCATAAGCTAAGGTTTCATCAACCCTACGCGTAAGCTAATCCCACGCGTAAGTTCACTTCACGCGTAAGTTGGTGTTTTACGCATAAGGTTTCTTTGCCTGTCGGTGTTTCCACGATAAGGTTTCTTTGCCTAAGCTTGATTTCTACGCCTAAGGATACTTCATCAACAAAGTTTCATTCGACTACAAAGATCCATTTTACAACACAAGTTTTCAAGATGTCTCAACCACCATACTCTAACTACTTTCCTCATGTGTATCCTCAACAACAAAAACAACAACAACTCAGTCAACAACAACAACAATTCAATCTACAACAACAGATTTATCAACAACAATTTCAACAACAACATTTTCCTCAAGGAGCAATTCACCACAAATGATTCAACCACCACCTAGTCTTCAAGTACAACCTTACACAAACTTTAACAATCAACATCCATCCAGGAATACTATGAAGGAACCGTCTTGGTTTGCAAAGATGTGTGAAGCTTTAAGTAGCCAACAATCCATTCATGAGGTGGATCACTGATAGACCTCCAATTCTCACTCCCGAAACTACAATCAATGGGTGATTAGGTTCTTTAGGTTTTGTGATCTAAAGAAGCCACATGGAAAGTTCTTCTGAAGGTCATCACGGTAGGTCCGTTTGGATGCCTCTTGTCGTTACAGGAGATCCAAATGCTACTCCACCAAGAGGTGATGTCACCAACATTGCAACTCTTTCTGACCTCACTGCTGATGAACTTCTACATTTCGAAGCCGATGAGCTAGCAATGCAATACATCCTTTTGGGATTAACAATTTAATCCTTTGAAGTGTTGATGCTCAAAAGAGTGCTAAAGCAATGTGGGAACATATTCATCTTCTCATGGAAGGCACTGAACTCAATCAAGAGGACATGGAATCCAAAATCTACTTGGCTTACGAACACTTCATGATTGAACCTGGAGAGACATTAGAGTCATATCATCATCGATTCTCAGACATCATCAATGACTTGGACAAACACAACATCATCATGCCAAGAATTGCTGTCAACACTAAGTTCCTAAGTAGTCTTGGTCCTGATTGGGAAAAGTATATCATTTTCATCCGTCAAGCAAAGAATCTTCATCATGCTACATACGGATTGTTGTACGACTATTTGAAGCCCCACAAAAAAGAAGTTAACAAAGAAAGGGTTATACGTGGACTCGGTACACCTTCAGCCAGGATAATCAACAACTAGCTTTGTAGGCTCAAACTTGTTATCCTCGATTCCGACTTTACAAAGCAGATTCACAAATCCTCCACAACCCGCCGCTCAACCAAGCGCAACAATTACACCATATGATCGGTCACAACACCAATCTCAAGAAACTCAATTGGTTCCATACAACAACAACACGATCAAGCACTTTACGATGAATCTAATGAGGATCTTGAAGCTTTCGATGCATTGCGGCAAGGGTTTGTCATGATTGCTAGAGCCTTGGCCGATACTCAAACAAATCCAACAATCGCATTCGTACCTCATCGAGACACAAGGAATCGGTGTTGTTAACAATGGATGTGTTGAAGTTCGTAATCGAGGTATTCGTCGGATGGGCGGTGGTCAAGGATTTAATCGATGGGAAGGAATAACATGGGTGCTCCACTACAACAGAGAGCTCAGTGGTTGAACAGGTAATGCTCGAATGGGATTAATGGTGTTCGTTGCTATAAGCGTAATGAGAAGGTCACTGGCTAATGCATGCCCAAAGCCGAGGACTAGGCGGTGCTTATCACAAGGAGGCTTTACTTTTGGCTCTCAAGGACTAAGTGGTGGAACCCTCACAAACAAAGAACGAGCTTTATGGCGTATGCGACTCGGATGATGATATGGAGGACTTTCGAGGCTAATCAAGTGATTATGATGATGGCAAATGTGCAAGAACTCCACATGAGTGACATAGGCCCGGTGTATGACAATGACGGCTTGTCTCAAGTACGGATCAAACCATATTCATTATCGATATGATATCTCCGCCTATATCTCGCATCCGAGCGAGGATCGATCATTCAACATAAGCCGTCTACATCTCATTTCGATGATAATCAAATAGATCCCGTAGTTATATTTGACGATCAAGATGACCTTATGGTTAACATTGATAATCAAGTTGACTCCGTGGTTATACTTGAGGATATGACTAATGATCATGTTGAGACTCACGTTGAACAAGCTGAACTTCCGTCTGAGCTCATGACCTTACTTAAAGACCAAGAATCTCTCTTGGAAATATGCAAGGACCTCAATCAGCAATTACACACTAAAAATGCACTGTTAACCAGGGATATTGAATGCTTAAAAAGGCAACTCAACGTTTTTAAAACTCAAGAAAAACGTAAACAAGGTTTTGAAGTCGCTTTTGCTAAATCACATCAAAACAAAAAATCATTAGAACGACATATACATGATCTAGTCGCATCCAAGAATGCTTTATTGTCTCAAATAGAACAACTGAAATATGATCATAAAAAACAACTTAACGCTCTCACTCTGGAAACTCAAAAAGCCAAGTCTGAGTTGTTAACTTGTCAAAAACAGTTCTCTTAGTACAAAAAGTATTCAATGAAACGAATAGATGACTATCTTGAAGAAATTGTCAGCTTACAAAACAAAATCAAAGAGTTTGAAATGTTGTTTATAAACATGGTGAGTCAATCACAACAATTCAAAAGTTTACTTTAAAACCAAATCCAAATGGATATGGACCGAATCTTGCAGATTACAAACCAAAGCTTTCAAACAAAGCATTCAAACCAAATCCTAAAGTTTACAGTGCAGAACACAAAATTGATGATTCTATTATGAGTGTTGTTGAATATCATCGTCAAGAGGAATTAGATGCAGAAGACGAGAGTCGATCAAAATTAGAAAATTTTGTTTATAACAAACCATTTAACTATTCAAAAGCCATCACTTTCGTCGCTCAAAAGGATACTTCTAACACACCTTGGGTCATCACACCTCTGTCTGAGTCTTCTAATGTTGGTCCCCAACCCAATTCTGCACAAATTAATGGTCCTTTACCTTCACTTAGTGAAGTAAAATCAATATCCGAAAATCGTCAAATTCTTAGATATTTTGACATTTTCATTTCTGACATCAAACTTTTAGAACGTGAGATTGAATTTCATTCTGAAATAAAAGTTGAACATTTTCAATCGCCTCGGTAGCGAGAACAAAGAGATATTTTAGGAAAAGAATTTTACCCCATGTTCAAAATTTGAAAAATTGTGCATTGTATTGGGAACGGAATTTCATAAGGAACTTGGATGATGAAAATAGTTTTCGAGAAAGCGAAACATCGATTTCAAATACAAAGCGCAAAAAGAAAATGTTACGAAAAGATGTTGATCGACTCTTGGAAGATGTTATTTGTCTTCGATATCTATAATGTTGTGTTATTGCACTCTTTTGCATATGCATTTGATTATATCTCTGCTTGATTACATTGAAAACGTTGAGAATCACGACATCGTGTCACAAATCAAATCTTTAAAAGTTGAAAATGAGCGATTATTAAACGAGCTTTCAAATTCAAAACGTCGTCTTCAATGGTGTCAAAAAGATTGTCAAAATCGTGAACTTGCTTTGCAAAACAAAATCAATCAGTTGCATACAAAAACCTTTAATTCAAAATCTAAGCAACTGGATGATGAAAACGCGTCTTTGAAGTGTCAAATCTCAAAATATGAACAAGAAATTTCAAAAATAAAAAGAACCATCTTGTCATATCGATTTACTCAAAAGACTCGTGCTAAAGCGTCAAAAGATCTTGATGATCATCTTGCCTATACCAAAGATGTTTCTGACGAGATGGACTCACTCGTAATGAAAATCTTAATTTGTTACACACTATCCATGATCTTAAAGCGTAGGTAGTGAAACTTAAGAAAGATAGGGATAGTAACACCATAGTAGCGCACCAAAGCAGATTCAAAATGACTCTAGAACATCTAATGACAAACCACAAGAAACTAATGTGCTTCTCTCATTGAAACATGAATAGTTGCCTCTTTTCCAAACGCCGCACTTCACGACCTAGGAGCAATACAAGGAAGAATAGGAAGTTGCAGCGTAAGAAAAGAACAATAAAGAATCTTTCAAGTAGAAGAACACTATAGGCCTTTCAATAAAACTCAAGTTGCACCCACTTTAGATATTGCGTCTGACAAATGTAATAGAAAAAGTGATGTAACCAATGCTGAACCTTTAAGTACTTTTGATGTTAAGTTTGAAGCTTCTTGTGTTATATGTCATAAAAGCATGCTCTCAGATTGTCATGATAAATGTGTTGTTAAAACCATCTTGTCTCGTTTACGGAATCCTAAGAAAAGGAATACCTCTAGGCCCACTAAAGCTTCTAAGTCTGTGCTTGGTAAACCGCCCTCTTTAGATTCTAAGAAAAGCATTGATGTCCCTATAGCTCCATTATCACCCCCAAGGAACGTAGTACCACCTAGTGCATTCACTAAGACTAAAGCAAAGACTAGTTGGAGATGGCAGAAATGGTAACATAATACACTTGGATTTAAATGAATACATAAAATCATTGATATGTGTGTTTCTACTATAACTGCTTTGGAATCCTCTAACTCTTGGGTTCCACATCTACTTCTATTCCATCCGTGTCGCGTGTAATGTAATGTGGTGTCTGAATCATCCTTTGGATTGTTGATAGCGGATGTTCCCGACACATGACGAGCAATCTCAGCTGTTATCAAACTTTGTTGCAAAGTTCATTGGCACTTTGTCGATTCGGAATGATCACTTCAGCGACTATCATGGGCTACGGAGATTACATCAATGGCAACATCGAAATTAGCGGGGTTTATTATGTGGAAGGCTTGGTCATAATCTCTTCTCGATGAGGTCGATTCGTGATGGAGATTTGGAAGTTGCTTTCGGGAGAAAACTTGTTTTATTCGTGATCTACAAGGAAACGATCTTATGTCTGGCACCCGCAACTCAAGTCTATACACAATCTCAAAGCAAGACATGATTGCTTCATCTCCCATCTGTCTAATTTCAAAGGCAACATCTACAAAATCTTGGCTATGGCACCGACGTCTCTCACATTTAAACTTTCAAACCATAACCAACCTTGCTCGATACAAACTTGTTGAAGGTCTCCCGAGATTCCGGTATTCTAAAGATCACCTCTGCTCAGCTTGTGAACAAGAGAAAAGCACCCGTGCTTACTTTCCTTCAAAGGTGGAACACAGCTCACAGCATGTGCTTCATCTTCTTCACATGGATTTGTGTGGCCCGATGCGCGTGCAAACGATTAATGGCAAATGCTACATCTTGGTAATTGTAGATGACTACTCAAGGTGGACTTGGGTTTATTTCCTTCGAAGTAAAGATCAAGCTCCACAGATGATCATCACCTTTCTCACAAAAATTCAAGTTCACCTCCGGAACACCGTCAGAAAAATTCGAACAGACAAAGGAACTGAATTTGTGAATCAAACTCTTCGTGAATATTATGAGAAAGTGGGAATTGAGCATCAAACATCTATTGCACGTACCCCAGAACAAAGCGGAGTTGTTGAAAGCGAAACAAATGCGTTAGTGGAAGTGCCGAGCGATGTTAATCAATGCTAAGCTTCAGTTACTTGTGGGTGAAGCCATCTCAGCGCATGCTACACTCGAATCGCTCAATGATTACAAAGCCACAACAAAACACCTTTTGAGCTTATCCACAACCGAAAACCGAATCTCAAACACTTTCATGTATTTGGATCCCTTTGCTATCCGAATAATGATCGTGGTGACTTTGGAAAGCTTAAAGCCAAAGTCGACATTGGAGTCTTTATTGGATCTTGTGAGAATTCTAAAGGTTCTGGGATCGGAATCGTCATACAAAGCGGGTTATGGAAACGATTCATGCAAATTTCGATGAGCTTTACGAATGGCACGAGCATAACGACTTGGAACCGGTCATAACCGTTTAAACTTCCTCAAACCCCATCATCGGTGAACCAAGCCCCAACTTACTCGTCAATAAATAGAAAAGTTGTTTGCCCTTTGTTTAGTGATGATCTTAATGAACGTGCTCGGTGTATCCAATGTTTCATTACTCAACCTGATCAAAATCAAATACGATACACGCCACAACAACTATTGTTGAGAAGCACCACCAACCGATTCTACAACAACGGTAGAACAAACCGCATCCAATGACGCTGCTTCGGTGATGATGTTCGAACAATGAAGTACCTCCACTGCAGTTATGATCCAAATCGTTCTCAACCCGTTTGCCAATGAAATCGCTACACACGATGTTGGAATCATCTACAAGCAATTTGAATCCTCCCAATACGCATAATGTATATCAACATCAACCTTCCACACATCGTTGGACGAAAGACCATCCTCTTGAGAACATTATTGGTAACCCGAATCAACCGGTCGTAACGAGACAACATCTTCACACAGACGGTGAACATTGCATTTATGCACTCACCGCTCGCCAATCGAACCTAAAAACATTAAAGATGCAATGACAAAGACAACCGGATTGAATCCATGCAAGAAGAACTCAATCGGTTTAAGCGTCTTGAAGTATGGGAATTGGTTGAAAGACCAACAGGGTCTCGTCATTGGTCTCAAATGGATTTGGAAAAACAAATTGGATCTTGAAGGAACCGTGAATCGAAATAAGTCACGTCGGTGGCTAAGGGTTATAGACAGGAAGAGGTATTGACTTTGAAGAATCATTCGCTCCGGTTGCTCATCTTGAGGTCGTTCGAATATTTACGGCGTTTGCGGCTCACATGAACATCACCGTTTATCGGATGGAAGTCAAAGCGGCTTTTCTCAATGGGCGAAGAAACGGTCTATGTCACCGACGGAAGGATTCGTTGATCGAGTTCGAACCACGTTTACAAACTGAACAAGGCTCTCTACGGACTCAAACAAGCTCCTAGGGCGTGGTACGATAAGTTATCATCCTTCCTCATTGCCAATAATTTCGTCAAAGGTTCGGTCGACCCTACACTTTTCATACAATATCACGGGGCACACATTTTAATCGTTCAAATTTATGTCGATGACATCATTTTTGGGTCAACACATCTAAAGTACTCAAACGCTTTTTCAAAACTAATGAAAAAAATATTTTGAAATGTCCATGATGGGTGAACTTACGTTCTTTTTAGGACTGCAAGTTCATCAATCACCCCGTGGTATTTTCTTGAGTCAGTCCAAATATGCCCTTGAAATCTTAAACAAACATGGAATGCAAAACTTTGACACCTATGCCACTCAATGGCACATACCAAGAAACTGGACGCCGATTTGCATGGGAAATTGGTTGACCTACCAAATATCAAGTATCATTGGGTCTCTCATGTATCTAACGACCGATGAGACACGATATTGTTTTGCAGTATATCTTTGCTCCCGTTATCGATCGAGACCTCTCGAAACTCACCTCTCGAGGCTAAAAGAATCGCCGATACATCAAGGGAACCATTAACTTGGGATCCGGTATCCGAAGGATTACGGTTTTGAACTAATAGCTTTTGAGACGGCGATCACGCGGGATGCTTAGATTCACGGAAAAGTACTTCAAGAGCATTACAATTTATTAGTGATAAGCGGTGTCATGGCAATCGAAGAAGCGAGGATTATGCGTCGTTGTCCTCGAAAGCGAGAATATGTAGCCATGTCGGTGTTGTGCTCAAGTCATTTGGATGAGAACACAACTCAAAGACTATGGTTACATATTTGACAGAATCCCGATGTCTTTGCGACAATCTAAGTGCTATTGCGATCTCGTGCAACTCTGTTCAACATTCAAAATCAAAGCACATCGATCTTGATATCATTTCATCAAGGAGCACGTGGAAAAGATGCACCGTTGAATTATACTTTGTGGTCTTGAATACCAACTGGCAGATCTTCTCACCAAAGCCTTAGCTCCTGCTAAATTTAATGAGTTGGTCCACCGGATTGGTATGCGGTGTTTGACTCCACAGGAACTGGATGAACTTTTAAAACCAGTCAAACACCAAAACCTCTTTTGTAAATATTTTCAAAAACAAAATACAAAATATAAAATCTGATAAAACAACAAAAATATTCTTCTATATATATTTCTTTTAACATGGCAAGTACAATTCTTCCGTCAACACTTTACTCTTTCAAAATTCAGTATTTTCTCGGTCAAGTGTTGAGGGAGAAAGTAAATATTTTTCGATTTCATAAAACCTTGTACTTGCATGTTACCTCATCCCAATTGTTTCTTTGATAATGGTGGTCACATTTCTGGCTTACTGACACTCCCCGGACTCAAATTCATAAAATTTCATTATTTCTTAAGTCAAGGGGGAGTGTCGTCAAGTTTCTTCCAAAAAATCATGCTTTTCGTAACCTAAATGGAAGTTAAGTGTTATGGATGAAAATGGTTAAGGTGGAGGGACTGAAAGTGTCAAAAGCTTAAACTAATTTGTAATAAAACTCTCCACCTAATTTCAAGACACATTTACTTCACTACATTTATTATCCTCAACTACCCAATCCACGCATAATATTCAACCCACAAATCCGTGCTTTAATCTTCGAATTCGTAAGTGTTTAAACGTTCTAAATGATTATCTAAACAATGATTTTGATTTGTTTCATGATCCAACGGCTAGATTTTAATCTAGGCTTGATTTTGTGTTCTACGCATAAGCGTATGAACATGAAGTCATTTAGATACTTGTATAAATATTTCTCTCTCTAAGTGTGGGCGAATTGGGGATCTGGGAATACGTATCTCACTGTTCATCAATACATCATTTAATCTTCATTTTATCATAATTAATATGAAGATTTATACTCTTCATAAATTTTATATCACTTAATCCACTACAAAACAAAGCTATATTAGTTAATTTTTTAATTTTAGTTATCATATCCATTTGATTCACTGTTCCATTTTTATCCGCGCCTTTCATTTTCTCTTCATTTCATCTTTGGGTTTGCTTGTTTTTGGGTATGTTTCACCATTGATTTCATCATGGGGGAACTAGATCCGGATCCTTTAACAAAACCTCAACCTAATTTGATTCCACCTCCTGTTAATAAGGATGATTTCCTTAAACCTAAAAAAACTACTCGTTCTATGAATCTAGGTAATAAGAATACTATGAAGTATCACAATGTGTTGAGGAATACAACTAAGGGCACATTTAATAAGGTTTCAACTAGGTCTGGCTCTAAGGGTAATGGTGCGGCCACTGATATGGAAGATTTGCAGTTTTGGGATGCGTGTATGGTTACTGAAGAGGGTAAGGGTGGTTTGGCAGATGTTGAAGGAATTAAAGGTAGTGATGGAAGTAATGTTGTGGAGGAAATGGGTTATTTAGGAGGTTCTGAAAGTGGTATGGGTGGTATTTCAATTGGTATGGTTAATCCTTCTCTTAATAATGATATTGGTAGTAATAGCTCTACTTTTGTTAGTACTGGTTCTATTGATGCTAGTGTTGAAAATGGTAATAGTAATGTTAATTTGCCTGATATTCCAGTACCTGTGAGTGAGAATCCCATTTTAAATCCTAATGTTAATAATACTAAGGCTAAGAGCTCTAAACAAGTTTGTTTTGGTGATGTGAGGGTGCCGGGAATTATCAAGGTTGTGTTTGATAGTATGGGTAATTGAACTGATAGGGGTGGTAATGTTGCTAGCAATTTAAATGTGAATGAATTTTTGAAGTTGAAGGAGGTGACTGGTAATGTAGCAAGTGATGGTCAAGATAAGTTCAAGGTGGATGGTAGTTCTTTAGGAAAAGATAATGATGTTGGTAGTAAGTTTGAAACAGGTGAATGTAGTAAGGGTAAGGATAAAGTAGTGGATAATGATGGTGGTTTTATGAGGTCTGTTTCGTTTGCTAATGCTGTGGCCAGGGGTTTTGGAGGTAATGGGGATAATAAGCTGAGATTTGTTCCAACTATTGTCAATGAAGAGGGTAGGAAAGTAGCTGAAATGGACCCGGTTCTTGAGGATGGATGTAAGAGGTGGGGTAACACTATTGTCGATTTTTTTGTTGGTTTTCAAATGGGTTATAGGGACATTGTTTATCACTTGAAGAAGATGTGGAGGTTGTTTCAGTTGGAGGAAGTTATAATGAATCAGAATGGAATGTACTTTTTTAACTTTAAGTCGAGTAATGGTATGGAACAAGTTATCGAGAATGGTCCTTGGCTAGTTGACAATAAGCCGTTATTTGTGAAGAGGTGGGAACCAGGGCTGTGTATGTCTAAGCCTGAGGTTACCAAAGTTCCGGTTTGGGTCAAGATTTATGATATTCCATTAGAAGCCTGGAATGTTGAAGGTATAAGTAGGATAGCGACCAGAGTTGGTGTGCCTATCATTATGGATAGGATGACTACTTCCATTTGTGAGAAACCTTACGGGAGAGCGTCCTTTGCTAGAGTCCTGATTGAGGTTGATGCAGCTGAAGGTTTGGTTGATTCTGTTGAGATTTGGTTTAGAAACCTTGGGAGGACTTTAAAGTTATGGGTTGAGTATGCGTGGGCGCCTGCTAGATGTGATCATTGTAAAGTTTTTAGACATTTCACTAATGATTGTGGTAGGAAGGTAAGTAAGACTGATGCTAGTGGTACTAAGTCTGATGATGGCCTTTTGAATAAGTCTCGAGTTGTGAATACTGGAAAGGAAGATGGTGAATGGCAAGATGTGGTTAATAGAAGGAATAGCAGAATGAATATGAATGGTAACATGTCAGGTTCTGTTAGTGGTAACAATATTAGAGGAGGAATGAATGGTATAGGTAGAGGGGGGGGAGGTATTATAATAGGGGTGTAAGGGATCAAAAAGTGAATGTTGCGCCAGTTAAAAGTGTTAGTAAAGCTGTTAAGGATGATTCTAGTCTTTGTTAGCAAGAAACCACAAATATTAGCAATAAACGGCTCTTTCTTGGTTATTTTGGGTCTATTTTGATAAAGAAAAGGTATGTGTTTTAGCACATACCAATAATCAAGTTGTGATGAAAGTGTTGTTGCTAATGAAGTTAAAGGAAAAAAAAAACAAAGATGGCATGACTGGTGGAAGTGGTAATCGTGATACCAAGAAAAATGAGTCCAAAAGTAATAGTAGTAGCGTTAAATCTGGTAGTGGTCATGGTAATATTGATACTGGAAATAGGTTTGAGGCGTTGGATAAGGAGGATGATGTTGATGGTGGTGATGCTTGGAAAGATGTAAAAGCTCGTGTTGATGTTGCTTGTGATCTTAGCATTCCTGTTCTAGAGGATGTTCTTAAAGATTGACTGATGAAATGATTGAGTATTATATGGACAAGTGGAGAAGGTGTCCTGCTTACAACAAAGCTCACAATAAGACAACTCAGTCATCGGATGTTGATAGCAGTGACAGAGTTCATAATATTGATGAGGTTTTAAAGTCAAGAATAGACGTGCTTCAAAAAAAGATTGTTCTAGGAAATAACGGTCTTCAAGAGTATGCTAAAAGGGTTGCGGAGAAAAGGATTGTGGATGAATGTGGTGGTAGGAAGGTGCAGAGTTCTTATAATGAGTTTTACTCACAAGCTTATAAGATGGGGTTAGATGAGGTTGCTAAAATAACACGAGAGAGGGATATGCTTATAGTTGATTTGTTCATTAGTTCAAAACAAGCGCTCAATGATGCTATTAGAGAAGTTTGGTCTGATGAGATGCTGCTATATTATGAAAATGTTTGTGAAGAGATGGAGAAGGATAGAATCAATGGTCATGGAAATGAGGTAGTGGGAGGGTTCAATTCCACAACATGGTTCAAGATGATGTGTCCAATGTTCATGACGAGTCAATGGCCAATATGGAAGGAGGTTTTGCTTCACACCCCTCTAATTTCCAATGTTAGTGAAAATTGCATCGTGAAACATCAAGGGAATGAATTCTTCCTTGAAACGGAATGAAATCAAGAACTTGATCAATGGTGAGAAAATTGGAATGTTTGCTGTTATTGAAACTCAGTTGAGAGTTAAGTCGGTTGAGCCTATGTGTAGTGAGCTCTTTGGAAGTTGGCCTTGGGTTTCTAACTCTGCGGACAGTAAGAAAGGGTGTAGGATTACTGTTGGTTGGGATCCTTTGGTGGTCAATGCTAACTTGGTTTCTCAAATCAATCAAGTTATACATTTTGAGGTCACGTTTGTTTATAGTCGTAAGAAGATGTTTGTTTCATATATCTATGCTGGAAATACTTGGAAATGTAGGAAGAAGTTATGGAGTAATCTTGTGGATCATAACATATTGATAGGTGATTCTACTGGTATTGCTTGGTGATTTCAACGCTTTCTAAGCTATGAAGAATGCTCAAACAGCTTTTAGTACTATGGATGTAGGATGATGGAATTTGTTGAGTGTGCACAGAATCTTGGGATTGAAGATATTAATAGTTATGGCATGTTCTATACTTGGATCGAGAAAAGGAAGGACCCTGAAAGTGGTATTCTAAAAAAACTTGATAGGGTGATGGGGAATGGTGCTTTCATACATGATTATAGTACGAGTTCTGCAAAATTTCTTCCTTATCTGTCTTCTGATCATTGTCCTGCTGTCTTGGTGTTTCCCGAAGCTCATTGTTTTAAGCCCAAGTCTTTTAGATTCATGAACTTCATTGCTGATAAAGATGAATTACTTCCTACTGTTAAGAAGAATTGTAACATGTATGTACAGGGTTTTGATATGTTTGTGTTGGCTAAGAGATTGAAGAATATGAAGAGGTATATGCGCAAGTTAAATAAGGATAATGGTAATGTTTTTGATAAAGTTAAGCGTCTTAAAACTGAACTTATGAGGGTTCAGCAGTGTTTGGACGAGGATCCTCATAACCCTTTGTTAAGGGAGGAGGAAATGATATACTCTAGAGCTTATAATGATGTTGTTTTAGACGAAGAAAGGCTTCTCAAGCAAAAGACCAAGATTGAATGGCTAAGGGAAGGGGATCACAACTCTGCGTATTTTCACAAGGTTCTTAAGGGTAGAGTAAGCAAGTGTAGGATTGATATGGTTTGTGATGAAGTTGGGAACACATTTTATGGGGATGATATTCCGGGTCAGTTTGTCAAATACTTTGAGATTTTTTTGGGGGCTGAGGATGATGTTTTTGTTATTGAAGACTGTGATGGATTGTTTACCAATAAGCTGGATGCTGTTACTGCTGATAACATGGTTAGACCAGTTTCGGATGATGAAATAAAAACTGCCATGTTTGATATTAAAGACGATAAAGTCGCTGGTCCGATGGGTTTACCTCCAAGTTCTTCAAAAAGCTTGAGCGTTGTTGGTGCGGATGTTTGCAAGGCGGTCAGGGAGTTCCTATCTTCCGGGAAGCTTTTAGGTGAGATTAATACTTATCTTATTTCTCTTATTCCTAAACTTAAAGTCCCTCTTAAGCTTTCTGATTATAGACCGATTGCCTGCTGTAATGTGATTTATAAGTGTATTAGTAAGGTTTTGACTAATAGGCTTAAAGATGGATTAGATAAAATGGTTGACACTAATCAGTGTGCCTTTATCCCGGGTAGAATGATTAGTGATAATATTTTATTGACTCAAGAGTTAATGGCGGGTTATGATTGGAAGAGTGTGCCTAGTAAATGTGCCTTTAAGGTTGACATTAAGAAAGCTTATGATACCGTTAATTGGAATTTCCTTGGGACTGTTCTTGTTAAGTTTGGCATTCATGACACAATGATTAATTGGATTATGACATGCCTTACTACAACGTCTTTTTGTTTGAACATTAATGGTGAGATTCACGGTTTCTTTAGAAGTAGGAGAGGCCTTAGACAGGCGGATCCTATATCTCCGTATCTCTTTACTTTGGTGATGGAAGTCTTAAACCTGATGATTAAGAGACAGATTAGAAATGATGTGAGGTTTAGGTATCACTCGGGTTGTAGAGAACTTGGTCTGACCCACCTCTGTTTTGCCGACGACCTCCTTCTTTTGTGTCATGGTGACCCTACCTCTGCGTGTATTCTTAGGAGGGGGTTGGATGAATTTAGTATGTGTTCAGGACTTTATCCTAGTATGGAAAAAAGCACTGTCTTTTTTGGTAATGTCCCGAATGAGGCTAAAGAGGAAATATTACTTGCCCTGCCCTTTAAGGAAGGTTCTTTACCTGTTAGATACCTTGGAGTTCCTATGATGACCAAGAAGCTCCGTAATGTTGATTGTAGGGTTCTTATTGATAAGGTTAAGAAAAGAATTTTTGATTGGAAGAATAAGTCGCTCTCATATGCTGGTAAGTTACAATTAATCTCCTCGGTCTTATCCTCGTTAAATGTTTATTGGGCTTCTATGTTTATGCTCCCTAAACATATTTGTGCTAGTATTGATAAGTTGTTTATGAACTTTTTGTGGGGTTTTGATGAGGGTAGTAGGAAGATTTATAGCGTTGCTTGGAATGTCGTGTGTACTCTAATTACATTTGGAATAAGCTTAAAGTTATGGCTAAGCTAGATGATATTTCTAATATTTGGGCTGAGGTGATTTCCGGGGTTTGTGTTAGGAAGCCTTCTAATTCTATATGGAGCATTATTCAGCGATTAACCTTTGGTGCTACGGTATATTTTGTTTGGCAAGAAAGAAACACTAGGGTCTTTGCTAAGAAGTATAGGACTGCTGATGTGGTTTTTAAGCATATTGTTAACATTATTAGGCTGAAAATTATTAGCCTTAATGTCAAATGGTCTAGAGATGTGGACAAAGCTGCTTTAGTTTGGCAGTTACCTGGTTTGGGCTTAAGAAGGGGTGATAATGGTGCGGATCTCATGGATTATGATGATATGCCTCCATAATTGTTTGCACTGGTTAGTTATGCATGGGTCTTCTATGGATCTTTGGCAGTCCTATGGGAGTATGTTTCATCATTATGATTATACTAACATTTGTAATCCTGATTGTTTGGTTGATAATGCTATCTATACCAAAATGTGGCACAATTGGTGTAGTAGTGGAACTGGTCTTTGGTTATGTAACAGGTGCTTTAGTTTGGATATTGATGATGCTGGTGGACCAGTTTCTGTCATCAAGCCTGGTACCAGCTTTGGTCTTCTATTGGGTGTAATGGTTCATATGAAGTTTATTCCTATGAGTGCTTTACTGATATTGTTTAATATTCAGTCTCTGTACTCTTTTTCCTTGTACAATATTTTTCCCACAGGGTTTTTTGGTTGGCAAGGTTTTTTAACGAGACAGAGATTATGGGTGTTCACTACTCTGGTGTTCATTCTTTGGCATGACTGCTCCAAGATTCTTGATAATGGAGATGCTTGGAAGACCCCTTGGATTCATGTTGATGCTATGCCTTTTCTGTATGATCAAATTTGTTCTTTTAAGCCTGGCAGTTTAGCTTTCTATTTGTCTTATTCATATGGTGATGTTTGGCAGTGCATTGGTTGGTCCCTTTGCATTTGTTCCATATATTCAGAGTATGATAAGGCTATAGTTTTAGCTTGTCTTCCTGCTAGGCTTAATATTTATTGGTTGATCTTGGATATTTTGTATGGGTTATTGGGATTTTTTGGTTATGGTTTGGCTTTTATTTTCAGAGTTTTGGCATAGCTCTTTATAGTGATTTGTTTTGGTATTTGTCATTTTATTTTTAGGCAAGAGTGGAAATTTTTAGGGGTTGTCCTAATTTTTCCTTCTTCTTGTGCTATTGTTTGTATATAAACTCATTTTATTTATTTTATTTTACCCTTTAAAAGTAAAATGCTTAAATAATCATTCTTAAACCATTTCTATCCACCAAATCAACCCAGAAAACGTTATTAATCATTTTTCGAATTTAGGGTTTATGCGTAAATTTGGGTGTTTTCATTTGGGAGAGTTTCTGGTTAAAAAGATGGTTGTGTGATGTTGTTTACATGTTTAATTGATCGAATCTAAGCTTAAAACATACCCAGAATCATCAATTGTGTGAAAATTAAAATTTAGGGTTTATGTTCATATGATTTAGGTACTTTTGATTCACAAGTCTTTTGTGTTAAAACTTGTTTAGGACAACTCACTAGGCCTCCTAGTTATCCCGAAAACTTTTGGTGTCAATCCTGTGGCTAGATTCCTTATTTGTAATTCTTGAATGATTAGGGTTTAAGTATTACGCGTAAGCTAAACTTACGCGTAACAGTGTCTGATTGAAATTACATGTTAGACTGAAAGGGGTTGAATGTGATGATAATAATGGTGTTATGATGAATTTATTTCAGGTTTTTTTACGCGTGAAAATTCAGAATCAAGGTTAATTGAGCTTCAACGCATAAGGATCACCTTACGCGTAGAATGTTATGCGTAAGAGAAATATTACGCGTAACCTTTACGCGTAAGGTTCTACAAAGAGGACTATGCGTATCCTGTGAAGGATATGCGTAAACGAGAACCTTTACGCATACGGTTCACTCTCACGAGTAAGCCTTACGCTGCAGGTTCCACATACGCCACGCTGTAAGCTCTATGCCTAAGGCTCTCTTTTCCCACGCTGTAACATTTCTTACGCGTAAGTCGAGATCCTACGCATAAGCTTATGCTTACGCGTATAACCACTCCTATTTACGCATAAGCTTGGAATTTTATGCCTAAGCCTTAGATCAACCAAAATTATGAATTGTTACGTGTATAAACTTGTAAATAAATAAATCATAACGTCACGAAACCAAAATGTCACTAATAAGCTTAAATGTTTAATAAGTTGTGAAAATAAGTGAAAAACTTGGACTTTAAAACTCAAAGTTAATCTACTCACGAAACTTATCACGACGTCTTTGGACTATTGGACTAACAAGTAACATTGGACTCGTAACAATCATTGACATATCACATTCAATAAATAGACAATAAAATCAACTGTTGACTAACGTAATGTCTTTCGATATGTTAGTTCTTTTGGCTAAATATCTTTTAGATCACGATATGGACGTTCAAATGCAAAATTTGGATGCACCAAATGTTCTCACTGTTGAAGATATCTTCCCTAATGGTTACCCAATGAAGATTGGAAAGAACAACCTCAGAGTTGATTTTGATAACTTCAATTGTTCTGAGTCTTCGTGTCAGATTGCAGTGGATATTATGAAGACTCACCCTTACCAAAACATGCTCACAAATTCTGCTACTATGCCGGAGATCTACATTCACCAGTTTTGAAATACAATACAAAAGGTCAAAGGTCAAAGTGTTGTGACGGTGACACTTAACAAAAAACAAATCACCATCACGCCAGCAGATTTTAGGGATATTCTTCTTATTCCTGTCATCGAGCCTATTGAATACAATGCTACTCCAACGGAAGAGGTCGTTCTCCAGTTCATGGTCGACATCGGCTATGATGAAGCCACCGGGGTAATCACAAAGCACTCATCTATGGATCTCAAGAACATTCCCCAGCCATGGAGAACCCTCTACATAATGATTGCCAAATCCGCTACCAACAATTGTATGACTAGACCGCTACCAACAATTGGCCGACCGGATCAACCTCAAATTCCATACCATTACTTCTTCAACAATGACCTCGAGTTTCTTCTACATGGTAGCGATGTTACAAGGAAGTATGCTACGTCACTCACATTTCCTTTCCCAGCAGCAATCTATTCTACCAATCCAACCATCGAGGAAGAAGCCACACACATGTTTGCTAACCAAGTGGAAAAGTATGACCTTGATGCGATGTATGGGATTCATCATTGGCCCCGAACGCAAGAATCTTCTACAAAAGTCGCCAGTTCAAAGATCGAAGAAGGAAGTGTTTAGTGATAAACGGATCATTGCTATTAAGCATGTTACTCTTTTGTCAAAGTGGGACTACATTCCTCAAGAACATTGTGGTCAAACGACAAGGCGAAGAGGACTATGACTTCTTGAAGCGGATTTTACGAGATGTCACTAAATGACATTGAAGATATGTATCTCGCTAGGTGCAAGACGAATGCGACATTTCTCCACAAATGTCCAACGCGAATACATCAAGTCATTACTCATATACATCGAAGCATAGTGATCCAAGCGTGTAGAAGACATACTGACTTGCCGTGGAATCGACGTCGAGGGCGTGTTAACCTCACTAAACCACAGCTAGACCTTCTCGACATAAACCAACTTCCTCAATACACCCTCATCAGTAGACCATTTGGAGTAGTCTACCGTAGTGAACTACACCGAAATTGTTTAATAGCGTGCAAAGAGCTTCATAAGTTTGGGGATCATACACTGAAGAAAGTCAGGGATGGGTTAGCTTATCGGTTAAAGGTGATACAACAAGGCATTGGGTCACCTAAGAGATGGAATTCGAGGGAGAGAAAGGATGTGAAGAAGATCATCACGCGGATTGATGAAAGGTTGTTCAGAAGGGATCAGTTCAGAACTTTGGAGAGTTTCGTAGGTGGTCATCCCATCATATCTCTCACAGGCTATCAACGTCCAGAAGGCATTCCCATAGTTATTGCTGGACTACCTGATTCTCCTGGTAACCCTTGATTTGTTCCTTTCAATACTTATTTGGATGTGTGATTTTAATCTGACAATGGCTTGTGCACACATTACAGTGTACAACCCGTACTTGTAATGAAAGGACCCTGTGGTACGCTTCAGTGCCACAATCCTATAAAAGGAGCGAAAGCTTCTTACTTTTGATTAAAACTAATCAAAACTTTCATTTTCAAAGTTTTGCTCAAAAGAACAAGTACTTCCCCTTATGATTTTCAAAACCTCAAAAGTTAATATCACTTGTTGAGGGGGAGTATTTGACTAAAAACTTTGTTCACAAATTGTTCTTCGTGGTAATCTTCCCACAAAACTCGAAATGGACATATTCGATATCAAATTTCGTCAAAAATAACATTAATATGCCATTTTTGAGGGGGAGAAAAATTATGTGATAAGAAATATATTGTGAATTGCTAATGAATTTTCGTGCCAAAGACTTAACCAATGAATTGACGAGATCTTAAATGTTTGTAACTCGAAAAGACTTGTCCGGGACGGGTAATAATTTCAAGCTAGTTCGCTAGTGATGTAAACGTGTCTCGCAAAGGACTTGTATTAGTAGAGTGTACCATTTGAGAAACTCTCGATAGTCATGAACTTTGACGGGTTTGACAACCTTTCGAGGTTTGTCCACACCTTCAAGGTAGTTATTAGAGCTAGTTGTCACCTAAAAGCTGACAATGTAACTCTTTAACTATGCAACGTAACCGTGTCTCGTGGGGGATTGTCTATCTTGAGTTGATCAATTCAAAAGTGCGCGCCCTTCTCTCACTGTGCAGATTTCTGTCAAAATACTTAAGCACGTGTGGAGGGGGAGTATTTTTGCAAAATCTTAAACTTTCACAGTGGTACAAAATGCTTTTACTCATAACCACTTTGAGAGATTTTCAAGATAATGGTTTTATGGCAACATAGGTTAGTCATGGAGTTATAAGGTGACTAAGGTTAGGAATAACCGTCCTATGATCCGCCAGAGCCGGAGGGATCTACCCAAGGACACCACAAATAGCTAGAATTAGAAGTCCTTAGGTATGATTATAAAAAAGGAGAAAATGAGAATCAAGAAAGAAGGAGTTGAAGAATTAAAAGAAAAGTAAAGAAAATGGTGAAAATAAATAGCCCTCCGCATTATTCAACTTAGGCGCATAATCGGGTTCAATTCATATGCTCTTGGTTGTCACCGATGACACCGGTATTGAAGATTAAAGTCGTCATGGACCCGGTGACGCATGCACTAAACCTTCTTAGCCACTCAAGTTTCTCTCAACGAAGCTTGTTTCACTCTCACAGGAACCCCACGTAAACTATCGGCTTTCTCTTAGAGATTGCTGGTATTGAAGCAAGGAGACCCTCTCCCTAGTCTCCGCTTAGGAAAACCAAAGCGCACTATTGAGTCTAGAGCCACGAGATTCATCAAAATATCTCTTAGGTACACCTGACATTTCATCACTTGTTGTTCAACAATAAGGATGCAAGTGATACATTATCGAGTCCTACAGAGATCTTAGCAATCTGTCGAGAACATTTATAAGAGGTTCACAATTGTGATCCTCAGTGATTGAATGGAAACTCTCGCTGTGGTCAACATCAAACGACCACGACAAAGCAGTCACTTGTAACTCTTTGTGGGTTACACTTAGTATGTCTCAAACGGTCTACGATCGTGGGGTGATGCTTGATGTACCTCGACTATCTCGAATCAGATGTACTTGGTGACATCGCGTTATCTCACTAGTGGGACTCCGGTTCAGAATGACCTTTGTGAGAATTAGAGTTGTGTTTTCACACTATGTCATAACACTCTCAAGTTCAAACTTGTGTTACCGGTTTATTTCTAACCCATGTTTTATGTTTTTTCTTATGGATGCTTGGGTGGAAAAGATCGTGCGATTCTCCACATGCTCATACCTACAACATCACTAATTGAAGTTCTCTCAAAAGGCAACACAAAGTCGAATGATTCTTCGTCAAAGTTAAAGAATCTACAAAGTTTAAAGACCAAGAGAACTACATCAATATCGAAATCCAACGTTAAAGAGCGTGTGAGCATGTTGGAGAAAGACGTGGAGACACTGGAGCAACGGGTGGACTCGATGCGCACAACCACAACATACTATCACTACCATCACAAAGAACAAAGATCAAAGAACAAAGAAAATGATGACGTCAAAGCGAGAATACTTCAAAGGAAACAATTTCCTACACCGGGAGATTGTTCGAATCAAGACACTTCTTCTCACAAGAAAGAAGAATGTCAGAAGACGTCAAAGCTACTATTACATCAGCACCTACAACGTTTATATCATCAATCACTAACACTTAGGAGGAGATTGTTGGAATCACTCCTAAACTAGAATTCAAGTGTTAGTAATTAATATGTAATAGTTAGCTTAATTAAGGCTTTTATGTTAGTAATCTGGGCTAGGCTTATGTAGAAAGCCCATGAGCCTATGCCAAGCCCAAAAAGGAAAGGATGGGAACTTGGTGTGTTGCCCTAGTTCCCTCCTATAAATACCTCATGTAAAGCATCCTTAGATGGTTGGTTGTTCACTTCTTTCAATACACCTACGCATAACTCTTCTTCATATCATACGCGTGTGTTTGCTTAAGTGTTCATCCGATCACCTTGTCTATATTTCTTTTATTGATGCTTGTGTTACTAATATGGGAACCTAACACATACCAAGGGATCACTCTCCATCCTCAATCTTCTCTCCATTTTTATTTGATCTAATGATGATATTAATCTCGAAAATTTAAAAAACCCACTTTCATCTTTTTTTTAAGAGGATTAAGTCGTAGAATAGCAATGTGCTTTTTAAAGTGTTCCGTTTTGGTGTATTTTTTAAGTTGTAGAATAGCAATGTACTTTTCAAAGTGTCTTGTTTTGGTACGTGTACTTTTTTTAAGTTGTAAAATAACAATGTACTTTCTACAAGTGTTCCAATTTGGTATGTTATTAACGTACCAAATTATAACACTTATGAAAAGTACATTGCTATTCTACAACGTAAAAAAAGTACACGTACCAAATAGAACACTTATGAAAGTACATTGCTATTCTACAACTTAAAAAAAGAACACGTACAAAAACGGGACACTTTGAAAATTACATTGCGATCCTACGACTTAATCCTTTTTTCAAATATTAATATCTTTCAAACCGTTAATCGTTAAGCGAAAAAAGATATACAATTACGACAAGCATTTAATTATCTTTCTATAGATAGACATTTTGATATACTTTCGACAAATTTTTTTCTTTCGCGTCTTTCACATTTTTTTTAAACATTTTCTTCGTTCTTTTTCGAAATAGAAATTTGCATTAAAAAATTACATGTGATTAAACACTAATTTGAATATCACATGTGATATTAGTGTTAAATCGCATATGATATGTATATCATATGTGATTTAACATTAGGATCACATGTGATATTACATATCATATGTGATTTAACACACTTATACCACATGTGATATTCAATTTAGTGTTTAATCACATATGATTTTTTCATGCAAATCTCATATTAAAAAAAAAACGAAAAAAAGATGAAAAAACGTGAAAAACAATTTTTTTCCGAAAGTATATCAAAGTGTCCGTCTATAGAAAGATAATTAAATGTTCGTTGCGATGATGTAATTATTTTCGTTTAATTATTAACGGTTTAAAAGATATTTAAATTATAAAAAATATGTGAAATAATAAAAAAAAAATTAATCTCAATCATTGATTTATTTTAGATGGAGTGTGAGGATGAGTCATTTGATATATAAGAAAAGTTTAATATGTAAATTAAGTATCTTCTTTATTAAAACATCAAATATAACATTGTAATTGTAATAATTATGTATAAATATTTATTTTCTTCCAATGCGATGGAATTCATTTATAGGCTAACATGGTGACTTTCTTCCAAAAGCTTACATGGTGACAAAGCATGTCGAATACTTAATTCCAACTTGCTAGACACGACGATTTGTGTTATGATGAGTTTATGACAATCGCCTTTTGTCTTTAGGCTTTACTACGTCACGTCAATGGTAGTCTAAATTTTCTATAATTTACTTTGTTCAAAGTGGAAACTACACACGCATGAGCAATAATCATAAAATACAAACCCTTGTATTCGGTGAGATTCTTGCATCAGGCTTAATATGAACTTCGAGTTAAAGTCGCCTGTCAAACAAACCTGTTTTTTTGACGTGTTTCTTGGAGAGTACATTTATCCGCATTACATTCATTGAGCCTTCTTATAAATGGTGTTGTGGGTATTTTTTTTTGGCCGGGCCCCTTGGTTAGTTTCTTTACCACTACCCGACCCATTCCTTATTCATCTTCACTCACACGATACGTTTAACTATTAGATCCGATCAGGTGTGCCTCCAGAAAATTATCCGACGATTTTTTGATCCGAAGAAAATGAATTTCTTTGTTGGTACAGGCGATTGTGAGGGGGCTACAGTTGGACGTACCATCAATCCTTTTTTTATTGCTTTTGTGGATGAGCTTTTGTCATTTGTTCGGTCTTCTGGTGATCCTTTCTTTGCTCCACATATTTTTCTTGCTTCATATATTGTATAATTTTCTAATTGAAGTTAGGTGGATCAATTATTTGTGATCCAAATAAGATTCGACAGCTTTTCTGTTTAGAAGATTAGATACTAGGTTGCATGTTTTTTTCCTTTTTTTTTGCCAAGGTTCGTTAGTCTTGGTGTTTATGTTTAATTTCTAAGGTTAAATGGCTTATGCTAATCAGGGTTTGGGTTTACTTTAGGGTTTTTTATTTTGTGAAATTATTTTGGGTGTTTTCCACTTTTTGGTGTTTATGTTTAATTTATGAGGTTAAATGGTTTATACTAATTAGGGTTTAGGTTTAGTTTAGTTTTAATTTTGTGAAATTATTTTGGGCGTTTTCCATTTTCAAGTTTGTATATTAATTTAATGATGATAAAATTAACTCCTCTTTTCATAATTATTGTCAATTTAGTCTATGTAAAAAAAGTTTTGGCCATCTGCTGATGTGGGTGAAATGAGTTCTTATATCTCATGCTTAAACAGTTTATGTGAATTAGATTTTACTGAAATATTATAACATCTGCAAATGTTTGTGGGTTTGCCATGTTTTCGGTGTATTTGTATGGGTAGGCTTACTAAGCTTACATCCATAGCAATGACACAGATCTTGGTGGTCCAGAATGGCCGATTCTTTGAATGATGTTATTACATGCGGGTTTGTTTTTGCGCTCATCCCGTGAAATGGGATTGTCGGAAACTTGCATTTCATGATTGTGGATTACAAATACAAAGAAGGCCCAATGAATGTTACTTTATCCTGCTCAATGGTCTCCATTTGTGTTCCTTTTTTGAGGCTGTGATGAATTGGGGTTTCTTCAGTAAATATGAGATGGCCCGTATCTTGGCAGGGTAACATACAACTGTTGCAGTCATGGCATGTCTATCCTCTTTGCCTGAATATTCGCCCATCTGAGCCACCTGTCCAGCGACATCCCCACTTTTGTGGTGAAACTCATCGTGGGCTCTTCACCGTTGAACTTCATTAGTTGCACTTGCGAAGAATAAAATATTTGGTTAAGGCAATGATGATATCTGTATGCAATTAAATATTTGGCTTACATAATCTACTAATGCTGGTATCTTGGCAAGGCAGTTTTGAATTGCAGCCATGGCCAGTATTTTGTTTCAGATTTAACGTGTGCAGATCTGAGCCTTAAGGTGAGATTATCTACATGTTGGCAGGGCAACCCATAATCGTTGCAGCCATGGTGGATGTATCATTTTTCTTAACATGTTACTTTGGTATCTGTTTGAGGTTGCAACTGGTGCGACTGTAACCTGTCTTTTCAGACTATTGCTGCAACTATCTTCGAATCAAAATATGGCTGGATAATTTTCCGGAGGCACACCTGAAGATGAATGGGATGGGTCTGGTAGTATAAACAAATGTGGGTATCTGGTAGTGTAAACAAATACGGTAAATACGGGTATCGTGTGAATGTTTCGGTTGCATGATCTGTCGATGCTGCTATCTTGGCAGGGTAGTTTGGAACTACAACCATGGCCGGTATTTTTTTTCACGTTTTAAATGTGCAAATTTGAGCCTTATAAATATTTGGTCAAACATATGATCACATCGTACATGTATTCATTGGGCCTTCTTATGCATAGTGTCAGTGGGGTTTTTTTTTTAAATGGGCACTTTGGCTGGACCATAAGAGAAGGTTCTTGCTGTTCCTGATGCTCATTTTTACCAAGAGGTAGCTATGAAACTGTTTGGCAAACACGGGTCAAAAGGGAGTGGGGAAAAACGAGATGTTGGTCATGAATCATGTATGTCGGTGGTTTGTCTATGCGTTAAATGGCCTCCAATAAAACTGCTGTAAAGCTAATTTGATTTGAGCTTTTTTGGTATCTAAACTTATTTTTGCTGTTTTCTGATTTCAAGTTTATAAATCAATTTGATAATGATAAAATTAAGTGCTCTTTTCATAATTGATGTTGATTTAGTCTGTCTAAAAAACATTTCGGCCATCTGCTGATATTGGTGAAATGGGATTTTGCATCTTATGCTTAAGCAGTTTATGTCAATTAGATTATACTGAAATATTAGAACTTCACAGGTGTTTGTGAGTCTGCCATGTTTTAGGTGCTGCTTTGGCGGGGTAGGCTTACTAAGCTTGCAGCCATGGCAGTGCCCTGTATCTTGGCAGGCCATAGCAATGTCATGTTTGCAGCCATGCTTGGTTGTACTCGATTTTGGTTCTATAGGTTTAGTTCGCTCATTTGCAACACGACTGATAGCAATTTACATGGCAAAAATTGGTTTGGCATGTCTAGAAACATGTTTACGTGTATGGTGTTACAGACAAGAGTTTGGTTTGTTTTTTTGATGTCGGTGAAATGTGATTGTCTGGAACTTTTATTTGATGATAGTCGATTGCAGATGAAAAATAAAAAGGTAAATGTTATTATGTGTGCCTTTGTTTTTTTGGCAGGCTAACCTGCTAAATGGTTGCCATTTGTATTCCTTTTTTGAGGCTGTGATGAATTGGGGTTTCTTCGGCAAACATGAGATGGCCCCGTATCTTGGCAGGGTGGCATACAACTGTTGCAGCCATGGCGGGTGCATCCTCTTTGCTTGAATATTCGCCCATCTGAGCCACCTGTCCAACGACATTTCCACTTTTGTCGTGAAACTGATTGTAGCCTCTTCACCGTTAAACTTCATTACTTGCACGTACGGAGAAAAAGAAAAGAGTGTATGCAATTGAATGCTTCGCTTACATAATCTGGTCATACTGGTATCTTGGCAAGGCAACCTGGAATTGCAGCCATCGCCGGTATTTTGCTTCAGATTTTACATGTGCAGAACTGAACCTTAAGATGAGGTTAGGCGCATGTTGGCAGGGCAACACATAATGGTTTCCGCCACAGTCGATGTAACTTTTTTATAAGCATGTTACTTTGGTATCTGTTTGAGATAGCAGATGCTGCAAATATTACCATTCTTTTCAGACTCTTGGGGCAACTATCTTCCGATCAAAATATCGCAATAAAGTTTTATGAAGGTATACCCATTGGCATCTGAAAGGTAAACAAAGGCTATTACTGAAGATCAGTAGGATTGGTACAATGATATAAACATATACGCCTATCTGACGCCTTTATTTCAGTAATGTTGTGGCGATGAGGTATGAGCATAATATATATTATGTTTCTTATTTTACTTTCCATTGCTCTATTCGTCAAAACACAACAGAATGTTCCAACCTTGTTGTATAATTTTTTTTTAGAATAAAGGCACTTGATAAAGAAATTTACTAGAAGAAATATTGCTGATTGTTATGTATAGATATATAATACATAATATATAATAAGCTGGCTGGTGCAATGACGATAGTTTTCTGCATTTATGTCTTTGTTGAGCGTGCTTTATTGGCTTCCGTCTGTAGGCATGGCACCCACATCCACAATGTGGTTGCAACCATGGCGGGAATCTGGTACCGCTCCCATATTTGCAGATCTGAGCGCCTCTATATATTAAAAGGATGACAGTTGTTGTCGGTTTATTGTGCCATGTACATTCGCCTAATAGACTTTTTTTTATTACCTTGGTACAACACATGTTTGTTAATAAGTGCAGTTAATTTTGTGAAGGTTATTTATGTATTCTAAAGTCATTATGGCGATGACGATAGCTTTTTGCATTTATGTCTTTGGTGAGCATACTTTGTCACTCCCATGTGTTGGCAAGGCACCCATATCCACATTGTGGTTGCAACCATCTTGGGTCTGGTACAACTCCCATACTGCAGAAATGAGCCTCTATATATATTAAAACCCATGGTAAGCGCCGTTATTTTGATGTGCTGACATGTAAGTGAACGATTTTTAAGGCACATAATAAACCAAATACTACTTTTTTTTACATCCGCTTCTCCTCCACAGATAAAAACAATTTCCAGACACATGTGTTGCTATAAATATACACATTTTACTTATACTATAGTTGGTCTTACCATTCCAAACTAAAAGGCAAGGTTTTTACTATTTTCATAGGTCCTTTGATTTTGCTCCAAACACTGCACTGGGTTTCCATGTGTTATTACATATGTTCTTTTTAGGTTTCTTGCTGCAGTGCAGTCACTAAAATAGGAATGTGTGTGTCATTACAGGTTTTTCCTACTTTGTTGGTTGAAGACAATGGAAAAGATATGCAACACATTCTCTTTCAAATGGTGTTGCTTTTATCTGTCTTTTATACCAACATATGCACCAACCTTTATACGAGATGCAAAAAGTGCTCAAAAAAGGTAACCTGCTCATATTTACTTATGATCACACTGTCCTGCAATGAATAGTAATTCACAATACTCCTAAACTTACTTTAGAAATTTCATATAGTTATACAACTATTTATTATACTTTATTTTTTGTTTACCATCAGTTACTAATACAATGATTTCTATTTCACCATGTATACCTGATCATCAATCTAAAAGCGATTCTAATTACATTTACCATCTTTAGGTAGCTGCCTTACCAAAACATATTGCCCCATTCCTTATGCTTACATTCAAGTTCAAAGTTCCCATTTGAATCGCCCTTTACATTTAGACTAGAATTTCAGTTATCATGATTCTCAAATGTTTAACATTTAATTTTGCTCCTAAGACACTAACAATAAACTTATTGTGACAGGTTGCAAATTGCATTACCAGTAGAGCCAACTACTTATTGAACAAATCATAAACTCCCAAGATCAATCTAACACTACATGACTACAACATCAACATACCATGACAGCAACCTACAACAAATATCAAAAAAGGTATGTTCCACCAAAATTAATATGCCACCATAAAACTTAAATTATTTAACCACTGAAACCTTAAAAAAAAGATGTTCGAAGATCCAAAAGCATAAATATTAACAGGTGTTGATCAACATATCCAAACAAATTGCATCCATCTCGCAATATTGTTTAGACCCAAAATAGATTTCAAAACAACAAAACAATCACATCAATACACCATCCCTTAAGCTTCTCAATGAATGACGAAGCTCTCGTGCTATCTTTCGATTCTTCATGACATTCACCAAAATCATTGCCGCCTCGCTCAAATCTTGACCGCAACTTGGTAAGTTCTCAAATACTCGCACACAAGAATCGAAAGGATACAAAAGCTCCAACTCTCCAATGACATAGTCCCTCTCAGCCACACGGGACCTAATGTCTTGGGCTTTTTTCATCAACTCTCCTTCATCCACCATAGTCACAGTAACCTCCCTCTGAAGTTGAATAATCATCATATCCCTGACAAGACTCGAACCAGCAACAACAACAAGGTCTTCACAGAAAGGCATTGGTATCTTCATTTTTTTTATTTGTTTGCTTCTTCTTTTTATGTATGGGTTTTTTTTAGTTCTAAAATAAATCTTCTTTGCTATGTGTGTGTTTTGAAGAGGAGGTTTTGCTTAAGTTATAATTGCTATGGTGTCATAGTAAAACATTTATGAGACCTTTGATTTGACTCCCATTTTAGAGCCACCAAAGCCAAAAAATGTAATGATGCCTTTTGTTTCCCCATAAAAAACTATAAATTATGCAACCTTTCACATACTTGCCATTTTTTTTCCATATGCATCCCCCTAAAAAACTTAACTGCTCTTATTAAAAAAAATAAAAATATATACAGAAAAACACATAAAAAAATTATATGTATATATTTAAAAAAAAAGGATAAAAACTAGAAACATGATTATAGCATTACAAACAATTTGGCAGCACATTTACGACAAACTACTTTAACAAAACATGTTGATAAGCCAGTTGATGAAATGCCTGATAATGTAACCAAACTTAAAGTCATGGAATATATTTTAAAGAAACTGCCTGTTGGGGTTTTTTGTTTTTTTTTAAGTTGTTTACATGCAAAGTTGAATTTAAATTTTTCCAATGTTTTTGACAGCACTGTAGGAGCATCTAATTATCAGCATACTCAATCAAATATGACACATCATATAGACTGCTTGAGAGAGGTTGTAAGGACAAACAAAAGTTTAGGTAACCTTGGCAAAATGGTGTACAACAGCGTTATGCAGTACCCGATTGTCGATCTAATTCCGACAATGGTGTGGTCATTCTTGGTCAGCAATATGCTTCCTACACAGCTAAAGGTGCTCTCATTTATTTCGTGATATGTCTTAAATGCACGTGAGCCAAACCACTAGAAATCATTTCTTTACTTACAATCAAGCTTTGTTGGTTGAATGGCACGTCAAACCTACGATCATTTGTGCAATTTATAGATCATCCTAGATCTGGCATGCCATTGAATCAACAAACCTGGAATTCAACTGAAGGAACATTCTAGAGTGAGTTGCTAGGTATGCGTCATTCTATTTTGTCAGGTCATCAAATGCTCTTATTTAAAAGCCTCTTTTACAATAACAAGACTGTTAAGCTCTATTTGTTCTACTTTTGATACACATTCACTTAATGGCCATTCTTTTTTTGCTAAATTGTTGGTTCCTTATCCGTTAGTTTAGTAATTGTTTATGATAAGTGTCATCTAAGAAGCATGATTGCTTATTTAAGATTTTAGCGGTTTCACTTAATCTGATGGATTACTTGCACAATAAAAAGTTCGGGCTTGCAGGGTTGGATAACCTTATTTTTGCCTTACATGTTTGTTCACTTGATAGAGACTCCATATTAGCACCATATTTAGGATTTACATGTTTTTTTCACACACATAGATTTTTTACAACAGGAACCATGTTGGATTGATACATGTTTTGGTTTGTCTTTGTTTTGTATAATATCGCCTTCAGTTAATTCTTTGGGTCTTTAATGCAATAATATTATTCTAAACAACAATGTCACAATTGGGATCACATGTAGGATAAAAAGCTTAGGCACAGAGGGTTGGTGTACAACTAAACCCATGTTAAGTTGAAACTGCATGTTTTCAAGGCAGTTTCGACGGATGCATTTGTGAAACGAGCGTGGAGTCAGCATCAAATACACCTTTTGATTCATTGCTTATCCGTGTTACGAGTTAAAAATTTGTATTTACTCACAACATACAAACTAAATTACACGAGGGTGAGATTGTGAGAGGTCAACATGGTGTGGTGGATTACTTAACGTAGTTCTCTTATTTTATGACATTTTCATATAGCATGCTGCACAAGTAACTCTAAATGAGGCCAAAACTGCTGACGACACGTGTTATTTAGAGCTTAAACTTCCATCAAGATCAAGGAGAGACACTAACTGTGATTTTTGTAACAGATATGGCTGCCATTATGGTGATAGTATTGCTCACCCTTTACTTCCATCTGAGGTAATAGATACTTAAAGATTACCATTCCTACTGAGACAATAAACTTAAATCTTAAAACACTTATGTTCTGCTCCATCAAGGAAAAGATGTGTTCTGTTTTATATGATTTTTAATATTTCATTTTTAGACGACATTTAATTAAATTGAGGGTATGAGAATACTGGATTTCCTGTTTCAGGATCAGCAAAATTCTTTCCCGCTTTGTCAACATGGCTTGGTAACTGATTAGCATCAATATGAAAGTTCAAATGAGCCAAAGGAGGAGGCATAAAAAGATAGGAAACGAGCTAATAATGCATTTTGCGCCTGCAACAAATACAACTGGTAATTACAGCATTGTCGACCCATCATAATATTGATCCTGCGATTATATTTTAGGCCTATAAATAATAACATTATGATTGGAAAATCTAATTTGTAGTTATAAATTTGTGTTCAGATTTTGGTTTGCTTTTGGGTCAACTTCATGTGCCTTCTAAGGTGTGTACTTGTAGGACCTTACTTTTATCAACCTTATCACAAACCCAACACGTTATGCATATAACACATTAAACACAAACACAAACAAAGCGTAGAAATGAAGATGAGAAAGATGGTGACTTGATGTTATACAAACCGTGTATGTTATGCGTAGAAAGATAAACAATAAAGATGTTGTATATTCCAAAGGAAGAAAACACACATACACACACTTTCAAGCACACCCCTCAAATGACCATTTGAGGGGTATTTATACTCTAAATACAAGATGCCCTAATGGGCTTTGACTTGGGCCTCGTGGACTTGGATTGGATAACACATGAAGAAAGGCTAGCTTATCTTAACTTATAGCCAATTAGCTTAGCCCAATCCACGAGCCTGTTGACTATTCTAGCACGATATCTAACACACGTTACAAAGTTCCTAAATGTGAATGACCATCACTTCTAATAAAACTATTAAGGCTAACAATCTCCCCCTAAAGGGTGGTCATTCAAAAGATGCTCCACTTGATTTGGTCTTTACTTTTCTCGAGCTTGAACTTTGTTCGTAGATATAGAATAGTCTTGATTCTTTGTTCCTTCATGCTTTGTGATCAGATAATGTGGTTGTCTGCCGTTGTCAACTTCGTTGGTTAGGTGTCTCCTCTCCTTTCTCCACCATGCTCACACTACCATTTGTCTTTTGGTTACCAATGATGTAGTTCTCGAGTCTTTAAACTTTGTAGATTCTTTGACTTGACGAAGAATCATCTTTAACTTTGAGTAGCCTTTGATTTTGATGAGAACTTTCATGTGTTGTTGGTATGAGCATGTAGAGAATCTGCACGATCAATCCGCTCCGGAGCTTCCATAAGAAGAAAAACATAAAAACAGGTTAGTAATAAGCGGATTCCAAGACTTACAAGTTTGAATTTCGAGGTGTTAACAACATAGTGTGAAAACACATCTCTAATTCTTACAAAGGCCGTTCTGAACTGGAGTCCCACAAGTGAGATAACGCGATATACCAAGTACATCTACAGCTCGGATGAGTCGCCGAGGTACACCAAGCATCACCGCACGATCAGACCGTTTGAGACACTAAGCGTAATCCACGGGAGTTACGAAGTGACTGCCGTCGTGGTCGCTGATGTTGACCATGGCGAAGTTTCCATTCAATCACCGAGGATCACAATTGTGAAACCTCTCATAAATGTTCGGCAGATTGCTAAGATCGCATAGGACTCTAAATTACATCACTTGTGTCCTTATTGATGAACAACAAGCGATGTCATGTCAAGTGTTCCTATGACATCTTTTGATGAATCTCGTGGCTCTAGACTCAATAGTGCATTTTGGTTTTCCCGCGGAGACTAGGAGAGGTCTCCTTCTTCAACATCAACGATCTCTAAGAGAAGGTCGATAGATTATGTAGGGTTCCGGTGAGAATGAAACAAACCTTTTGAGAGGAATTGAGTGGCTAGAAGGTTTAGTGCGGTCGTCCTTCGGGTCCATGACGCCTTGGTCTTCAATACCGGTGTCATCTAGTGACAACCAAGAGTGTATGAATTGAACCCGGTTTACGCCTAAGGTTGAATATGGAGGGCTATTTCTTTTCACCCTTTCTTTTACCTTTTCTTTTTAATTCTTCAACCCTTCTTTCTCCTTTCTCACAATACTTCTTTTTTCAATCATTCCTAAGGACTTCTAATACTAACTATTTGTGATGTCCTTGGGTAGATCCCTCCGGCTCTGGCGGATCATAGGACGAATTTCCTATCCTTAGTCACCTTATAACTCCATGACTGTCCTATTGTTGCCATAAAAACATTTTTCTTGAAAATCTCTCAAAGTGTTTATGATAGAAAACATGTTTGAAACATTCTGAGAGTTTTATATTTTTAGAAACACTCCCCCTTCACATGTGCTTATATATTTTGACAGAAATCTGCACATAGAGGGTAGAGATAACATGTTTTGAATTGATCAACTTTAAATGAACTAGACCGATTCGAGACACGTTTACATCACTAGAGAACTAGCTTGAAATTATTACCCGTCCTGGTCAAGTCCATAGAAAGTTTCTCGAGATGGTACATGATTCCTCGTCAATTCATTGGTTACGACTGAGTCGAGCTCATTTTGAGAATCAAACAACGATCATTAAACTTTTTGATCACATTTTAATCACGTCTCCTCCCCCCCTCAAAAATAGCATATTCGTGATATTTTTGATATCAACGGATTAAACAACATTTTAGAATCATTTTGGGGAGACAAACAGATTTGATTTAAACATGAATTTGGAACATTTTTGTTTTATACTCCCCCTTTAATAAAGCATAATCAATTAAAGGGTTTTAGAGGGAGTTATCTTGAGCACAATGTATTTTGAAAGATTTTGAAAAATCTTTTTTGAACAATCTTGAAAAGGTGCTCAAGATGATGATGATTTCTCACCATTTTTAAATGTAGTGCACTGAGGGGTACACTTGATTTTTCATTAAAGACACGAGTTTTGATTTGAAATAATCAAAAGTCATCATTTCGGTCCGGGTTTCGTACTGAAGTATACGAAAGCCATTTTAGAAGAAATTTTGAGAAACGACATGTTTTAGAAAATAATTAAATAACTCTCGCTCAAGCATCTGTACATGCCCGTATCATTGTTGAATGACATTTCTAGAAACGTACAGAATATCGATTATACAAGAGACATGTCGTGAGAAGAATATTTTTGGATTTTATATTTTCTATTGTTTTTGTATTTTTGAAAGTTTTATATTTTTATATTTTGCTTTTGTTGATTTTTCAAATTTTGTATTTTGTTTTTCAAAAATATTTACAGCGAAGCTATTTGGAAAAAAATAATTTTCAGGAAGATTCGAGAAGACGTTCTAACTCCTCAGGGGTTAGGCTTCGCATTCCAATTCGTCGAACTAAATAGTCAAACCTTTCTTTTGGAAGGTCTTTAGTTAATAGATCGGCGAGTTGGTAATCAGTCTTCACGAAGAATAATTCAACAGTACCATTTTCGACGTACTCTTTGATGAAGTGGTAGCGGACACGGATATGCTTAGTTATTGAGTGATGAACAGGATTGCTTGATATGGCTATGGCACTTTTCGAGTCACAATACATAGGTATTTTATCGAAAGTAAAGCCATAATCGTGAGTTGTGTTCTCATCCATAGAACTTGAGCACAACACGCAGATAGAGACACATACTCGCCTTCACGGTTAAAAGTGCGGATGCAATCTTGTTTCTTTGAAGACCGACTTACTAACTTTTCTCCCAAAATTGTGCTCCTCCGGATGTACTTTTGTCAGAACTTGATCACCCACGTGGTCCGTGATCCGAAAAGGCAATTAGATCAAATCGATTCCTTCTCGATACCAAAGTCCCATGTGAATGGATGTCTTCATGTACCGAAGATCCTTTTAACCTCTTTGAGGTGCAAGTTCGGTAGGCTTTGCTCGAAACCGTGCTAATAAGCAAACAACAAAATGAATATCCGTCGACTAGCAATGAGGTACATGAGAGAACCAATCATGTCCGATATTTCTTGGATCAATAGGTTTCCCAAACAAATCGGCTCCAATTTTTGGTGAAGTTACCATTGGTGTTCAACCGAGTCACAATTATCCATACCATGATTTTTCAAAATCTCATTTGTGTATTTAGCTTGATTTATAAAAATTCCACGAGGGACTGATGTATTTGTAAACCAAGAAAGAATTTTAGTTCCCCATCATGGACATTTCAAATTTGCTTTTCATGAGATTTTCAAAGTGTTTTGAAAGATTCGGATTAGTGGACCCAAAGATGATGTCGCCCACATAAATCAACAATCAAAATGTCATTTTGCATTTTGTGTAAACAAGGTAGGATCAATCTGTGCCTTTGGTGAAATTGTTTTGGATAAGGAAAGAGGATGTCGTCATACCACGCCTTGAGCTTGTTTCAAACCATAGATTGCCTTTTTGAGTTTGTAGACGAGTCCGGATGTTCCAAGTCTATGAAGCCTTCGCTAACTCACATACACTACTTCTTTCGTAGTTCCATTCAAGAACGCGGTCTTAATGTCCATCCGATAAACCGTTATGTTTTGTGAGTGCGAGGCTAAGAAAATCTGATCGCCTCAAGTCTAGCTACCGCGAATGACTCTTCAAAGTCTATTCCTTCTTCCTGTCTGTATCCTTTGGCCACAAGACGAGCTTTGTTGCGAATTACGATCATCTCTTCATCCCTTTTGTTCTTCCATAACCATTTGAGATCAATGACGCGAATGTCAATTGGTCTTGGAACCATTTCCCAAGAGTCATGAAGACGGTATTGAGAAGTTCCTCCGCATCGCTTCTATCCATGCAGTTCGCCATTGCCTCACGAATGTTCTTTGGCTCGATATTGCTAATTGAGCAAAGGTAAATGCATAAGTCGCAATCGGTGGCAAGTTGGCGCCTCGTCCGAATCGCCTTGAAGGTTCACCAATAACTTGTTCAATTGGGTGGTCTTTTGTCCACTTTGAGTAGAAGGATACCGTTGGTTAAACGTGATGCGAGTTAGATGGTTCTCGTAAGCTTGAAGAAGATTCACCGATTACGTAGCAAACGGGTTTTCAAATAAGTCATCATCTAACGTTGCATCGCTCGGTTTTGGTTTTGCTCATCAACCGCTTTGGTAGAACGGTGCAATAACCATAGTAGATGTAGATGATGTAGATGGAGTTGGTGCATTGGTTTCGACCGTTGTAGATGCATCTTCGTTGGTGGTGGAGGATGATTTTGAGCGGGTGCGCTGGAATGATGGTTTGATGCATTTGTCGAAGTTCCACCATAGTATTCATCGAACATTAACTCAAGAAATTCTCCCATTCTTGTTCTCTAGGATTATCACACGAAGTTGATTGAGCTCTTTGAGGTACGATTCTCGAACCGATGTGTCCGTAAGTCTGCGGGTTTAGTGCGGGTTCTAGAGCGAGTCTCTCGAAGCCATATGTGAAAGTTCATCAAATTTCACATTCATCGTCTCCATGATCCTCCTAGTTCTCTGTTATACACCCCGAATGCCCTCGAGTTATCTCGAATATCCAATGAAGATTCCAATATCACCTTTAGCTTTCAATTTTCCAAGATCTTCTCTGTCATTCATAGGATAGCACAAAGCACCAAACACATGAAAGTAAGGATATCTCGTTTTCGTTGTTCACTAGCTCATATGGGGTTTTATTGAATCTTGGATGGATGAGGATCGGTTACGAGTGAAACAAGCAAATGGCAACAACATCGACCCAAAGAAATAACGGTGCACTAGAATAAATTAGCATTGTGCGAGCGACTTCCACAAGAGTTCTATTTCTTCTTTCAACTACCCCATTCTGTGCGGAGTTCTAACAAGCGATGTCCGATGTGTAATTCCAACATCTTCAAAATAAGTTCTTAACTCACGATTAGTGAATTACGTCGTTGTGCATTCGTTTACAACTCTTACTGGAGCTTGAAGAAGTACTTGAATACGCTCTTAAAGGTGATGATGATGCCCGGTGCTTCGCTCTTTGACCTCGTAAACTTAACCCATGTATATCTCGAATAATCATCGACGATAACAAGAATATACTTTTTCCCATTAATGCTTTCAACTCTCATTGGGCCACATAAGTCCATGTGCAACATATGCAACTTTGCTTCCGAACTAGGTACGGTTTTGGGTTTATATGATGCTCTTTTGCTTTTTCCTTGTTCGCATGATGGACATAAGTGATCCTTAGTGTATTTTAACTTTGGAAGTCCGTTGACGATGTTGTCTTTGGCAAGATTGTTGATGGTGTCAAAATTAAGATGGGATAACCTTCTGTGCCACAACCAGGACTGAGTTCTAGATGCTCGTGTCATAAGACATATTGGTGATGAAGAGGCCATTTGATTGATGTCGATAGCATACAAGTTTGTATCACGATTCCCAGTTAAGAGATCAGTGCCATTCAAGTTTCTAGCGAAGCAAGCATTTTTCCTAAAAGCAACCTCTAAATCGCATCACGAATCGCCTGATCGAAACAAATTGTGTCCCAACCCTTCGACATAGTAAACCCGAATGATCAAATAATTTCCAAAAGGTAGATCTCCATAACCCATGATAGTCGCTACATGATCATTTCCAAACGTCACGGTTCCATGAATTTCGACGAAATTGATCAAGAACTTCATATTCTGGTCATGTGCTTGGAGCAACCCGAGTCGACGATCCAAAGACATATTTCGATAACCCGCCAATAATGAAGAAGAAGATTTTGGAAACCGTTCGATTTTGGTTCCTTTGGGTTAGAGGTAAAACTCGATCACACTCATAGAAGTCATCTATTGGTAAGACAGTGCATCACTCATTCTACCATTTTCGAGTGTGAAAGTTCTACCCGTGGGTTTCCAAATGTCATCCCTAAAGTAGACATTATGCTCCCTATCAGTAGTGTAAAGTCTAAGTCTCGCAACTAGTCTTCCTATTCGTTTAGCATACGTTCTTTTGGGAACATTCTTCTTAACAGGCTTAACAATCTCATTCTTAGAAACACAATCATCATGAACATTAGTTAAGGATTTCTTGCAAGTTAAACAAACAGATTCAACAGATTCATTAAACTTAGCAGATTTCATAGGTGCATTACATTCAGATGAAATGTCTTTCTTATTACAAAGCGGTAAATTCCTAGGGTGTTCTTCTACTTTCTTCTCTTTATTCAAGCGATTACTCTTAGAGGCAAGCGAGACTCTATTGTTCCTTGTATTGCTCTTAGGCTTTAGTCTGCTGCTCCTAGAGGTGCTTCCTAGTCCTGTAGAAGGTAAGGCACACTCATTAGGATTCACAATCTTATCTAGAGAGGTGGTTTCAGCTTTCCTAGTCTCTTTAGAGTGCTTTTCTAAACTTATGACGTTTGTTCCATATGTTTTGGATGTGGAGGCAGACGCATTAGTGGTACTCATCTTAAAAAGGCCAGGTGCTAAAACTTTTGGTTTCTCGATAACCGCTTTTCCTTTATCAACATGTTGTTTAGGTAGGGCGGTGGAGTGACCGGTTTTGATGAAACATTTTCTCATTGACTTTTGGAGGAGGCATAGAAACATACATTTTGGTTTTAAAACCGTTTGGGAACATTTGCTTTCTCCTCACCAATGGTTTTTAATCACAGTATCCATCGCCTTTCCTTTTGACTTTCCGGTGAGCCCTCAAAAGATCATTTTCGCTTTCATGTCATTGTAGGCACGCTCATCGACGGTTTGTCATACTTGCATTCCTCGGTTTTCGATCAAGTTGTTTAAAATATGAGACATTTTCTTTTCAAGTTTTTCAAGAGCTTTTCATATTTTGAAACAATTTTGAGGTCTCGGTCGAGTCTTTCATGATCTTCAACATAATATGTTTGTAAAATAATGGACATAATATCGATGAGTCGAACATCTTTGAAGAGAGTCATTTAAATTTTCCAAAACTTTGATTTGTTCAACACACTATTAGCTTGCTTTACTGTGGATTTATGGTCCTTGACAAAATCAATTGTTTCTTTCAAAATGCTTGTTCAAAATGAATTACCCTTGCACCGATGGCATTCATTGGGGCAATTTGAGTTTCAAAAACTTTCTTTGTTCGATGTCAAAACTAGAGAACCGGTTGTTAGGTGTAATAGTGGTTTTAGTTTTAATGATTGTCTTGAAGATCCACAATTCTAGTTTTCACATTTTCTAAAATACTTCTCGCATCACTTGTGTTAAAAGGATTGTTTGAAGACATTTGTTCAATGTTCGAAAGAGAATTTGAGACAACAACTGGTTTTGAAACAAATTTTGAAATAGGTGTTGACTCTTTGTGTGAAACACTTGGTGTGATGGAGAACTTTGACTTTTTTTTTATTAACAAAAGTAATTCCGTTAATTTTGTTCCATTTGTTATAATCAATTGGTTTGATTTCCGGATTCTTTTGTTTCATTTTTGATCTACTCTCCTCAGATAGTTCTAACGTTTCAAGAGAATCACGAACAATAATGGGTTCATGTAAAACATTTCCATTGTTTAACACATTCTGAGATTTCTGAGCTTTCTTGAGGAACGAAGAAGGGTCGTTACCAAGTGCCATTCTATTGTTAGTATGAAAACGCGGATTTACTTGATTAGAAAGCATCTTGATTGTTTGAGCGAGAATGACCCGTTTTAGAAGCAAATTTTCCAAAGTTTGGATTTTCTCATTTTTATCAAGAGTTTCATCAAGAAGAGAATCTTCTCGCTTTGAAAATTAGTAATCAATCGCTTCTTCTCTTTTCAAGATTAGAAAACATTTCTTTTGTTTAGAAAGTTGGTTATTTAAATCGAAATTTCCTTGTTTAAAGATTTAATTTTAAGTTCAAATTCACATCAAGTGTGTTATACTTGATTTGCAAAAGTTGTTCTTTAGAAACCAAATTTCGATAACCAATTTCTAATTCGATTCTTTGTTTTATGAAATTCAAAGGCTTTTGCATTCTCCTTGTAACTCTCAAGCTCGGTGGTCAATTTGGCATTCGCGCCTTAACTTCGCGATTGACCTTTTAACTTTCTTAATTTCAATGCCACATTTATTGATTAATGATTCAAAATAAGCACGTGTTTCCTCATCGGCCTCAAGATTTTGTGCCACGGTCTCCACTAGGATCCACATCCGAGTCTCGAGTTAGTATTGCTACAACTCGGATTGCCCGGTATGTATCATAAGTAGGTGCCGATGTCACGTAACGTCGTTCGTCATGAGTAAACACATCAAATATGACATTGTTATAGCATGGATCGGTGATTGGTACCTCGACATCTTTGCGTTGGCGCTATAGAGGCGGGGAGGTGTGTCGTAATCGATGTCGTACTTAGTCTCCTCAAGATTTGCCATGAAGATGCGGTTTGCATTGAGTTCCTCGAGGTCTTCCAAATCATCCATAATAGCCATGAAGTCATTTTCCTCAAAGACTCAATTGAAGTCCAGATTGTTCCTTTTGTACCAACATGATAGCTTTTCAAGATACGCAAGATCCTTCTTTTTCGCTTAGTTGGACAATTCCTTGCCATGTGACCCAATCCTTGACAATTATAACACTTAACCCGACACTCGATTCACATTTCCATAATTCCCAACGATTGAGTCGCAACATTCCCATTCGATTACCCAACGCTCTATTCCCAACATTCGACCCATCCGACACTCGATTCGAAACACTGATTACCCATTCAAATCCAAGAGATATCCTCGCCGATTCCCAATAACTTCAACCATTTGACCTTGATTACCCATGTTCACACCCTACCGTGCAAATTGCCTGCATTGCGAGTGTTTGATGAAATTCGTTGGTTGTTGTTAGTTGGTGTGGAATAGTGACCTCAATGCTTTACCCAATAAAGAGAATACTTGAGACAAAGCTTCTTCCGGTTCCATTTCAAGATCGGTGATTCCTTGTTCTCGTAATGTTGTTGTTCGGTGGATAGTTTTGTTGTTGAGGATGTATTGTCGCAAGTTGTTGTTAGTGGAAGATGATGAAGTTGTTGTTGTGTATTCACCGGATTTTGAGTCTTTGCAAAGAGTGCCAATGGATCATGATTCTTTGCTAATCTTTCTTGCGACTTCATTCACTTCATTTTGGTTTTGTTTCGTAAAATCGTTGAGTTGATCAAAGTTCACTTGATGTAAGTCTTTTGTTTGGTTGACAATAGTGACATATCGTCCCCATTCTTCCGGTAGATTGTTCAAGAACTTGATGTTGCTCACGATGGTTCGGGTGTCAACTTGTTTCGCTCGACTCATTCATTAAAGTGCGTAACCTTCCATAGTAGGATTCAATGGATTCACCTAGAGTAGATGTAAACTTTTCCCAAGCGAGCTAGCAACTTGTTCTCTCGTGTCTTGTTGACCAATTTACGCTCCATGACAAAGTCGTCTAACTCGCTCCCACATATCGAAAGCGGTTCACAACCGCTCACAAGACAAATATGTCTCTTGGTAAACCCGGTTGGACAATATGAATTGCCATGTCGCTCGCTTCGACTTGTTTCGATCCTCTCGTGAGTATTCCAATTCTTTTTAGGACGAAAAAATGGTGGGACGGAGGTGTTGCATCGGCATTTTGTGGTCTTGGACTTGTCGAGGCATGAAGGGTCCATCCTGAATGGATTTGATCATCAATTTTCCATTAGGTTTTGTCTTGATGTAATGAAGCATTCGACTTGTCCATTGAAGATAACCACCTTTTTCTAACATAGGAGGACGGTTTTCGGCACCTGCTGCATGAATGTCTTGTTGAGTTGCCATTGATGAAGGTATGTTATGAAAAAGTTGATGTAGGATCGATTCAACGATAAAGGAGTTGTGTTGGATGAAGATTAAGCTCGGTTGTTGTAGTGAAAATTTGGTCAAAAAACTTAAAAACCTCAATAACTTATGTTCGGAGCGTTTTTAGGACTTGAAGGTTGACCCTTTATTTGGCGGTCTATTCTCCTCGTTCTCATGGTCGTTTTGATGGGTAGATCGCTGAAAATGGAGTTACGATTCAAAAGTTATATCCGTTTGAAGTTTTGCTCAAAATCTTACTCGTAAACCATTTCTTAAGCGTAGAAAATGCTTATGCGTAGGATTGCTTATGCGTAGGAAGCTTATGCGTAGGAGTCCTTATGCGTAAAGAGCTTAGGCGTAGGATTCTTAGGCGTAGGATTCCTTATGCGTAAACCTTAGGTTAAACGTAAGTCTTATGCGTAAACGTTAAGCGTAGAAGTAGAGAACCTTACGCGTAAGAGTGAACTTATGCGTAGAGTGCTTACTCATGTCGCCTGCGCTTATGCGTAAGACTTGGTTTAAAACCAAAATCCTTTACACCGCCACAACGTAAAAGATATCCGAAAGTCAGTGTTCACACACTTATCCAAGTGAGGAAGCACCGAGTAACCGTTGTTGCACGAAGATTCTTCACCAAAAGTTATGCGAGAAACTTCACGCGTGAAAAGGGTTTTGACTTTCTTACGCGTAAAACTAGGGTTTTGACTTACGCGTAAAAAATTTCCAACGATTCAAACAATTTCGCTTGCACAAACAACCTGAAAATCACTCCAATAACACAAAACTTTTGACAATAATCACCCAAAGTGCTTATATCTCTTACGCGTAGAAATGAACAACGCAAAAGATACAAGTTTAAAAATGATGTAAAACGTGTAAAGCTTCAAACTTTTTCCCAAAACAAGACTCCTTAACACGATAATAACCTCAAACCATAAGAATCTTGAAGATTAAAGTGCAAAAAGTAAAGTTTTAAGCGTGAAAACCTTTCGATACCGAGAGCTTTACGCGTAACAACACAACACAAAAAAAACTTCAACCAAACACTCCTAAACCATTGTTAGGTGATTGATACCAATTGTAGGACCTTACTTTTATCAACCTTATCACAAATCCAACACGTTATGCGTATAACACGTTAAACACAAACACAAACAAAGCGTAGAAATGAAGATGAGAAAGATGGTGACTTGATGTTATACAAACCGTGTATGTTATGCGTAGAAAGATAAACAATAAAGATGTTGTATATTCCAAAGGAAGAAAACACACACACACACACACACACTTTCAAGCACACCCCTCAAATGACCATTTGAGGGGTATTTATACTCTAAATACAAGATGCCCTAATGGGCTTTGACTTGGGCCTCGTGGACTTGGATTGGATAACACATGAAGAAAGGCTAGCTTATCTTAACTTATAGCCAATTAGCTTAGCCCATTCCACGAGCCCGTTGACTATTCTAGCACGATATCTAACACACGTTACAAAGTTCCTAAATGTGAATGGCCATCACTTCTAATAAAACTATTAAGGCTAACAGTACTCGAATCGCTGATGATCTAAAAGAGCCCACCATTGATGAGGTTGCGTTTGAGGTAATAATGATACCTGTAAGGAGAAAACTGTATGGTCAATCTAATTGTGCTTCAATCTAATTACTCAATATATTCTTTACAGGTTCAGCAATTACACTCGCACTTGAGTCCGAAAGTCACTTTTAGACATGTACCCAATGTAAGACTGGAACGGTAGATGCAGCAGCCTACCGCCTCTATTGTTTTTAACAAAGTGTTAGCAGGTAAAATTTACTCCATTCTTTGCTGCTCTAAAATGTTTTGTGTCACCACCATTCACATGTCGTGACTGTGTGATTGAGAATGTGTGTATGCAATATGCAATTCATAATTTGTCATGCCATATTGACTACTCTCAAGCCTGCACTGCACAAGTTAGGTTCACTCTTTTTTTAACTGCATAGCACATTAACTGATTCTTTTAATGAAATCAGAATCTTTCATTCACTATTTTTTTCTTCAATCATGCACTGCACATCTGTGCATATTCCATTATTGAAGTTTGATTCATGCAAAGACACTTAACTGAACCCTGTGTAATGTCTGCTTTAATCATATCAGGACTGTATACATTGACCACTTTAATTAACTGTTTTTTTCTTCAACCCTGTGCATTCTCTGCACACATTCCATTCATAAACCAACCACTGATATGAGATTGCACCTATAAAAAGGCTCTCCACCAAACATTGATTCACCAAACAATAATCTGAAACAAACCACAACATGAATTCCAACAAGATAAAAGGTTTCTCTTTTTCATTTCCATCTTTATATCAGAAGGTCACACCATGACCACATACACTCACTTAGTTTTTTTTTTCTTTTTTGTTGTGCAGAGATCATCTACTTTTCAAGCACTGAATCAAGCTCGGGAAGTGCTGAACTTCCTGTGACATGGGAAGGCTACCTTCCAGTTGATTACTGCGGCTCAGGCTCTACAAAAGATGATGCTAGGATAATTAAAGCTCCAAAACAATTGCCAGAAAACTGATGGTATCATGGATAAAACTCTAAAACATATTGCCAAAGAGGCTTTTAAGGGTAGGGTCAAGGTTCTTGGCCTTCCCAATGCTCATTTTTGTGAAGAGATATGTATGAAACCGTTTTCCAAAAATGGGTCAAAAGAGAAGGACAAAAAGAACTAACAGTTAGTCATGAATGATGTATGTTGCTCATTTATGTATGGCTTAAATGCCGTTGAATAAAGCTGTTGAGAGTCTGTTTTTTTTTCATATGCCACTTCCATTGTGCTAGCATGAACCTTTGTCCAAATTAACTCTTTCATTTGTGTGACTTTTGTTTTTATCATGGCATTACTACTGCAGTTTTCTTTAGTGCCACTTCCAATGAATGTTTCTGTTACACACAAGTCTTTTGTTGATGTGCTGATGCTGCTGAAATGTGATTGTCTGAAACTTTTATATCATGATCATGGGTTACAAATACAAACAAGTTACCATCAATGTTAAGTTAATATACAATAGCGAAACACATACTATGCATTTACTTTAGACCTATTATCTTTGCAACCGTCTTTAAGAAAACAAACCGCGGCAACGCGCGGGCTCTCTACCTCGTATTTAAACATAAATCGAATTTAGTCTCTTTAAAAAATGACATATGAATCAGCGTTTTCATTACTAATCAGTGTCGTAGGTGAGCTAGCAGATATCTTGTGTAAAAGATTATGAGATAACTAAAAATGACGATAAAAAATATATTGTAATGATCTAGCATTGAATTTTATGAGCTCATTGTCACTCTCAAGTAGTGCTGCACAATCCGACCGGTTAACCGGACCGACCCCGAAAGCAAACCAGAAAAGCAGACCGGTCAACACCGCTTTTGACCGAAACCAATTCGGTTATTCCACAAACCGGCGGTTTGGAACCGGTTTGAGAGTTTGGATTTTCGACCGGTTAGACGAGCAGTTTTGGGCTGTTACAAACCGCTAGAGCGAGATTTTTATTTTTAAATTTCAAAATTTGAATTCAAATCTTGAGCGGGAAGGGAGGGGGGGGGGGGTTTCAAAAATTTGAATTTTTGGGTTTGAAATTTACCATTTTACCATTGTATGTTTAGTATAAATAGAGGGGGTGGTGTGTTGGTTTATTTACCGAAAGTATTTCATTAATGGCAACTCAATCTAGTTCAAGTAACATCGGTGTGGGTTCAACAAGTGTAGCGAATGCACCGACGGTTGTTGATATTTTACCTTGCGACCGTGTACAAGATCCTTGGGCTAACTTCAACTTAGTCCTAATGTCGGATGGTAAGAAAAAGGCTCAATGTAAGCATTGCTTCTTTATAATGTCTACCGGTGCCAACTCGACGTTGAGGGCTCATATCAATCTAAAGTATTGCAAGGCACTCAAAATGGTTTCGAAAGCGAGGCAATCGTCTATGGGTCGAGACGGGAGTATTTTTGTATACAATCCGGATTTGGTTCGTGAACAATTCGCCAGTTTGGCGATACAAGAAGCTTTGCCGTTCAACCACTTCGACAACTCTCGGATGACGAGGGTGTTTAAGAATTCCGTTCAACCAAAGTGTAATCATGTAAGTCGTATGACTCTAAAACGCGATGCTATGAAACTGTGGAAAACGGCTAAAGAAGAATTAAAAGATGCTTTTTAAACTTTAAATGCTTGTGTTAATATAACAACGAATGTTTGGTCCGCTCCTTATAATTTGCCATTTTCGTACCTTTGTGTTACCGCACATTGGCTGATCCCAAAAGTTGGCAAATGATGAAGCGAGTCATATCATTTGAAGACTTTCCAGTTCATCACACGGGAAATGCTTTATTCAAATTGTTGAGAAAAGTCTTCGTCAAGTTTCATTTGGCCAAAAAAAGATCAATTGTGTTGGATAATGTTAGTAATAACACGAATGCAATGGGTAGATTAAAAATGGAATACGAGCCACTTTTAAATGGCGATTTTTATCATAGTCGATGTGTTGCACACATCACTAACTTGGTTGTGCAAGCGGGATTAGTGGATCCCACAATGTATGAAATGAAAGAATGTTTTGGAAGAATGTTACGAGATGTTTTTAAAATGGTAGTAAAAGATATAATAACTACTTTCGGATGTGTCATGATGCTGGGAAACATTCTTTATCACCTAATTGGGATATTGTTACAAGATGAAATTCCACTTATCTTATGTTCCTAAATGGTATAAAACAAAAAGTGTCTTTACAATATTTTCATGACAAATTGTCGGAAAGGGGTATGTGTGCTCCATTTTCGGTCCACCGTTGGGATACTATTGCAAAACAAACCCCGATTACTTGAAGTTTTTGATAATGCCACAAAAAAATTATCAGGAGTTTGTTTTTTTTTTTTTTTTTTTTTTTTTTTTTTTTTTTTTTTTTTTTTTTTTGTTTTTTTTTTTTTGAACAAAGATTACATTACATTTCACCTCACAAATGGAGTAATTTAACACAACAAGTTACATCGAACATAAAGGGCAAAATCGAAGCCGACTTGCCAAACAAAATACACGAGGCAACAAGTTAAGCTAAAAGAAAGATACACCCTAATAGTTGTGACAAACCACAAAGAACACCATACAAGCGGGGAATCACCAAAGTGAGCTTAAGGAGACACAACCATACAAAGATGTAGCTTGACAAAAGTACACAAAGTACAGAAAACATACATAGAAGATAAAACTAAGCATCCTAAAAGGAGCCAGAGCAAAACCCAACAGATCTAGAAACAAAACCCAAGGCTACAGCAAGCTATCAGGAGTTTATTATCCAACATCTCATATGGTACTCGAGCAAATATACTTAATGTGTTCAAGTATGGCCTCATTTGAATTGAATGGTAGTATATATACAAGTATAGTTTCACCAATGAAAGAAAAGCTTAAGAAATATTTTAAAACTTTGCCACCGATAATTACTTGTGCGGCCTCATTAAATCCATGTTACTGTATAATGCAAGCGGGGTATAATTACTTATCGACTCGATTACAACTGATTTGAGGTGTTTTGACGCTCAGGTGAACATTGTTGATGATGCAAAAGAGTTATTTAACAAATCTTTTGAAGGTTTATGGGAATTATATTTAAAAAAAATGGTAATCCAACTCCTTCGGCGAGTCCGGCTTCTTCATCATCGAGGACGCATAGAGGGAATCTGATACAATTCTTGCTACAAAAGTTAAGAGAAAATCCCAACAAATGGGCAAAGAGTGATCGTTTCTCGAACAATGAATATGAAAGATCTATCACATCAATTTTATATCATATATTCTGACCGAACAAGTTGAAAACTTTGATGTTTTGGCGTTTTGGAAAGCAAAGGAAACAATGTTTCCCGTTCTATCCCGAATGGCTCGAGATGTCTTAACTGTACAAGCTACTTCGGTAGCTTCTGAATCCGCTTTTTCAACAAGTGGAAGGGTGTTATCAAACAGAAGAACAAGACTCACACCGGCTTCTTTGGAGATGTGTATGTGTTTGAAGAATCACTTGGATGCAACCGAGCGAATACAAGACAAATCAAATCTTGAAAACACACTAGACTTCGAAAAAGAGATCTACAAGGAAGAGGTGCAAGCAGGTGAAGCTAAATTACTTTCGATGAAGAAATCAGACAAGATGAAGATGCTAACGAAGCTAGGTCCATCGGATCTGATGAAGACATTTACGATTAGCTTTTTGATGTTTTATGTTTATGTATTATGTTTGATGTATTTCCTTTCACGATGTATTTTCTTTCAGTTGTATTTTCGATATATTAAATAAAAGTTGAAGTTTATTCAGTTTACTTTGTACAAACAAAGAAAAACGAAAATAAATAAATAATAAACAGGCAAAACCGGTTAACCGGTCACTAACCTGTTCCAACCGGTTGGGGTTTTTTCTCTCCGGTCCCAAAATCGAACCGGTTAACCGGCCGGTTTTTTTGGGCGTTGACCGGTTTCCTCAAGTAAAGTTTAACATATATTTAAAACATAATTTCATATAATCATAAATATTTTGATGTTGAAAGTGAATTTTTAGACCTCATAAATATAAATGATCATATATTTTAAGGTCTCTAAAACATCGAGATTGTGTGCAGTTACATACATTGCACACTCTCGTATACAGCTTTATGACTGGCTTAAAGTCAATAAAAAATATTTTGATACGATAATACATTAATCTATTCATTTTAATCAAATAGTTTAGTTCTAAATAGCTGTCCAACTTGACATAATCTGACTGCATAACCCGTCTACATACATTTAATTCCACACCACTAGCCATCTATCCATCTTTTCCCATTCTACCCTTCTATCCATACCTACTCACCAAGACCATTTTGGTAATTTTACACAACCTCAATCATGTACATATCAATATATCATACATATAAAAGCCATACAAATAAACAACAATGCACGTTTCATAAATAACAAAGTCAAACATTTCACAATGCCATCTACGAGCTCGGAGAACATAGTTCCACTTTTGTCGGAACACAGCTCTCCTGCAACACCGACGGCTAAGACTACAGCTGAGAAGCAGTCTCAGCCGTCGGTGTCAGGAGCTGTGTTTAATGTTTCCACTAGCATAATAGGTGCTGGAATCATGTCGATTCCAGCAACTTTAAAAGTGCTAGGTGTAGTTCCGGCTTTTTTCTTGATTGTGTTTGTTGGGGTCATGGTTGACATTTCGGTTGAGTTCATGCTAAGGTTTACGTATGCGGGTGAATCTAAGACTTATGCTGGATTAATGAAAGAGTCGTTTGGACGGTTAGGATCTGTTGCTGTTCAGATTAGTGTTATGATCACTAATCTTGGTTGTTTGATCATTTATCTCATTATTATTGGTAAGTTGGATTAATATATGTATTTGACTATTAACTGAATTTGTTAAATGTGTATTTTGATTTAGTTAGAACTAAAAATACTAAAATATAAGATCTACAAACATTATTAGGACAGTTGTAGTTGGACAGTTGTACAAACTCATGTTTTTTATTCAATTATTTTAGTCTGTTGTAAGCTTTCTATTTATGGATGAAGTGACAATAGCGAACATGTGAAAATTGTTACATTTTGTGCTATTAACACATAAAAGATGTTGAATTAATCAATGCTAGATGAGATTAAACTTTTTTGTATGTTGTATTACAGGGGATGTGCTATCAGGGGATCAATCTGGTGATTCGGTTCACTTGGGTGTTTTGCAAGAATGGTTTGGTATTCACTGGTGGAATACACGAAATGTTGCTATCCTCTTTATTGTTGTCTTTGTTATGCTTCCATTGGTCTTATTCCGTCGTGTTGGTCAGTACTCACAACCATCTAAGTTGCTTTTGAGTTTTTACTTCAGCTATCAACTAGATACTCAAACCATAGCTGACATGATTTATAAATAAACAGAATTGCTTTCAATGAGCTCGGCAGTAGCTGTTTTGCTAGCTGTAGTGTTTGTTGGAATATGTTCAGCTATGGCGGTCTCTGCTGCGGTCAAGGGTCAATCAAGGAGTATCAGATTATTGCCTCATTTAGATGATCAAGCAGCCTTTTTCAACCTCTTTACTGCCATCCCTGTCATCGTTACAGCTTTTACGTTCCATTTCAATGGTAAGAATTAACTCATTGAGGAGCAACTTCGATTTGACCAAAATGCATGATCATGCCAATAGAATGATAGTAAGGGATAAGTGCGTTCACGAAATGGCTAATAGAGAAGTTACCTATAGTCTAAGGATAAAAAAGTATGAAGGTGTTTGATATCGCTTATGTGATATATATAAGGGGGATTGTTTCTTAGACCATTCATGTGCTTAACGGTTTTTTGGTACAAAATGTAAGCAGTTTTTAGGGTGTTTGATATCGTTTATGTGATTATTTCTGATTAAATTACATTTTCTGAATAGACAACTTACAACTGCTAATAAAAGAACTCCAAAAAATAAGAAGACAGTTATAACAAGCAATTCCAAGCACCCCCTTAAATCACTTATTATTATTTTTTGCATCAATCACCATAAATGTTTTCCGTTGCAGTACATGCTATTGGTATGGAGTTGGGAAAACCTGCTCCAATGGCTTCTGCAGTCAGAATCTCACTTGTACTTTGTGCTCTTATTTACTTCTCTATCGGGCTATTCGGGTATATCTTGTTTGGGGATTCGATTGAGGCTGATATTTTAGTAAACTTTGATCAAGCGACTGGCTCAACGATTGGATTATTGTTAAATGACATAGTTCGTTTAAGCTATGCGTTACACTTGATGCTCGTGTTCCCTTTGTTGAACTTTTCTTTGAGGGCTAACATTGACGAGCTTCTTTTCCCAAATAAGTCCCTTCTTGCTAAAGACACCAAAAGATTTCTGGCTCTCACATTGATTCTGCTAGGAGTAACTTACTTCATTGCGATAGCCATTCCAAACATATGGTATTTCTTTCAGTTCATGGGATCGACATCAGCTGTATGCATTGCCTTCATCTTCCCTGGTGCACTTGTTCTAAGGTAACTTGTGTGCGTGAGTGTATTTATTTAACAGATGTTGCAATTTTTCCACATAGATGTTGCACAAAAACGCTTATCGTAAATATGAAATAAACTGAAAACTCAAACTAAGAAATATATTGGAGTAAATTAAGTTAACCATTTTTGTTTTCCAAATATGACAGAGATGTTCATGGTATTGCTACAAAAAAGGACAAGATAATCGCAGCAACGATGATAATTCTGGCTGTAATTACAAGCACAATTGCAATTTCCTCCAACCTCTATAGCTTAGGTTAACTAATCATGATTCTTTGTATTAGTTTAATAGTTTTATTGTATAATAGTTCTTGCTAGTTTACTTTCTTCATATTTTATTTGGCAGTAGAGATTAATATTTCAGAGTCATGTATAAAAACATATTACTTGTGTACGCAAACAAGGTTTTGATCTACAAAATGATGTATCCTACAGCTTTTATAATGTCATGATTCCCATTTAAGTGATCTAACCAAATGTGCACCGAGCCCATCCTTTGCATCAAAACCAAAATAGCACAGAGTTTGTAACAACAATTAGTCACATCAGGTAATGATCAGCTTCAAATTTCCTTTCAGTAGTATATACTTCCTCCGTCTTATAAAAAGTGTCCGCCTTACTATCTATGTTAAATCAATTACCAATACATTCCACATACACTATCATTTTACCAAAACATGCCAAAAAAAATTCTCTTTCACCAATAAGGATATTGTGGTGCCCAAAAGATGGCGCATGGTCGTCAAATCATAAATATCTTGACTTTTTCCTTCAACCATACACAGTTTTTGACTCTAAACCCCTACCATCTATACTCCTTTATAAAAGGTAAATATACTAGTCTTAAAATTTTAAGATAAAAAAAATTTTCATCAAAAGAAAGTTACTTTTGCTAAGCATAATAATTCACAATACACATAAATTTTAAAAGTAATTAATGTCTTAAATTCTCATATTTGTAACATTCACCAATATTGATGCATCTCATTTGAACCATATGAAGACATAAAAAAATGTAATAAATTAAAATACGTAGTTCTCCAAAAATTAAAATACGTGAAATTATTATTAGAAAAAACATATGTATAAAAAATATTTGCCCATCATTAAAATAATATCTAAGACCACCACAGCATGGCGCTGCGTGTCTCTTTTAAGACAATGAATGTTCATTTATTTTGCTTATATGCCCACACTTCATCCTCTCTTTTCAAGTAAATCTTCATCTTCCTCGTTCAATCTTCCTTATTTGCAATTCATAAATAATTTCTTAAATAAAAATAACTCACAAAAATACCTGAAAAAACCCCCAATAATTCAAAACGAAAAATAAATTCGAAAATTAAATGTCATTACGTGCGCGAGTTTTGGTGCGTGAGGTATGTTTTGGTGCGTTAGTTGACTCTCGTTTGGTCCCTGAGTTGTTCATTTATTTTGGTCCACTTTTCGCTTAAATATGGCTCAAAATGAAGAACATTTACCGCTTAATGACCTTCTTTTATTACTAGTATACAAACTGTAAGTTGTCTTCTCTACATAAATATGCCGAATAAAAAATCACTCATTTTTTTGTTTTAGACTAGAATATGAATGCTACATTTTTTTTGTTACTAGAATATTAACGCTATATAGCAATATAGCATCAATGGTCTTACTTTTTAGTTTAAAATGAAAAATAATTTCTATGGTGCGCAAAATTGATCCTTTGGGGACCAAATGTGACGTGTCCGGATATCATTCGTTAAGAAATTAAATATGGTGCTTAAACACTTTTTTATAACACTTTTATTTTATGGTGCGCAAAATACACTTTGGGCACCAAAGTATAAGTGTCAGCTTCTCATTTGTCTATAAATTATAAATATGGTGCTATAGATAGTCTTTGAAAATTTATGGTGCGTAATATATAGCTCCTGCGCATCAAAGTACACTCATTGCGCACCAACTTGTCCAAAATCTCATATACGGTTGAAATACGTCCTTGATTGAAAATACGTAGTGAATACGACCATTTATTCAAATCACACATTTATGTTTGTCCCAAAATAAGTGTTTAGTTTTTATATATGGACAATAATTATGACTGATAATTACTGGTTTCCTACTTTACCTTTATAATAAAAAAATTGCATTAATTACTCATTTTAATTTCTATATTAACTATGAGGGTAAAAATGATATTTTATCAATTAAAAATAGCATTAATTACACATATCATAATTTGTCAATTTTTTATATATAGACACTCCTTTTAGCACGGAAGGAGTATATTTATATGACTTTCATATAACATGGTTTAGGATCTCATTTTTACTAGTCATTGTATTATCTATACTAGTAGGGTACACGCGCATTGCGGCGACGGATACCCTGTGATTAAAAAATTTAGCAAACAATATTTTGCTATTATATAATTACTGTGACAATAATTTTATAAAAACAGATTTATTTATTTTATTTACTTATTATTTTTTTTGGTAATATCTTTAAACAATAACATATTATTTCATATATATAGTTTTTGTTGCAATCTATGTCTACAACTTTTTTTTATTTAGTTATTATTGATAAATTAAGGTTTCACTCCATAAAAGCCCACCTTTTTATTTCAATATCAAACTCAGCCCACATAAACAAAAGAATATCCGGCTCATACATAATCCCTTCATCATACTACTTTAACTCTAAACCTAAAAAAATATGTGCAATTACTCATATCTTTACTTTCCCACACACTTCTCTTATCATTTTCTCTCAACATTATCCACTAAGTCTCAAACCACAAATCAAATAATCAAAATCATTTCTTGTTAAACTAAGACACAAATCAAAACAAACCCTTTTTATATCTTTTAAAAGCCTCGAAAATTCCACCTAAATTAATTTCATTTAAATGAATCTTAGGTAGGTGTATCTCGATTTTTTTTGGGTTTGTAAAGTTAAATAATGGGTTATCTTTTTGTTCTTTTAAGATCAATAGGAATTATAAAGAAACCCGAGATCTTTGTTGTTCTTTTTTTTTCCCCGTTTAAGATCTTGAGGATGATAGGTTTCTTGTTGTGGTTTGTTTTATCCGATGAGAATGATTGTGATATTGTTGTAGTTGTTTTATGTTGACTGATATTTTTTTCGGATGATCTACGACATAATTATTGTAGTTCTTGGATATGTGAAACATTGAACTGTTTTTTACATGGCTTATTATTTGTTTCTTGTCGTCTATGCTCTATGTGGTTTGGCAATATTGTTAATTTGTGTGATGTTGACTTTTTTTCATATTAATAAGGGATTAAATGTATTGATGAATCGGAAAGTGGATGGTTTGTACAATAGATTTAACAATTTGTATTTTTAACTTAAGGGGTATTTTAAGAATTACATTAATGATATTTGTTGACTAATCAATTTATGTATTTAGTTGTGCAAAAGTTAATTGTACATAATGCTTTGATAGGTGTATTTACTTAAGATCTATATTAGAAAGTCTTAAAAACTAATAGGAGGGAAATGTAAACATGCATTATAAATAGTATAGATATGCATTAGTCGTAGGATGAAGTCTTTAGACAAAAAAGAAGAAAAAAAATATCAAAACAACACCCGAACTATGCGAAAAATTTTTACCCTGCATTTTTAGCTATTTACAGTATTTTTATGTAACAAAGTTTGTTTATTAAATATCTGAAAAATATCAAGCGATTCAACGTTTACCCCTAAACTATGTAACAAATTACGGAAATTACATTAAACTTTTACCCTTTACATTTCTTTTTATATAACAAATTTTAGTTATCAAAAATCTGATAAATGTCTAGCAGATTTCATATAAAATATATACCAATAAAAAGTGTTAATACAAATAAGCCGTAAAAACGTTTATTTATATTTTACGATCTTCTAATGTTTTGTCGATGACAAACGTAAAATCATATTAACGAAACAAATAGAATACGTAAATGGTTTGAACTAATAGTTTTCTAACATATTCACATTTTCACATAAAACACTAAAACAAGTATAAGTGATTTTATGATCTAGATATATATATGCACAACAATTAGTGTTTACATATTGGGTTAACAAGTATAAGTGATTTTATGATTTAGATACATATGTACAACAACTAGTGTTTACATATTGGATTAGCATATACTTAAACTAAGTATACTAAAATGGGTAAAACATGTATATACTAAAATGGGTAAAACAAGTATATACTAAGGTAAAACTAGCAAATTGTATTGACCCATAACCATGGTTTTATATATACTACTTAACCAAGTTCAATGTATCCTTAAGGTACATTGTATCTAGAATAAAACCATGGATCAACCCATAACCCATGACCCATGACCCATAACCAAAATACCCATGGGCAAAGAGGAGCGGACCACGGATCCCTAGCTTTGTGCTAGCCGGATCCCAGTGGAAGGATCCGGATCCGGGAAACAGAGGGATTTTCCTCTATAAATAGTGAGCCATTTCTTTATTATTTCTCACCCTTTCCAATACACTTTCTCCCCGAGTTAAATCTCACTAACCTTAGATCCAAGAGATCTATGTTTGTAGTTTTGTTTTTATGTAATCTTTTAGGTTCCTCTTAAAGGCAAGATCACCACCTTTGAAGTTAAGCAACCTCAAGTCCATGAGTTGCCATGCTTCCTCATCATCAAGGCTATTGAAGTCCTCTTGTTGATGATCTCTTTCTTTCTTCAAAGAAGTGTAGTGTTGAAGACATTAGTGAAAGATGTCTCAAGTGTCAAGACGAAGATATAGTGAAGGGTATCTAACGTCTATAGGATAAGCAATTGTGGTAGGTGCTTAGAAGACAAGACAAGAAGCATTAGTGAAAGGTGCTTAGAAGTCAAGACTTGAAGCATTAGTGAAAGGTGCTTCAAAGTAAAGACACAAGACATTAGTGAAAAGTGTCTTGTAGATCTAGTCAAAGGCATTAGTGAAAGGTGCCTTAGATGTACATTCGATATGGTGTGTTTCAATGTACTAGATAGACTAGCATTAGATCCAAGGATATTGATGTCCTTGATGATGTTGTAAAGGAGTAGATCTCCTTTGGGATTAGTCTTTGGTGTAGTGTGGTAGTAGTTCCTCCATTGCAATGGAACTAGGTGCTTAGCCTAGTACCTAATAAAGGGTAGGTGACGTTGTGAAGGTGTAGTTCACCTAAGGTGTGAAAGAACTCGGTGGTTAGCCTAGCACCAGTATAAAGGGTAGGCGACGTTGTGTAGGTGTGGTTCGCCTTGGTGTGAAAGAACTCGGTATTTAGCTTTGTACCAAAAAGGTTAAGCGACGTTGTGAAGGCTTCTCCGCCATAAGGAGATTGGTGTAGTGTTTACGAACTCTCGAGTAGGTGACTCGGGGGTGGAGTAGGGCAAGGAAGGTGTCCTTGTGTCGAACCACTATAAATACTCGCGTTGTGGTTTTGTGCTTCTTACTCTTATCTTTTCATTACATATCTTAATATGCTTGTTTATCAACATCCAACACACACAACCAAATAGATTGACATAAGTCGATCTAAATAGTTTAAAAGGAAGTTTTAATTGGTAAAACTATTCAACCCCCCTTCTAGTTTTCCACAAAAAGGTTTTTAAATTTCGAATAAAATTAGTCCAGTATTGGAATTTTTTAACTTACGTATAATTTTATAAAGAAATAGTGTTTAAAGTTTTAAAATCAACTTCTTATTTTTATAGTAATATGTCAAAATGATTACAATATTTTTGAATAGCATAGATAGTAACAGATAAAGAATATAATTGCATTATATAATGAGAAAAGGAAATTCTTAAAAGGTAAAAAAAAAAAAAACAAAGGCGTAGTTCATCATGTGATACAAAATTTACACCTCTTTTTAAAATAGTCATGTGCAACCGTGCTAATGTTAGACTGTGCTAATGTTAATGTGCTACCTTAATATTTTTGGTGTAAGAAAAGTAAAATAATTAACGTTTTAACTGATCAAACAATACATCGCCGCAATGCGCAGATATTTAACACACGTATATATACATTTGTTGTAGCCAACGATGTCGTTTCAAGCTTTCAACATATTTAGGCAAAAATTGTTAGGTCACTAGTTTTACAACACAAGCTTAATAGAAAGAGATAAAGGCGATTGAACAATAAACCAAACACACACACACAAAGGAATAGAACCGGTTATGCGTAGAGAGTGAGTGAAAGGAATAAATTGAACAACCAACCCTCAAGTGAGGGTTATACAAGACTATTTATAGGCAAGGAGCTAGGGCAACACTCCCACTCCTTCCCTTTTCCTTATTGGACATGGGTCTAAGCTTATGGGCCTTCTACATAAGCTTGACCTTAAACAAACATAAAGGCCATAATAAGCTATCTATTACATATGAGAAACTAACACTTGAATTGAGGTTTAGGAGTGATTCCAACAATCTCTCCCTCAAGTGTTGGTGATGAAAAACGGTGAATAAGTTGATGTAATAGTAGCTTTGACGTCTTCTGACATTCTTCTTTCTTGTGAGAAGAATTTCCTTGATTCGAACAATCTCCCCAGTGTAGAGAAATTGTTTTCTTTAAACGGTTCTGCTTTGACATCATCTTTAACTTTGTTCTTTGATAATTGTTCTTTGTGATTGAAGTGATAGTATGTTGTAGTCTGCATCAATTATGCCTCAGTGCGCTTCATTGCTACGGTGTTCCACGCCATTCTTCAACATGCTCACACGCTTTTGACGTTGGATATCGATCGATGAAGTTCTTTAAGTCTTTAACTTTGTAGATTCTTTGGCTCGACGAAGAATCATTCGACTTTTGTGTTGCTTTTGGATAGAACTTCCATTAGTGATGATGTTGGCGTGAGCATGGGAAGAATCTGCACGATCATCCCGCCCGAGCTTCCATAAGAAGAAAACATGAAAACGGTTAGTAATAAGCGGATTCGGTACTTACGAGTTTGAACTTCGAGAGTGTTAACGAGATAGTGTGAAAACACAACTCTAATTCTTACGAGGCCGTTCTCGAACTGGAGTCCCACAAGTGAGATAACGCGATGTACCAAGCACACCTACATTCGGATGAGTCGAGGTACACCAAGCATCACCTCACGATTGTAGACCGCTTGAGACACACTAAGCGTAATCCACGGGAGTTACCGGTGACCGCCGTCGGGCCGTTTGATGTTGACCGGCGGGAGTTTCCATTCAATCACCGAGGATCACGGATGTGAACCTCTCATAAATGTTCTCGATGATTTCTAAGATCCGTGAAGGACTCGATAACGCACCACCGATGCTCTTATTGTTGAACATCAAGTGATGAAATGTCAAGTGTACCTAAGAGATCTTTTGATGAATCTCGTGGCTCTAGACTCAATAGTGCGTTTTGGTTTTCCGAGCGGAGACTAGGAGAGGGTCTCCTTTTCAATACCAACGATCTCTAGGAGAAAGCCAATAGTTTACGTAGGGTTCCCGTGAGAATAAAACAAGCTTCGTTGAGAGAAACTTGAGTGGCTAAGAAGGTTTAGTGCATGCGTCCATCGGGTCCATGATGACTTTTAATCTTCAATACCGGTGTCACTAAGTGACAACCAAGAGTATATGAATTAAACCCGTGTATACGCCCTAAGTTGAATAATTTGGAGGGCTATTTCTTTTCACCCTTTTCTTTGCATTTTTTTTAATTCTTCAACTCCTTCTTTCTCCGATTCTCATTTTCTCCTTTTTATAATCATACCTAAGGACTTCTAAGTACTAACTATTTGTGATGTCCTTGGGTAGATCCCTCCGGCTCTGGCAGATCATAGGACGGTTATTCCTAACCTTAATCACCTTATCACTCCATGACTAACCTATGTTGCCATAAAACCAATTTTCAAGAAAATCTCTCACTGTGGTTATGATTGTAAAACATTTTGTACCACAGTAAGAGTTTGATCTTTTGTAGAAATACTCCCCTTCACATGTGCTTAAGAGTTTTACGAAATCGCACAAGGAGAAAAGAGCGCACTTTATGAATTGATCAACTCAAGATAGACAATCCCCACGAGACACGGTTACGTTGCATAGTTAAAGAGTTACATTGTTAGCTTTTAGGTGACAACTAGCTCTAATAACTACCTTGAAGGTGTAGACAAGCCTCAAAGGTTGTCATACCGTCGAGTTCATGTCTACCAAGAGTTTCTCGAATGGTACTTTCTACTCGAGACAAGTCCTTTGCGAGACACGTTTACATTACTAGCGAACTAGCTTGAAATTATTACCCGTCCCGGACAAGTCTTTTCTAGTTACTAATAGTAAGTACGTCAATTCGTTGGTTAAGTCTATAGCGCAAAGATTCATTTGCATTTACACAACATATTTCTTATCACATAATTTTCTCCCCTAAAAATGGCATATAAAATGTTATTTTGAAAAGTTGAGAATAAATATGACCATTTCGAGTGTTGCGGAAGATGACCACTATGAACAATTTGTGAACAAAGTTTTAATTCAAATACTCCCCTCAACAAGTGATATAAACGGTTGAGGTTTTGAAAATCATACGGAAGTACTTGTTCTTTTGAGCAAAACCTTGAAAATGAAAGGTTTGATAGGTTTTACTCAAAAGTAAGAAGCTTTCGCTCCTTTTATAAGGATTGTGGCAGGCGCACCACATGGTCCTTTCTTGACAAGAACGGGTTGTACAATCGTAATGCGTGCACAAGCCATTTTACATAATAAATCATACATCTAAAGTAATAATGAAAGAAGCGGTTTAAGGGTACCTGTAGTCCGAGAGATGTCGCCAGAGTGTGAATCGGTCGTTGAAAGCGGTGATGTTAATCCCGGTCGACCACCAACATAGCTTTCAATCTTCCGAATCGATCCTTCTATACAACCGCTCATCAATCATCGTGATGATCCTCTTCACATCCCTTCGATCCCGAGAATTCCATCGCTTAGAGACCCGATCTTTGGTGTATATCCTTCAACCGTAAGCCAATCCATCTCTAACCATCTTCAAAGTGTGATCTCCAAACTTGTGAAGATCTCGCACGTCATCAAGCAATTTCTTTGAAGTTCACTGCGTAAACGACGCCGAATGGTTTGTCGATGAGTGTAAATTGTGAGAGCTGGTTGATGTTGGGAAGATCAAGTCGCGGTGGAGTGAAGTTGACACGGTCCGATAAGATTCAACCGCGGTGGAGATCTTCTACACGCTCTTTGATAACTATGCGTCGATGAAGATGAGTACCGACTTGATGAATTCACGTTGTACTTCAATGGAGAATTGTCTCATACGACCGTACTTTGGCAAGGTACATGTCTTCGATGTCGTTGATAGACAAATTCTCAAATTCACTTCAAAGAATGCATAATCCCTTCGCCTTGTCTTTTGACCACAATCTTCTTGAGATACGTGTAGTCCCATTTGGACGAAAGATCGCCGTGTTTGATGGCAACGATGTTTTAGTACCGAACACTACATGTTGAGACTTCAAACCGGCGACACGTAGTAGATTCTTCTGCGTTCCGCCAATGATGAATCCCATACATTGCATCTCGGTCGTATGCTTCCACTTTGTTAGTGAACAAGTGATTAGCTCTTTCCTAGATAGCTATGCGGTTTGAGTATTAAATTCACTTGGGAATGGAAGTGTCAAGGATGTAGCGATTTCCTTGAACCATCGCCACCGTGAAGAAGAAATTCCAAGTCTTTGTTGAAGAAATATCTGAATGGGATCCTAGGATGATCTGGTTGGCCGATCGTTGGTAGTGGTTTAGACCAGTCAGTGTAATATGGAGGGTTGTCCCGCTTGGTAAAGTCGATGTATGTTTCTGGTTTGAGCCAATCCATTTTATTAGACATAGCTCGAGCAATATTTTCAAGGTGATATTCGACCTCGATGTCACTTTCTGAGCTATCTTTCCACAGTTGAAAAGCTTCATTCTTGATTCGCCTCAACTCACATTTCGTCATCTTCTTTACTTTGAACTTTTCTTGCAGAATTTTAGCATGCTCCAAAGTATTACCGCTCACCGGATCTTGACCTTCTTGGTGGGGAGTGGAATTGACAAGTGTAGAAAACCATTTAAATTCCTCTGTTGTATCTTCATCTAGCCATGATACGACGTCAGCTTTGGGCGCCTTCTTCTTCTATTTCTTTGGCCTAGATGAGGATTCTGGTTTCTGTACTTTGTCGGGAGAGGCAGGTTGTTGTTGGGGCTCATGATATTCCTCATCGTCACCACCCGTATACTCAAAATGATCATCGGTTTCTGAGTCTCGGGCGGTAACTCAGAATCCTGAGGTTTATCTGCAGAAGAGGGAGGAGGGGATCTTTGTTGAGCAGGAGTCCTTTGTGGTGGAGGTTGCATCGAGTACTGAATAGAGGATGATTCATCAGACTTCCTTGTGCGTTTGGGCTCATTATCCTTATCCTGATCTTTTTCTTCATCATCTCTTGAACGTTTGGGCCTTACAGCTTCTTCTCGGAATGCGGGCCTGAGTTGGTATTCCAGTAGAGCTTCAAATAGTTTAGCTTCGTGTGAGGCAAACGTTGCAGAGCGTTTCAACATTTGCGCTACTAGCCGGTTCACCAATTCATCATCTGAGAAGATTGTGGATTCAACTGGATTGATGCTCAAATTCATCGGAGTTGATTTCATGGCTTGTTTGGCTAGATGCAAGAGATTTGGATACAGTTGTCTGGTATACATATCCTTTGTCAGTTTCGGAACGACTTCCATAAGGAACTTGTGAGAGTATCCTTTGATCATTTCGTCCATGCTCCCTTGAAGATCATCCTTCATAAGCTTCTGTACATACTCCCTTTCAACTTTCATCTTGTCCGTCTCATCGTGAAGATATGTTATCTGATCAGCAATGAAATTCAGCTTCCTGTAGAGCATGTCTTTCTTTCTGACTCTTTTGACAGCTTTGACGATTCGGTTCTTAGTTTGAGACATCCAAGATGGAGTTGGCTTCTTTACTGATTTGGATGATGATTTGGTTGATTTATTTGATGGTGGTGGCGAAGAATGAGATGATGAGTCTGATGAGGAGGAGACATGAGGAGACTTGGGGTCCTTAAGCGGTTCAGAAGTTTCCTCCTTAGACATAACCTTGTCATCGGTCTTTGTTTCATCGCAGTATTTCCTCGATCTTTTCTTTTCTTTGGTTCCTCAAACTCATAATCAATAGAATCCTCCAAAAGTTGTTGTTGTTGCAAGAGTGGTGGCACCAGCTCCTTATCGGGTCGATTAACCGCATCGGGAGATGGTTTAGAGTGGCAAGACCACTTGAACCTCGAGGCCACCCATTTGATCCTTTGCAAATTCCTTAGCAACATGTTGGAGTCTAATGAATTTGAACTTCTTCTGTATGAAGTATCGGTTGCTCTTCTTCTTCATCGAGCTTTCTTCATAAGGCACAAGTATGTGAGTCTTCCCTTGCCATGTTTAGTGGAGGACTAGGAGGTTTAGATACCAATGTAGTTTCATCTTCAGCTTTTAGTAGAAAGTCTCTTCATTTGATTCAAGAGCCTCGAGTCCTCGTCTCTTAGTCGTCTTTTATGTTCGTGCTCGACACGGAATAGGAACAGCTTCCTTAGAGGGAACTTTCTTTTTGGAGTAGGTTTCCTCTTTGGGACCTTCCTTTGACTCTCTGTGCTTCTTGCACTTCCAACACTTCCTCTTACGGTTCTCCGAGTAGGTGTTCGAAGGCTTTTCATCGAGATGACCAACTTTGCCTTCGCATCGCTACTAGATACCTTTTGTATGTCTCGAGCTTTTGATTTCGTTAGACGAAGGTGATCGGGTAACACAACACCTGCTTTCTTTGTTGACGATTCCTTGATTCGATCGATAGGATGGGTTGATCAACATGTCGTGATTATCGTGGTCATTGAGCCTTTGGGAATATCGGGATGAAGTCCAAGTGCTCTCGGATCAACAGTTTAGTGTATCGACATAGGAATCTTTGAGCCAAGTTTTTGAGAAATGACATCATGTCATCCCATATCGAGCTTCAATTTCGATGTCCTTCTTGTTGATCAATGACCAAAATATTTGCGCTCCATGAGCTTGGGATGCTCATAGCCACCGTCACGACCGTAGACCGACTTGGTGATGATGATGTAGAGGGTTTTCCACAGTTGAGGAATGTTTTAAGCTCCACGTGAGAGTGCTTAGTGATAATTCTCAAGCTTCATCATAGCCAATATCAATCGTGAATTGTAGAAGCTGTCTCTTGATGGGTGTGGCATAGAAGTCGGTTGGCTCGAGGTCGGGGATAAGAAGAACGAGCCCGTAAGTCCGTATGAGTGATGGTGACTTGTTTGTGATTGGCGTCACCGCCATCGCACTTTGACCTTTGATCCCTGCATTGAATTCGTAAGCTGCTGCATGTAGATCTCCGATCAGTAGCGAGTGTGAGAGCATGTTCGGTAGGGATGATTCTTGAGAATATCCATAGCGATCAAACAAGAAGATTCTGAGCATGTGAGGGTATCAAAGTCAACCCTAAGGTTGTTCTTTCCAATCTTTCTAGGATAGCCATTATGGAAGATGTCAGCAATTGTGAGAACTTCTGGTGCATCCACATTCATTTGAGCGGCCATGTCGTGATCTGAAATAACATTAGCCAAAAGAACCAACATATTGAAAGACATAATGTTAGTCAACAGAAGGTTTTATTGTCTAATTATTGAATGTACTGTGTCATTGATTGTTACGAGTCCAAAGTCACTTGTTTGTCTAATAGTCTTAATGACGTTGTGATAAGTTTCGTGAGTTAGTTAACTTTAAGTTTTAAAGTTTATGTTATCACTTATTTAACACAACATATTAAACGTTTAAGTTTATTAGTGACATTATTGGTTTCGTGACGTTATGATTCATTTATTTACAAGTTTGCACGCGTAACAATTCAAAACGAAGGTTTGATCAAGGCTTATGCGAGGAATAGTAGCTTATGCGTAAGCAGGAGAACTATATGCGTGGCGCAAGCTTGTCGTGGGATCCTTACTTACGCAGAAGAAATATTACAGCGTGGAAAAGGGACCTTATGCGTGAGAGCTTACGGCGAGGCGTATAAAACCTTACGCGTAAGGCTTACTCGTAAGAGTAGACCTTATGCGTAGAATCATTGCCACGCATATCCTTCACAGGATACGCATAGTCCCTTTGTAGAACCTTACGCGTAACAGCTACGCGTAAGATTTCTCTTACGCATAACTTTCTACGCGTAAGGTGATCCTTATGCGTAGAGTATCAATGACCTTGATTCTGAGTTTTATGCGTAGGAAGCCTGAAATAAAATCATCATATCATCAATCATAACATGTATAGTCATTTTAAAACATATCATGGCATGAAACTCATTTCATGGTTTACGCGTAGAAAGTCATACGCGTAAGTCAAAACCCTAGAGTTTAAGAATTACGCATATGATTTCTAGCCATAGGAATTGCACCAAACGTTTTCTGGTAGGTCTTAGGTGTTGTGAGAGTCTAATGACCAAGTTTTAACATCCAAAACGCAGTGAATCAAAAATACCCAAACCTAAGAACATTAAACCCTAGTTACTAATTTATCGTCAATTAGTGTTTCTGGGTTGTTTTAAGGCATAGATATGATCAATTCATCATAAGAGCATCATCACACAACAATCTTTATGACCAAAAACCTTCACATTTGAAAACACCCAAATTGACTCAAGAACCCTAATTTTGAAAAACCATCAATTCGTGTTTCTGGGTGGAATTTGAGGATAAGCATAGTATCCTTGATGTTAAAGAAACGTTTTGACCCATTTATCTTAACCTCAAATACATAGGTATGATCATGTGTTCTTACGCGTAGGCGTATAACACAAAATCAACCATATACGTAAATTTAACCGTTGGATTCGTTTGAAAATCAAAACCAATGTTTAAAAGCGTGTTATCAACATAAAAACACTTACAGATTGATGATCAAAACTTGGATTTGTTGAGCGAATTATATGCGTAGATTATGTTGGTTAGGAGTAATAAATGTGATGAAAAAGTTAGGTGGAAGGTGTTTTTATTAAAATGACTTTAACCTTTTGGCAGTTTTGATCCCTTCACCTTTTCCATTTTCATTTAAAGCCTTTTAACTTCCATTTTGGTTACCAAACAAAAGATTTTAGGAAATAACTTTGACGACACTCCCCCTCGACTTAATAAATGATGAAAGGTTATAATTTTAGACCGAGGAGTGTCAGTTTAACCAGAAAAGATTACCACCGTTGATAAAAGAAACAACTAGAATAGAGTAATATGCAAGTACACGAATATTTTGAAACAATTAAGAATTGATTTTCTCCCCCTTAACACTTGATCGGAAAACTACTGAATTTTGAAAGATTAGAGTGTTGACGGAACAAAGGTACTTGACATGTTGAAAGAAAAATAGATAGAAGAATATTTTTGTTGTTTTATCAGGTTTTATATTTTTGTAATTTGTTTTTGAAAAATATTTACAAAAGAGATTTTGGTGTTTGACTGTTTTTAAGACTGTTTTAGGAGGTCATCCAATTCCTCTTGAGTCAAACACCTCATACCAATCCGTGTACCAACTCATTAAACCTAGCGGATGGCAAGGCTTTGGTGAGTAGATCGCCAATTGGTATTCGCACCATAAGTATAATTCAACTGCACTGCTCCACGTGATCCTTGATGAAATGATAGCGAAGATTGATGTGCTTTGATTTGAATGTCTGAATCGAGTTGCACGAGATCGCAATGGCACTCCGATTGTCGCGAGACATCGAGGATTCATCAAACACGTAACCATAGTCTTTGAGTTGTGTTCTCATCCATATGACTTGAGCACAATCTGCCGACATGACTACATATTCTCGCTTCGGTTGATGACGATGTACAATCCTCGCTTCTTTGATTGCCGGGACACCGTTTATCACCAAGAAATTGTAGTGCTCTCAAGTACTTTTCCTGAATTTAAGCATCCTGCGTGGTCGGCGTCTAAAAGCGATTAGTTCAAAACCGAATCCTTCGGATACTAGATCCCAAGTTAATGGTTCCCTTGATGTATCGGAGGATTCTTTTAGCCTCGAGAGGTGGGTTTCGATTGGTCGCGATCGATAACGGGAGCATAGATAAGCGGCAAAGACAATATCGTCCGCTAGTCGTTAGATACATGAGAGACCCAATAATACTTACAGATTTGGTAGGGTCTACTAATTTCCCATGTAAATCGTCTAGCTTCTTGGTATGAGTCATTGGTGTGGCATAAGTGTCACGGTGTTTTCATTCCAAATTTGTTTAACAATTCAAGGGCATATTTGGATGACTCAAGAAAATACCACGGGGTGATTGATGAACTTTCGGTCCTAGAAAGAACGTAAGTTCACCCATCATGGACATTTCAAAATTTTCTTCATTAGTTTTGCAAAATCGATTGAGTACTTTTATGTGTAGACCCAAAATGATGTCATCCACGTAAATTTGAACAATTAAGATATGTGCCCGTGATATTGTATAAAAGAGTAGGTCGACCGAACCTTTGGTAAAATTATTAGCAATGAGGAAAGATGATAGCTTATCGTACCATGCCCGAGGAGCTTGTTTGAGACCATCTGAGCTTTGTTCGGTTTGTAGACATGGTTCGGGAACTCGGGATCAACGAATCCATCCGGTTGGTCGACATAAACCGTTTCTTTAAGTTGTCCATTCGTAAACGCAGCTTTGACATCCATCGATAGACCGTCATATTCATATGAGCGCGAACGCGAGAAATATCCGAACGACCTCAAGACAAGCAACCGAGCAAAAGATTCTTCAAAGTCTATTCCTTCTTCCCGACGATAACCCTTAGCAACTAGACGTGACTTGTTTCGGATTACGCCCTTGAGATCAATTTGTTTTCCAAATCCATTTGAGACCAATGACGTAGACCCACGTCGGTCTTTCAACCGATTCCCATACTTCAAGACGTTTGAATTGGTTGAGTTCTTCTTGCATGGATTCAATCCGGTTGTCTTTGTCATTGCATCTTTAATGTTTTTAGGCTCGAGTTAGCGGGCGGTGAGTGCATAAATGCAATGTTCACCATCGTGTGAAGACGTTGTCTCGTAACGACATGTTGATTAGGGTTGCCAATAATGTTTTCGAGAGGATGGTATTTTGTCCATCGATGTGTAGAGGATGTTGGTATACATTGTGCGATTTCGAGGATTCAAATGGTTTGTTGATGATTCCGCGACATCAGTGCGGAAGTGTCATTAGCAAACGGGTTAAAGAACGATTTGGATCAAAATCGGCGGTGGGGTACTTCATTAAGAACATCATCACCGGTACATCATTGTTGGAAGCGGTTTGTTCAACTGTTGTGGTGGAGTCAATCGGTGGTGCTTCTTTAATGATGAGTTGTTGTAGCGGTGTATCGGTATAAGAGTAGTATCGGGTTGAGCGGTGAAACAACGGATATACCAGAGCACGTTCATCAATATCATCACCGAATAGTGAGCAAATAACCTTTCCATTTGTTGACGAGTGAGTGGGGGCTTTGTTCGGTGATGACGGGGTTTGAGGAAGTTTAAGCGGTTGTGACCGGGTTCTAAGTCATATACTCGAAGCCATTTCAGTAAGTTCATCAAAATGAGCATGAATCATTTCCATAACTTGTTTTGTCTGACGATTCGGATCCGGTAACCTTTAAAATTCTCACAATATCCAATAAAGACTCCAATGTCGACTTTGGCTTTGAGCTTTCCAAAATCATCACGATCATTATTCGGATAGCAAAGGGATCCAAATACATGAAAGTGTTTGAGATTCGGTTTATGGTTGTGGAGAAGCTCAAACGGTGTTTTGTTGTGGCGTTTAGTAATCATAGAACGGTTTTGAGTATAGCATGCGATGAATCGACACGCCCATAAGTAATCTGGAAGTTTAACATTGATTAACATTGTTCTTGCTTCCACTAACGCTCGGTTTCGTCTTTCAACAACTCCGTTTTGTTACGGTGTACGTGCAATAGATGTCCGATGTTGAGTTCCTACTTTCTCATAAAATGCACGAAGGGTTTGGTTAACAAATTCGGTTCCTTTGTCATTCTTATTTGGTGGACGGTGTTCGGAGTCGAACTTGAATTTTCGTGAGAAAGGTGATGATCATTTGTGGAGCTTGGTCTTTGCTTCAAGAAAGTAGACCCAAGTCCATCGTGAATAGTCATCAACAATTACTAAGATGTAGCGTTTGCCATTTATCGTTTGCACGCGCATCGGGCCACACAAATCCATGTGAAGAAGATGAAGCACATCTGTCGAGAGTCGTGTTCCACCTTTGAAGGAAAATGAGCACGAGTGCTTTTCCCTTGTTCACAAGTCGATCAAAGGTGATCTTTTGAATACCGAATCGTGGGAGACCTTCAACTAGTTTGTGTCGAGCAAGGTTGGTGATGGTTTGAAAGTTTAGATGTGAGAGACGATTGCCATAGCGAGATTTTGTTGATGTTGCCTTTGAAAGTAAGCGGATGGGAGATGAAGCAACCATGTCTTGCATAGAGATAGTGTATAGACTAGAATTACGCGAGCGGACATAACGTCATTTCCTTGTAGATCACGAATGAAACAAGTTTTCTCCTAAAAGCAACCTCCAAATCTCCATCACAAACCGACCTCACGAAAATAGATTGTGACCGAGGCTTTCCACATAGTAAACCCCGCTAATTTCGATGTTTCCATTGATATAGTCTCCGTAGCCCATGATAGTCTGCAGTGATCATTCCGAATCGGCGGTGCCAATGAACTTTGCAATAAAGTTTGATAACGAGTTTAAGGTTGCTGTCATGTGTCGGGAACATCCGCTATCAACAATCCAGAAAATGATCTGTATCACCTGCATTACACACAAACGACACAGATGGAATAGAAGTAGATGTGGAACCCGAAATGTTAGAGGGTTCTGAAGCAGTTATTGTATACATACACACATTAATAACTTTAGGCATCCATTTAAATCCTAATGTGTTATATATCCGTTTCTGCCATCTCCAACTAGTAACTGCTTTAGTCTTAGTGAATGCACTAGGTGGTACTACATTCTTAGGAGGTGAAACTGGAGCTACAGGGACAACAATGCGTTTCTTAGAATCTAAAGAGGGCGGTTTACCAAGCACATAATTAGAAAGATTATTGGGCCTAGAGGTATTCCGATTCTTAGGATTCCGTAAACGAGAGATGATAGCTTTAGCAACACATTTGTCATGACAATCAGAATTCATACTTTTATGACAAATAACACAAGGTGCATCGATGAATATCAAAAGTACTTAAAGGTTTAGCATTCGTTACATCACTACGTCTATTACATTTGCGGATGCAATATCTATAGTGGAAGCACCGTGAGTCTTATTCATAGTCCTAGGGTGTTCTTCTACTTTAGCATTCCTTATTGATCTTTTCTTAGGTCGCAACTTCCTATTCTTGATTGAGTGCTCTAGGTCGTGAAGTGCGGACGTTTGGAAAAGACGCAACTATTCTGTTTCAAGAGAAGGAAGCACGTTAGCAACTTGTGATTTGGCGGTAGGGATTCTAGGTTCACGATTACTAAGTGTTACTGGTGCTATTCTCTTAATCACGGTAGGTGGAAGTTGTTCATACTTTCCTAACATTTCTCTTAACTTAAAGATAGTGTGAATCAAATCTTGATTTTTAGAACGAATGTTACCAGCAAAATTCATTACTTCTCTAGTGTGTGCAAGATAATGATCAAGTTCGTTTGATGCTTCATGATGAGTCTTATTGAGTAAATCAAATATGACACCATATTCCTGTTTAACTTTTACAAGTTCTTGTTCATATTTTGAGATTTGACTTTTCAAAGACACGTTTTGATCATCCAGTTGTTCAAATTTTGGATTTAATTGCAACTGGTGGATTTTGTGTTGCAAAGCAAGTTCACGAGTTTGACAATCTTTTTGACACCATTGAAGACGACGTTTTGCATTTGAAAGCTCGTGTAAGAGACGTTCGTTTTCAACTTTTAAAGACTTGATCCAAGCACATTATCGATATTCTCATGATTACAAATTTCTCAACAAGTCGCTAGAGATGTAATCGATGCATATGAGGAGAATTCAATAACACAACATTATGGATATCAACGAGATATCATCATTCAAGAGTCGATCAACATCTTTTCACAACATTTTCTTTTTACGTTTAGTATTGGTAATAGATGTTTTGTTTTCTCGAAAATGTCCTTCATCACTCCAAGTTCCTTATGAAAGTCCGTTCCCAAGACAATGCACAATTTTTCAAAATTTTAACATTTGGTAAAAGATTTTCCGAAAAATGTCTCTTTGTTCTCGCGCGAGGCGATTGAAAATGTTGAACTTTGATTTCGTAATGATATTCTATCTCATGTTGTAAAGTTTTGAGGTCGACCATGAAAATGTCAAAATATCTAAGAATTTTTCTATTTTCGTGTTTTGAGTTTACTTCACTAATGGAAGGTAAAGGACCATAAATTTGTGCATAATCGGTTGGGGATTAACATTAGAAGACTCGACGTTTTATGATAACCCTTGGTGTGTTAGAAGAATCCGTTGGTGTGACAAAAGTGACCGGTTTTGAATAATTAAAGGTTTGTTGTAAACAATGCTTTTAATTTTGATCGACTCTCATCTTCGCATCTAATTTCTCTTGACGATGATATTCAACAACACTCATAATAGAATTATCAATTTTATATTCTTTGGAAACTTGTGATTTGGTTTGAATGCTTTGGTTGAAAGCTTAGGTTTGTAATCGCAAGATTCGGTCCATATCCATTTGGATTGGGTTTTAAAGTAAACTTTTCAATAGATGTGACCGACTCACCATGTTTATAAACAACAGCTTTAAACTCTTTAAGTTTGTTTTGCAAGTCGATGATTTCTTCAAGATGATCATCTATTCGTTTCGTTGAATGCTTTTTGTATGCAGAGAACTGTTTTTGACAAGTTAACAACTCGACCTTAGCTTTTTGATTTTCCAAGGTGAGGCGTTAATTTGTTTTTTATGTTCATGTTTCGCACAATAAAGCATTCTTCAAGCGGCTAGATCACGATCCGTCTCTCTAAATATTTTTCGCTTTGATGAGATTTAGTAAAGGTCGCTTCAAAACCTTTTTCACGCTTTTTCTTGAGTTTTGAAAAAGTTGAGTTGCTTTTGTAAACATTCAAAATCCTTGGTTAACAAGTGCATTTTACTTTTAAGACCGATTTAATGCACAACATTCTTCAATTTGGGATTCCTTGGTGTGACAACTCGCAATTTCGGGTCATTTCTCGAAACAATTCATGCCTTACAATTTCAACATTTATCGTAAACTAGGTTTACGTGTTCCAAATCGCGTAACCTTAATGGTTTAGCGGCGAATTCATGATCATATCATCACGAACATTTCATATGGACTAAGTTTAGTCTACATTTTATTAACATCATTTGTATCGTATTAGTTCATTCATGACATTGCATTTCACCTTAACGCGTAAATTTTATATTAAATAAACGTTATCGCGTGAGTTATTATTTTAACATTAATCCGTTACTTTCAAAATGATCCGGTATATTTTTATACTTACATTTAGCTTATAAAACTATATTTTGAGTTTACCTAGTGTTTTAAATTTATTTTGTCTATAAATCGTTAAAGTTATATTATTACGACGTTTTCTTAAAAACTACACGATAATTATTATATCACTCAAATTTTACAAGGAATGTATTTTACAATTTTATGGTCTCATTATACTTTACTTTGATCTATTAAAATTACTTTTACCTAAAATTACCTTAAATACACTAATGTGTATTAAATCTTACAAGTATTATTACTTATACATTTTCTTACACTTTTCTTACAATTGTACACAAATTAAAGAAAAAAAAATATACTGGGAAACCATATCCCTAAAATCCCGCCAAGGGAGGGCAATCAAATTGGGTAGATTTTTCTACATAACTAGATTAATACTCAATGTAAAGTTACTTCACTCATTCATTTGCAATAATACAAGTAGCCAAGAAAATTTTTCTCTCTTTGTTCTCCTTATACAAACCGGCCAAGCTAAGGTGTATTCAAGAAATCACAAAATTTTCCAAGCTCAAGTATTTACAATCTAGATCACACTCTTGTTTAGGTTTTGAAATAAAAACCTAGGGTGTTTAGGTTAAACCTTTGTTCTTTGCACCTCATCATATTAACTTGTAAGCATATCACTTCATTTTACATCTTTCCTTTTCATTTCATAAGTATTTTATCATTTTCATAGCAAGCATGCAAGACTTGTGTTGTTTATACCATTTTTACATGATTTTTAGAGTTTTATATATACAAAGTCATCCTATAATTATTCCCTTGGTATATGTTGGTCTTGATGATGTTTAGGAACCCATGACACCCTAAGAAGGTGTATGGTAGGATTAGAATAGCTTTGGAGTTGATTTGAAGGGATTGGAATAGGTTTAGTACGAGAAAAACTATTTTCGACAAATATATATAGTGGTCTGATCTCGCTTTTTTTTTTTTGGAAAATCCGACAGTGAGGCACGAATTTTTGGCCTTGATATTTAGAAAATATACTTTAAAAGCGAATCCGTGGTCGCTTGAACGGATTAAACGGAGTTATAACGAAGAAGTTATGAATTTTTCAAGTTTGACGACGAAATATACATTTTCAGAAAATTTCAGCATACTATTTTTACTTTGTACGAGTCAAAAACGAGTTCTAAGCTTTACAAATTATTTCGACTTATCAAAAATATATTAGTATACTTTGATATGAAGCTAAGGACGTATTATACGTAGAAAACGGATTTGAGACGACTAAGATATGCACGTTTTCATAAAATTGCCGTAACTATTATTTTTAGAAAAACTATATTATTTTTACGAGATAAGTATTACGGTAACTAAAACGACCATGTTTAAGGCTGTTTTTATCGATGATGTGGAACTTTTTGGAACGAGATGTCTTCTAATAAAATCGAGATCACCAAGCATATTTTTCAAAACGACCAACCGTTTGTATAGCGGAGTTGTAATAAATTATTTGATCGCTTAAACTTTGCCGAAACTCACTTTTTACACAACAATTGGACAAAATCACCATCTTTAACCTTTATTATCTTTATGTTCGAGACCTCTATGACGAAAACTCCTGTACTAAAACTTCTAGATTTTGATACAAGCTTTCCAAAACCGTCGAGTTCGTTTCCTAACGTGCGACGTACACCATTTTACGACTAGTTTTTCAAAGCCATTTTGTCACTTTCATGAAATTTCCAACGACGTTATTTTACTGACGAAAAGTTAAAATTTCACAATAAATCATTCTGAAACTATTATAGGATGACATTTTGACGTAAATACTTGTAAAGTGATTTAAGAATGGTCAAGACGTCAAAAGAGTATTTTTCGACGATAAGTATTATTTTCAAAACCCGTAAATGGTATAAATAACATACGAAATGCATGCATAACATTACATCATAACTCATTACATATCATATCATATCATTTGTAATAGGTCCAGATTAAAGTTTCCGCTATACTTGATGTACTCACTCTTGTCATCATACCGGTTTATCAAGTGAGTTCATAGCCCCACTTTTACTCTTTTAACTGCATTTTACAAACTCTTGGGGAGATACATGCTACATTTTAATCGAACACAAATGCTTTGAATCAGTATGCTATATCCGAATGTTTTATTGTCACTAAGTATTTGCCATGTTCAAGTCCCTACATCATGAACCATTAGTCACTTATGAGTGGCGAATATTGTGAATAGGCCTATTGGAATTAACACTCCCGCCTTATTGACCCAGTTAGGGAAATCGAGCGCACTATATTTGAACCAAGATGGTAAATTGGCAAGTTTACCTATTAGGCGGCGATGAAACGATGATTACCAATTTTTATTGGTGCGATGTTTACGCTTTGGTGTCATGAACTTAGTGAAATAAATACGATTTTGTTTTCAACGATGAGTGTGAAACCATTTAACTCACACTACGATTATTGTGTTCAAACGAATTGATTAAACCTATGGATTTCACTCAACCTTTGTGTTGACCTTTTTAAGCATGTTTTATCTCAGGTATCTAAGGCATTATCATCATGGCATGGTTAAAGAACCACCTTTTGAGTCGCGGCGTCGACTTACATCATTGTACATTATGGCACTTTCTTTCAAAACCATCGTTTGGACTTGTTATATATTTATATTTCCGCAAACTTTGTAAACTTTTGGGACCTATGTTGTAACTCTGATTATTTTATTAAATCAAACGATGTATTTTCCAAACGACACTTTAGGTCGTTCAATATAACTTGTGATTGTGATGCTATGACAATCAATCCCGTGAATTCCATTCACGCAAAACAGTAATTTGGGGTGTGACAGATTGGCATCAGAGCTTCGGTTATAGAGAACTAGGTTGCATCATTGACCCTAGACTATAACTACATTATCATAGCATCTCATCATTTCATCATAAGTGCATGTTCACTTTACATGCGATTTATACGTACATTTTTCGAGTTATTTACTTTCATTTCATATCGATTGTCACATGGATGCCTTTAAATGCCCATTCCATTATTCTTTCTTCATACTCTAATGTGGAGAATTCCTTGTCATTCCCTATCATAATTTTTATATCAGTTGACTCATCACCGATAACGTCGAATCTTGAGATAAACCTTTAAATACTGCAAAGTCACTCTCACTCCTTTGTTTCATCACTAACATGTCGAGTTACACGCTATTCACACTTAGTCACTAAACCATCATACATTTGAAGCACTTACGACATCTCATAACCCATTTCTTAGGAAACCGTCGATTATTTTGAAAGATAACCTCAAACTTATCATTCTTATCACATTTCTTTGGGCGTTTATTATTAACATCGGATTTTGCTACGTCTCACATTTCCTCTTGTTTTGAAGAAGATATGGCATCAAGAAAGCCACGGTGAAATGACCCAAGCGGCTATTCAAAAGTTGGTGAATGATAGCATAGCCGATGCTCTAAGAATTGAAAGGAAGCGGTGGCCTGCTGCCGCCGCCGAGGCATGTTCTTCTTTGAAGCCGCAAGGCTTCTTCTTTGCCATCGGAAATGCAGGAGGATCCGGAGTTAAGAGTCGTTCTTACAAGGATTTCAAAGTGGAGATCCCACCAAGTTTAAAGGGATCAAGGAGCCACTGCCATGGTGCGATGGTTCGAGAAATTGAGTCCGTGTTTTTTTGTGTAATTGCCGGATGATAGTAAGGTCAAGTTTGCTACAAGTACACTACTCGATGGAGCATTGTCGTGGTGGAACTCATATGCTCAACCGATGGGAATGGAGAATGCTTTCAAGCTTACTTGGGAGCAATTCAAGGGTTTGGTAACTAAGAAATTTTGTCCTCGTGCGGAAGTGAAAAGTTGGAGCAATTCTATGAACTAGTAACAATTGGGTATGATATTGACACTTACATTCGGAGATTCCAAGAATTGGTCGCGTTATGCCCGTCTATGGTTTCGGATAACGAGAAGTTACTAGAGGCTTTTATCGGGGACTTCCGAGGTTATTCAAGGAGATGTGACTTCGTTTGATCCACAAACAATCAAGGAAGCTATTAGGGTGACTCAAAAGCTCATGGCCCAGTAGTGAGAGAGGTAAGTACACCAACACCAACCAAAACAACAACAACCCCAACAACCGCACCAACTACAACAATAACCAAAACAACAACAACAACGATGATAACCAAATCAACAATAACAAAAGGAAATGGGAAAATGACCAAGGAGGTTATAATAACAACAACCAAAACCGTAACACTAACCATCATCAACAACAAAATAGAAGGCAAGAAGCGGGAATGGTTTATGTCGCTGCACCAATGGGAGGTAGAGGGTATCTTTGGAACACACCCACTATGTAATCGATGTAATTTTCATCACTCGGGTCCTTGCCTCGCCAAGTGCCACAAATGCCAAAACCGGGACATCTAGCCGTGGATTGTAAAGGTAAAGCCGTAGTCACATGCTTCGGATGTGGGAACAAGGACACTATCGGAATCAATGTCCTCAAAATCAAGGTCAACCAGTTGAAGGTGCTCATGGGAATGCATACATGTTAGAGGAGGAGAAGCTCGTCATGGTCACAACAACGGAAGGATCAAGAAGTTTGAAACTAACGATCTTAATTTTCCTTATGTACTATGTTGTACTAAGTTTATGTCTTCCATCATATTCGGATCTTATGACTTAAGATGTACTACTTTTGCTAAACCACTCGTTGTAAAATATTCTCATCTATCGTACTTATTTTCTTTCCGATTTGTTATTACTTACGAGAATTTTACTTCTTTTACTTTATCGACCATTTTAACGACACGGTTTAAATCCTTGTAAGCATCGAGAGTTATAACAACTAAACCGAACGTCACATCATCGTTCCTTAATTATACATAGCCTAGCTAACTATGTCTAATTCGGAGGGTCATGTTATGTTGGGAGCAGTTAATTATAAATCTTAGTGCAAGCAAAATCTTCACATATTTCAAAGTCAAAGTGTTACTTATGAGAGATTCATCCGATGTTTTCTCTACTAACGATATTTTGTACGCTCTCAATCATTGATAACCGTAACGACACTTCTCCATGTTTCTCTCCTCGTTATTCATCACAAACTCAAAATTCGATAGACTAACACGAACCGAATTCGTGGATTGAATTCCTTTTTGATGGGCGAATGTGACAACTCGCAATTTCAGTCATTCTCGAAACAATTCATGCCTTACAATTTCAACATTTATCGTAAACTAGGTTTACGTGTTCCAAATTCGCGTAACCTTAATGGTTTAGCGGCGAATTCATGATCATATCATCACGAACATTTCATATGGACTAAGTTTAGTCTACATTTTATTAACATCATTTGTATCGTATTAGTTCATTCATGACATTGCATTTCACCTTAACCGCGTAAATTTTATATTAAATAAACGTTATCGCGTGAGTTATTATTTTTAACATTAATCCGTTACTTTCAAAAATGATCCCGGTATATTTTTATACTTACATTTAGCTTATAAAAACTATATTTTGAGTTTACCTAGTGTTTTAAATTTATTTTGTCTATAAATCGTTAAAGTTATATTATTACGGACGTTTTCTTAAAACTACACGATAATTATTATATCACTCAAATTTTACAAGGAATGTATTTTTACAATTTTTATGGTCTCATTATACTTTACTTTGATCTATTAAAAATTACTTTTACCTAAAATTACCTTAAATACACTAATGTGTATTAAATCTTACAAGTATTATTACTTATACATTTTCTTACACTTTTTCTTACAATTGTACACAAATTAAAGAAAAAAAAAAAAAATACTTGGGTAACCATATCCCCTAAAATCCGGCCAAGGGGGTGGGGCAATCAAATTGGGTAGATTTTTCTACATAACTAGATTAATACTCAATGTAAAGTTACTTCACTCATTCATTTGCAATAATACAAGTAGCCAAGAAAATTTTTCTCTTTGTTCTCCTTATACAAACCGCCAAGCTAAGGTGTATTCAAGAAATCACAAAATTTTCCAAGCTCAAGTATTTACAATCTAGATCACACTCTTGTTTAGGTTTTGAAATAAAACCTAGGGTGTTTAGGTTAAACCTTTGTTCTTTGCACCTCATCATATTAACTTGTAAGCATATCACTTCATTTTACATCTTTCCTTTTCATTTCATAAGTATTTTATCATTTTCATAGCAAGCATGCAAGACTTGTGTTGTTTATACCATTTTACATGATTTTTAGAGTTTATATATACAAAGTCATCCTATAATTATTCCCTTGGTATATGTTGGTCTTGATGATGTTTAGGAACCCATGACACCCTAAGAAGGTGTATGGTAGGATTAGAATAGCTTTGGAGTTGATTTGAAGGGATTGGAATAGGTTTAGTACGAGAAAAACTATTTTCGACAAATATATATAGTGGTCTGATCTCGTTTTGTTTTTCTGGAAAATCCGACAAGAGGCACGAATTTTTGGCCTTGATATTTAGAAAATATACTTTAAAAGCGAATCCGTGGCGCTTGAGCGGATTAAAACGGAGTTATAACGAAGAAGTTATGAATTTTCAAGTTTGACGACGAAATATACATTTTCGTAAAATTTCACATACTATTTTTACTTTGTACGAGTCAAAACAGTCCTAAGCTTTACAAATTATTTCGACTTATCAAAAATATATTAGTATACTTTGATACGAAGCTAAGGACGTATTATACGTGAAAGCGGATTTGAGACGACTAAGATATGCACGTTTTCATAAAATTGCCGTAACTATTATTTTTAGAAAAACTATATTATTTTTACTAGATAAGAATTACGGTAACTAAAACGACCATGTTTAAGGCTGTTTTTATCGATGATGTGGAACTTTTTGGAACGAGATGTCTTCTAATAAAATCGAGATCACCAAGCATATTTTTCAAAACGACCAACCGTTTGTATAGCGGAGTTGTAATAAATTATTTACGGTCGCTTAAACTTTGCCGAAACTCACTTTTTTACACAACAATTGGACAAAATCACCATCTTTAACCTTTATTATCTTTATGTTCGAGACCTCTATGACGAAAACTCTGTACTAAAACTTCTAGATTTTGATACAAGCTTTCCAAAACCGTCGAGTTCGTTTCCTAACGTCTGACGTACACCATTTTACGACTAGTTTTCAAAGCCATTTTGTCACTTTCATGAAATTTCCAACGACGTTATTTTACGACTAAAAGTTAAAATTTCACAATAAATCATTACGAAACTATTATAGGATGACATTTTGACGTAAATACTTGTAAAGTGATTTAAGAATGGTCAAGACGTCAAAAGAGTATTTTCGACGATAAGTATTATTTTCAAAACCCGTAAATGGTATAAATAACATACTGAAATGCATGCATAACATTACATCATAACTCATTACATATCATATCATATCATTTGTAATAGGTCCATTAAAGTTTCCGCTATACTTGATGTACTCACTCTTGTCATCATACCGGTTTATCAAGTGAGTTCATAGCCCCACTTTTACTCTTTTACTGCTTTACAAACTCTTGGGGAGATACATGCTACATTTTAATCGAACACAAATGCTTTGAGCGTATGCTATATCCGAATGTTTTATTGTCACTAAGTATTTGCCATGTTCAAGTCCCTACATCATGAACCATTAGTCACTTGCGGTGAGCGAATATTGTGAATAGGCCTATTGAATTAACACTCTCGCTCTTATTGACCCGTTAGGGAAATCGAGCGCACTATATTGAACCGAAGGTAAATTGGCAAGTTTACCTATTAGGGCGGCGATGAAACGATGATTACCAATTTTTATTGGTGCGATGTTTACGCTTTGGTGTCATGAACTTAGTGAAATAAATACGATTTTGTTTTCAACGATGAGTGTGAAACCATTTAACTCACACTACGATTATTGTGTTCAAACGAATTGATTAAACCTATGGATTTCACTCAACCTTTGTGTTGACCTTTTTAAGCATGTTTTATCTCAGGTATCTAAGGCATTATCATCATGGCATGGTTAAAGAACCACCTTTTGAGTCGCGGCGTCGACTTACATCATTGTACATTATGGCACTTTCTTTCAAAACCATCGTTTGGACTTGTTATATATTTATATTTCCGCAAACTTTGTAAACTTTTGGGACCTATGTTGTAACTCTGATTATTTTATTAAATCAAACGATGTATTTTCCAAACGACACTTTAGGTCGTTCAATATAACTGTGATTGTGATGCTATGACGATCAATCCCGTGAATTCCATTCGCCGCAAAAGCAGTAATTTGGGGTGTGACGGTGGTCTTTAAGTAAAGAGCAAGATCCGGATGAGGCAAAAGTTCGGCGTGTTCAACGTGAGTCACAACATGATCATTACTTAGATCCTCAGTATAACCACGAAGTCAATTTGATTATCAATGGAAACCATAAGGTCATCTTGATAGTCAAATGTAACTACGGGTCTAATTGAAAATCGTCGGAATGAGATGTGGATGACTCATTTTGAACATTCCGAGCCTGCCGGATTCGGATGTTGGCGGAGATATTAGATCGAGATAAATATGGTTTGTTTGGGTACCGAGACAAGCCATCGATGTCATACACGGGGCTGTGTCACTCATGTGTAACTCATGCATATTAGCCATCAACATAATAAATGCATTGGCCGCAAGTCCTCCATATCATCATCTCGAGTCGCATCGCCATAAAGCTATGTTCTTTGTCCGTGAGAGCTCCACCGACTTCATCCTTAAGAGCCAAAAGAAGAGCCTCTTTGAAATAAGCACGCGCCTTAGTCCTCGGCTTTTGGCATGCATTAGCAGTGTCCCTTCTCATTGCGGTTGTAGAATCAAGACCATTCAACCCATTATGAGCATTTCTGTTCCACCACTTGAGCTCATTGTTATTCCTACCACAAGATTAAACCCTTGACCACCGCTCATCGACGACCATAACCACGATTACGAACTTCAACTCGTCCATTGTTCAACGACTTGATTCCTTGTGTTTGATGAGGAGCGAATGCGATTGTTGGATTTGTTGGTATAACGGCCAAAAGCATTAGCAATCATAACAAATCCTTGTTGCAATGCTTCGAACGGATCGATGTCCTCATTAGCTTCACTGATAATTGCTTGAGCATTGTTGTTGGTGTATGGAACAAGTTGATTTTGTTGATATTGTTGCTGTGACAGATCATGTGGTGAGATTGAAGCAGTTGGTTGAGTTGCTGGTTAAGGAGGATAATTTTGTTGAGCATATAAGGCAAGTTGTTGATTTTTCGGATGTGTAGGTGGAGCAATTTGATCACGGAGAATCCTTTCCCGATCAACTTCCTTTTCATGAGGCTTCAAGTAATCGTACAACAATCCATATGTAGAATGATGCATATTCTTCGCAGCGGAGAAAAATGACATACTTCTCCCATTCGGGACCAAGACTACTCAGAACTTAGTATTCACCGCAATTCTTGGCATGATGATGTTGTGTTTATCCAAATCATTGATGATGTCTGAAAATCGATGATGATAAGACTCTAGTGTCTCTCCAGGTTCAATCACGAAGTGTTCATAAGCCAAGTAAATTTTGGATTCCAAATCCTCTTGATTGAGTACAGATCCTTCCATAAGAAGATGAATATGTTCCCACATTTCCTTTGCAGTCTTTTGAGCATCAACACTTCAAAGAATTGGGTTAGGTAATCCTAAAAGGATATATTGCATTGCAAGCTCATCTGCTTCATAGTGTAGAAGTTCTTGAGGATTCAAGTCTGCAAAAGTAGCAATGTTCGTTTGTTCATCTCTTGGTGGATTAGCATTTGGATCTCCGGGTACAATGACATTAGGCGAAATGGATCCAAGAAATGGACCTTCACAAAACCTAAAGAATAACCTTCTTTAAGAACTTTCCATTGTTGCTTAAAGCTTCACACATCTTTGATCACAAAACCTAAAGAACCTTATCACCCATTGATTGATTAAATTGTTGTTGATAAATTGCTTGTTGTTGATTGATGGATCTAAGACATTGGAGGTCAATGATATTTGTATAATATTATCAAGCAAGCGGAATTTACTTAAGTAATACTTAGAGGACAAATTATATGATGTATGAGAATAAACAAAAGTTAACACACATAATACGAGTGATCCACAATTTACATTTTGCAAATGAATGGAATTCACGGGATTGATTGTCATAGCATCACAATCACAGTTATATTGAACGACCTAAAGTGTCGTTTGGAAAATACATCGTTTGATTTAATAAAATAATCGAGTTTACAAAGTAGGTCCCAAATGAAAATCAACTTGTGCGAAAATAAGTTTGTTACAATTCAAACGATGTTTTAAAGCACGTAAAACCCAAGTGAGACGCGTCGTCATCGCGACTCCATGATGTGTCCAAATGCATGCCATGAAGTGAATGCCTTAGATACCGAGATAAAACATGCTAAAAGTGTCAACACAAAGGTTGAGTGAGTTCATAGAGTTTGAATTGAAATGTAAAGCCTCTCAAAATCGTTTATGCAAAGAAAGGCATTGTAAATCCACTCGGCCCAAGTTCCGCCCATACAAAACTTGCAACCTTTGTGTGTTCACAACCCATTGCCGAATGTGATATAGTTTATGTTCAAACATATGATTTCAAATGAATTCACAATAGTACCTAACTCGACGTAAAACAATAGCACTTAATCAATAGGACTAGACTTAATGTATCGTAGTCAATCGATTTAGAACGTTATACTGACGTAGAACCAAGCACATAAACAATAGCACCTAACTCAATGTATATCAAGAGTCAATCGATTTAGAACGTTATCTGACGTAGAACCATAGCACGCAAACAAGAACAATTGATATAGTATAACCTTTGATTTAGAAACAATGGTAATCATGGTAGCATTTAGCCTTAAAATCTAAAGTACTTATGAAAAATAGTTCCCCAAAACAAGACAAAACATGTATCTAATCCGTAATGGTTTAAAGTACTTGTGAAAAATAAAGCATGCATCTACAAAACAATTGAAAGTGGGGCTATGAAAACTCACGGTAATCCGTAATAGTTTAAAGTACTTGTGAAAAATAGTTTAGCATGCATCTCCCCAAGCAGTTATGTAAACAAGTAAAAGCGGGGCTCTGAAACTCACTTGGTAAACAGTGATGACAAGAGTGAGTACACCGAGGTATAATGTTATCGTCAACCGGGACCTATTACGAATGATATGATATGTCATGAGTTGCAATGTAATGTTATGCATGCACTCAGTATGTTATTTATACCATTTACGGGTTTTAAAAATATTACTCGTCGTCGAAAAATACTCTTTTGACGCCTTGACCCTTCAAAAATGACTTTACATGTTTTACGTCAAAATGTCATCCTACAATGGTTTTATAATGATTTTGGTGAAATTACCATTTTCGTCGCAAAACAATGTCGTCGGAAAAATCATGAAATCAACAAAATGGCTCGGAAAAATAGTCGAAGCGGTGTACGTCGATCGTTAGAGAACGAACTCGACGGTTTTGGAAAATTTGTATCGATATCTAGAAGTTTCAGTTCAGAGTTTTCGTCAAAAGGTCTCGATCATAAAGATATTAAGGGCTAAAGATGGTGGTTTTGCTAATTGTGTGCGTAAAATGAGTTTCGCCAAGTTTGAACATCCGTAATTAATTCACTATAACTCCGCTTAACCAACGACTTTTTGTTTTGAAAAATATGGCGGTGAACTTGATTTTACTAGAAGACAATTCGCTCCAAAAGTTTCACATCATGGTTAAAACTCGCGCAAACATGGTCGTTCATGACTAATGGAATACTTGTATCGTAAAAATAATATAGATTTTCGAAAATAATAGTTACGGCAAGTTTATAAAAGCGTGCATATCTTTGTCGCTTTAAACCGTTTTCACGTATAATATGTCCTTAGCTTCGTATCAAGTAAACTAATTTATTTTTGACTAGTCGAAATAATTTGTGAAGCTTAAGGCTGTTTTGACCCGAACAAACTAGAAACCGCATGCTGAATTTTTCGAAAAAATATACTTTTCGTCAAACTTTAAAAATCCATAACTTCTTCGTTATAAGTCCGTTTAATCCGTTCAAGCGCCACGGATTCGCTTTTAAAGTATATTTTCTAAATATCAAGGCCAAAGTTTCGCATCAACAGTAGGTTTTTCCGAAATTGAAATAAGGACAGAACATATATATATAGTTATCGAAAATAGTTTTTCTCGGACAAAACCTATTCTAATCCCTTCAAATCAACTCCAAAGCTAATCTAATCCTACCATACACCTTCTTAGGGTGTCATGGGTTCCTAATCACCATCAAGACCAAAGAATACCATGGGAATAATTATAGGATGACCAAAGTATATAAATAACTCTAAAATCATGAAATAAATGGTATAAATCACATATCATGCATACTAGCTCCAAAATGAAAAGAAATATGAAAATGAAAAGGAAACATGAAAATGATAAAAAACATGCTTACAAGTGAAAATGATGAGGTGAAAGTAACAAGGATTATCCTAAATACTCTTGGTTTTTATTTCAAAACCATATAAAGAGTATATACTAGATTGTAAATAACACTTGATCTTGATAAAAATTTTTGATCCCTTTGCACCTTGATGTATGACCGGTTGTGAGAGAAGCAAAAAAGAGAGAAAATGATTTTCTACTATGTGAAAATTAGGTGACATGAATGAATGATAAAATGTTAGTAAGACTTTTAAGTTTGTATAAATTTTAAGCAATCAAGACCATGCATCATTTAATGTCTCTCTCCATAGGGCCGGTTTTGGGGGATTTGTTTCTCAAGATATATTTTTTTTAATCAAATGCAACTTGCATTTACTTGTATATAATTTGTGTAAAGTTTATGTAATTTGTAAGAAAATGTAAGTAAAGTGTAGATAATTGGAAATTTTTGGTACAAGTAAGTTTTTAATAGGTCAAAATAGAATGTAATGAGATAATAAAATTGTAAAAATACATTCCTTGTGAAATTTGAGTGATAAAATAATTATCGATAATTTTTAAGAAAACGTCGTAATAATTAAACTTTAACGATTTAAGTACCAAATAAATTTGAAACACTAGGAAAACTAAAAATATAGTTTTTATGAACTAAATGTAAGTTTAAAAATACCTCGGGATCATTTTTGAAAGTAACGGATTAAATATACAAAATAATAACTCACGCGATTACGTTTATTAAATATAAAAAATTACGCGTTGAAGGTGAAATGAAATGTCGTGAATGAATTAATGAGGTGCAAATGATGTCAATGAAATGTAGACTGATCTTAGTCCATATGAAATGTACGTGATGTTATGATCATGAATTCGCCGCTAAACCTTTAAGGTTACACGAATTTGGAACAAGTAAACCAAGTTTACTATAAATGTTGAAATTGTGAAACTTGAGAAATGTCCTGAAATTGCGAGTTGTCACATTCGCCCATCCAAAAAGGAATTCAGTCCCTGAATTCGATCGTTGTTAGGTCTAACGGGTTTAGGGTTTGACGTGGCAAACTTTCCCATTCCCGAGCAAAACCCTCAAAAGACTTTTTACCAACCAATTTTCACTTAATCTCACAACTCATCAAACAAGAACTGTCATGAGATTAGGCTAAATTGGTTTGAAGGAGGACTTTTGAAAATTTGGCTCGATCACGGAATTGCTTACACATATAAGCTACTACTCCCTTCATCGCATGATTCTTCCCGAATTAGACATAGGTGATCGGGCTATGTATAATTTAGAGTAACTATGCAATGCTTGGACTAATCGACTCATATGTTGTTTGGTGTTGAGTCAATGATGTTAAAATTGTGATGAACTTGAGGAGAGAAGACACGGAGAAGTGTCGTTAAAATGATAGTTGAAGTAAAAGAATTAAAATCCTCGTAAATGATAACAAATCGGAAAGAAAATAAAGTACGATAGATGAGAATATTTTACAACGAGTAGTTTAGCAAAAGTAGTACATCTTAGGTTATAAAGATTCGGACACGATGGAAAACATAAACTTAGTACGACATAGTACATAAGGAGAAATAAGACCGTTAGTTTCGAATTTCTTGATCTTCCGCGTCGTTGATACCTTGACGAGCTCCTCCTCCTCCTTCTAACATATATACATTCCCATGAGCACCTTCAACTTGTTGACCTTGGTTTTGAGGACATTGGTTCCGATAGTGTCCTTGTTCCCACATCCGAAGCACGTAACTACGGCTTTGCCCTTACGATCCTTAGCAAGGTGTCCTACTTTGTGACTACTAAAGCATATACCACATGGACCATTATGATGTAGCGTGCATTGGTGGCATCGCGGTAAGTTTCTGCATAAGCTCTTCCCTTGTTGGTGCAAAGAACATAGACCCTGGCGACTTCTTGTCTTCTATTCATTGTTGATGATGGTTAGTGTTGCGGTTTTGGTTGTTGTTGTTATAACCTCCTTGGTCGTCTTCCCATTTTCTTTTGTTGTGGTTGATTTGGTTATCGTCGTTGTTGTTGTTTTTTGGTTATTGTAGTAGTTGGTGCGGTTGTTGGGGTTGTTGTTGTTTTGGTTGGTGTTGGGTACTTACCCTCTTCACCACTTGTGCCATCAACTTCGAGTCACTCGAATAGCTTCCTCGATTGTTTGTGGATCAAATGAAGTCACATCTCCTTGTATAACCTCGGAAGTCCCCGATAAAAGCCTCTAGCAACTTCTCGTTATCGAAACCATGGACGGGCATAACGCTAATTCTTGAAATCTCCGAATGTAAGTGTCAATATCATAGCCAATAGTTACTAATTCATAGAACTCCGTCTCCAACTTTTTGATTTCCGCTCGAGGACAAAACTTCTTAGTCGCCAAGCCCTTAAATTGCTCCCAAGTAAGCTTGAAAGCATTCTCCATTCCAATCGGTTGAGCGTATGAATTCCACCATGACAACGCCCATCGAGTAAAGTACTTGTAGCATATTTGACCTTACTATCATCCGGACAATTACAAAGCAAAACACCGACTCAACTTTTCAAACCATCGCACCATGGTCGTAGCTCCTCGGTACCTCGAAACTTAGTGGGTTCACCACTTTTGAAATCCTTGTAAGAACGACTCTTAACTCCGGATCCTCCCGCATTTCCGAGAGAAGAAGAAGTCTTTATGCTAAAGAAGATCATGACCTCGGCAGCAGCAGCAGCCCACCGCTTCCGCTCAACTCTTAAAGCATTAGCAATGCTATCATTCACCAACTTCTGAATTGCTGCTTGGGTCATTTCAACTGTAGCTTTCTTCGGTGCCATATCTTCTTCAAAACAAGAGGAAATGTGAGACGTAGCAAAATCCGATATTAATAATAAACGCTCCAAAGAAATGTGATAAGAATGATAAGTTTGAGGTTATCTTTCAAAATGATCGACGGTTTCCTACGAAATGGGTTATGAGATGTCGTAAGTGCTTCAAATGTATGATGGTTTAGTAACTTAGTGTGTGAATAAAGTGTAACTCGACATGTTAGTGGTGAAACAAAGGAGTGAGAGCGACTTCGCCTATTTAAAAGTTTATCTCGGCATTCGACGTTATCGGTGATGAGTCGATTGATGTGAAAATTGTGATAGGGAATGACAAGGAATTCTCCACATTAGAGTATGAAGAAAGAATAATGGAATGGGCATTTAAGGGCATCCATGTGACAATTGATGTGAAATGAAAGTAAATAACTCGAAAATGTACGTATAAATCGCATGCAAAGTGAACATGCACTTATGATGAAATGATGAGATGCTATGATAATGTAGTTATAGTCTAGGGTCAATGATGCAACCTAGTTCTCTATAATCAAGCTCGATGCCAATCTGTCACACCCCAATTTACATGTTTTGCGTGAATGGAATGGAATTCTCGGGATTGACCGTCATAGCATCACAATCACAAGTTATATTGAACGACCTAAAGTGTCGTTTGGAAAATACATCGTTTGATTTAATAAAATAATCGAGTTTACAAAGTAGGTCCCAAATGAAAATCAACTTGTGCGGAAATAAGTTTGTTACAATTCAAACGATGTTTTAAAGCACGTAAAACCCAGTGAGACGCGTCGTCATCGCGACTCCATGATGTGTCCAAATGCATGCCATGAAGTGAATGCCTTAGATACCGAGATAAAACATGCTAAAAGTGTCAACACAAAGGTTGAGTGAGTTCATAGAGTTTGAATTGAAATGTAAAGCCTCTCAAAATCGTTTATGCAAACAAAGGCATTGTAAATCCACCCGGCCCAAGTTCGCCCATACAAAACTTGCAACCTGTGTGTTCACAACCCATTGCCGAATGTGATATAGTTTATGTTCAAACATATGATTTCAAATGAATTCACAATAGTACCTAACTCGACGTAAAACAATAGCACTTAATCAATAGGACTAGACTTAATGTATCGAGTCAATCGATTTAGAACGTTATCTGACGAGAACCAAGCACATAAACAATAGCACCTAACTCAATGTATATCAAGAGTCAATCGATTTAGAACGTTATACTGACGAGAACCATAGCACGCAAACAAGAACAATTGATATAGTATAACCTTTGATTTAGAAACAATGGTAATCATGGTAGCATTTAGCCTTAAAATCTAAAGTACTAAATGTACTTATGAAAAAAATCCGTAATGGTTTAAAGTACATGTGAAAAATATCATGCATCTCCCAAAACAAGACAAAACAATTGAAAGTGGGGCTATGAAAACTCACGGTAATCCGTAATAGTTTAAAGTACTTGTGAAAAATAGTTTAGCATGCATCTCCCCAAGCAGCTTATGAAAACAAGTAAAAGCAGGGCTACGAAACTCACTTGGTAAACAGTGATGACAAGAGTGAGTACATCGAGGTATAATGTTATGCGTCAACCGGGACCTATTACGAATGATATGATATGTCATGAGTTGCAATGTAATGTTATGCATGCACTTCGTATGTTATTTATACCATTTACGGGTTTTAAAAATATTACTCGTCGTCGAAAAATACTCTTTTGACGTCTTGACCCTTCAAAAATGACTTTACATGTTTTTACGTCAAAATGTCATCCTACAATGGTTTTATAATGATTTTTGGTGAAATTACCATTTTTCGTCGCAAAACAATGTCGTCGGAAAAATCATGAAATCAACAAAAATGGCTCCGGAAAAATAGTCGTAAAACGGTGTACGTCGATCGTTAGAGAACGAACTCGACGGTTTTGGAAAATTTGTATCGATATCTAGAAGTTTCAGTTCAGGAGTTTTCGTCCAAAAGGTCTCGATCATAAAGATATTAAGGGCTAAAGATGGTGGTTTTTGCTAATTGTGTGCAGAAAATGAGTTTCGGCCAAGTTTGAACATCCGTAATTAATTCACTATAACTCCGCTTAACAAACAGCTTTTTGTTTTGAAAAATATGGCGGTGAACTTGATTTTACTAGAAGACAATTCGCCCAAAAGTTTCACATCATGGTTAAAACTCGCCGCAAACATGGTCAGCATGACTAATGGAATACTTGTATCGTAAAAATAATATAGATTTTCGTAAAATAATAGTTACGGCAAGTTTATAAAACGTGCATATCTTTGTCGCTTTAAACCGTTTTCACGATAATATGTCCTTAGCTTCGTATCAAGTAAACTAATTTATTTTTGACTAGTCGAAATAATTTGTGAAGCTTAAGGCTCGTTTTGACCCGAACAAACTAGAAACCGCATGCTGAATTTTTTCGAAAAATATACTTTTCGTTGTCAAACTTTAAAAATCCATAACTTCTTCGTTATAAGTCCGTTTAATCCGCTCAAGCGCCACGGATTCGTTTTAAAGTATATTTTCTAAATATCAAGGCCAAAGTTTCGCATCAACAGTAGGTTTTTCCGAAATTCAAATAAGGACAGAACATATATATATAGTTATCGAAAATAGTTTTCTCGGACAAAACCTATTCTAATCCCTTCAAATCAACTCCAAAGCTAATCTAATCCTACCATACACCTTCTTAGGGTGTCATGGGTTCCTAATCACCATCAAGACCAAAGAATACCATGGGAATAATTATAGGATGACCATAAGTATATAAATAACTCTAAAATCATGAAATAAATGGTATAAATCACATATCATGCATATAAGCTCCAAAATGAAAAGAAACATATGAAAATGAAAAGGAATCATGAAAATGATAAAAAACATGCTTACAAGTGAAAATGATGAGGTGAAAGTAACAAGGATTATCCTAAATACCCTTGGTTTTATTTCAAAACCATATAAAGAGTATATACTAGATTGTAAATAACACTTGAACTTGATAAAAATCTTTGATCCCTTTGCACCTTGATGTATGACCGGTTGTGATGAAGCAAAGAAAGAGAAAACTTTTCTACTATGTGAATTTAGGTGAAGTGAATGAATGATAAAATGAGTTAGTAAGACTTTTAAGTTTGAGTAGATTTCTTAGCAATCAAAGACCATGCATCAATTAATGTCAACCTCCATAGGGCCGGTTTTTGGGGGCTTTGTCCACCAAATAATAATTTTTTAATCAAATGCAACTTGCATTTACTTGTATATAATTTGTGAGAAAGTGTATGTAATTTGTAAGAAAATGTAACAAGTATAGATAATTGGAATTTTTTGGTACAATTAAGTTTTAATAGGTCAAAATAGAATGTAATGAGATAATAAAATTGTAAAATACATTCCTTGTGAAATTTGAGTGATAAAAGTAATTATCGATAATTTTTAAGAAAACGTCGTAATAATTAAACTTTAACGATTTAAGTACCAAATAAATTTGAAACACTAGGAAAACTAAAATATAGTTTTATGAACTAAATGTAAGTTTAAAAATACATCGGATCATTTTGAAAGTAACGGATTAAATATACAAAATAATAACTCACGCGATTACGTTTATTAAATATAAAAAATTACGCGTTGAAGGTGAAATGAAATGTCGTGAATGAATTAATGAGGTGCAAATGATGTCAATGAAATGTAGACTGATCTTAGTCCATATGAAATGTACGTGATGTTATGATCATGAATTCGCCGCTAAACCTTTAAGGTTACACGAATTTGGAACAAGTAAACCAAGTTTACTATAAATGTTGAAATTGTGAAACTTGAGAAATGTCCTGAAATTGCGAGTTGTCACACTAGGGTTACACCTTGAAGCTTTCGTAGGTAATATTGTAAAGTAATACGTACCTAAGACAATGACCTAGGATCTCCTTTTATACAACAAGGAGTCCTTTACAAGATAAGTATATAGCTAACATAATAGAATATACACAAAATCTATTCTATACTTATCAATACGCGTTTAACCATATCATAAACTAATAGCGGTGGTAATAAATAACTTGCGGTGGGAATATGTTTCCACCGCTAGTGTTAAACCAAGCGATGTAAACCACTACTATCCGTGGTAACAGATTATTCCCAACAATCCTCCCTAAACTTATGATTTCTCGCAAATCAATAAGTTTCTTCAATATGTATTAACTTCAAGGATTTGGGGAATTCAATCAAACACTTCACTTCTTTTCTCTTAACTTTTGTATAGCTCTTGAACACCGATCTTGAAGCCTTTGTAATAATGCTCGACCTTCTCACCGTCTTCTTTAACTCTTATGTGTAAGGTTAACATTATTGTAAGAGCTCCACTCTAAGTGGATATTCTTTCTCGCAAGCATGAAAAATCTTCTCCATTAGTCAGAGAAACATGATGAACATCACATGAATCATAATAAAACCATTTTGTACCAAGACATGTGAATAAGGTTTTCCAAGAGTCATCATCAACATTTGGTTCAAAAAGCCTTCTAAGATTTACCCATAATCGCATCTCCTTTGTATCTTTAAGATCTTGACTATTAAACCTCTCTTGAACTAATTTCCATAATGTATTAAGGTCATCTCATCAAAAGCTTTAATAAGATCTTCAAATGTTATGAAATATGAAGTTTCTCCTCCCGACCTTGTAATCTTCCATGTTGAAGCAAGATTGCTAGCGGTGTAAACTTCCCAATCAATGATAGGATGTCGAATTTGCGGTGGTTCGGATAAAAATCTACATCGTCAATCACAATCATTTGGTCATTTGATCTTTAGTGAACTTCTCAAGAGGAATCTCCTTCTCGAGAGACTTTGTATGATCTTCATCAACCTTAGTCTTCTTAATAGTTTGAGAATCACGATTTTGGCCTTTCTCTTCAATCTAGGAAATATTCTTTCTTCTTCTTGAACCCATTGGAATAAAAGATTTATCTTGTTTCACGATTCGAGAGTAAGCCCTTTCAACTTGATCATCATACATTCCTATGAATTGATGCCTTTTCGATTACCAACATGACAACAATAAGTCTTCATATATGCAAGTATTTGTGCCTTGGTTGGTTGTCTTTGTTTCTTCCGATTCTTCTTGGTCGAACCGATTACATTATCAAGTGCTTGATTGTTCTTCATCACAATGAAATCTTTCAACCGAGCGGTTCTTTGTTCCTCGATTAAAGATGCATTAGCAACAAGGTCAATTGCTTTTTCTTGATTTACGGATTATTATCTACCGAACCGAATGTCTTCTTCAAGAGGAACATAACTAAACTCGAGCTTTCTCTTTCATGTGATGAGGTTGGACGGTGGAAATTGAATCAAGATCTTCCATTCTATCCAATCTTTAAGCTTCCAAAAGCTAGCAACTTCTATTTCTTTCAACCTTTTCTTTTCAAAGAACTCTTTCAAAGAATTTGATCTTCGAAATCTTCTTAGCAAGTTCTCTATCATGATCAATCTGAGCTTTTCTTTTCTTTGAAACCTTCCCTTTAGGTTGCTATACATCTTCCATAACTGCTTTACCTTTGTCTGTCTTCAATATATCAAATTCTTCACTTGCAGTGGCAATATTTGGCTCTGCAGTGGAAATAAAATCAGTTGCAGTTTGGAAAATGTCTTGATCTTCAAGTTGCTCTCCATGAGTTTCAGCTTCTTTTGTTCCTTCACTTGTATCACCTTCATCTTCAAAATCAATTTTCCTCCCTCGGTGTCGAAACTGTTTTCCTCCCTGTTTGGAGGAATTTCCCAAATCGTGATCATGAACCACCATTAGAAGGTGAGGATGAAGATGAAATCACCATATTTGCGATCTTCTTGTGCTTTTTCAACCTCTGCACCTCTTCTTTTAAGGTCCGAAGCTCGTCTTTAACAGTTGAACATCCTTGGCATGTTGCTTCTTGAAAGTAACCAATGTCTTTTGTAGAGAATCAACTGTTTTGCTAATTTGGTACACATAACCATCAATTCCAATTGGTTTCACCGCCTCGGCACTTCCAACTGTATTACTGTTGGGAGAAGTGAATCATGGGGCATTGGTCCGATTCCTCCATAGTAGGACTAGGTGGAAGTCTAGAACCACCAACGCTTGTTCCTAGACCAAAAGGTTCGAAACTTGTTGTGTTGTCATGAGAGGAGTTGATTGTTTTGACCTTCTCTCATAGGTTCTTGAAAGCGGTGGTGTATAATCAATGTTGGGTACATTAATTATAGGTGTAGTTTGTTCATTGAAATTTTAGCAAGCATTTGGGGTAGGAGGCGTGTAAAAGTCATATTGCCATCTTTATTCAAATTTTGAAAACTTTAGGCTTTAGGCAAGCGATTTGATAAATGAGTGTGAGGTTGCGTTGAAATTCATTAAGCACGACTTGCACAAACCTTGGATACATTAAAATTTGGTTTTACTTTGTACATTGCCTTTCATCTTGGTAAAAGATAGTTGGACTAGTTGAAAATCTTATCGATGACTAGACAAACCAAAGGATAAGCCATGGTTGAACTAAATTGCTCATAAGATGTTTTCTTAGGACTAAGGCAATGTAACAAGGTATGAATCAAAAATCTCCGTGGGGACAAAACCACTCTTTTAAAAGTAGCCTTTTTATCGGTGGTATCATACCCCATGGATGATAAAGTATCATGAATGTCGACATAGGTAATGTGATGTGACCATTGAGATCATCCAAGTGAAGTACTCTCCTTAGGGATGCCTCAATAACATCAATAGTTACCCCATCTACGATGGCTCGGAGAGCATCCACTATTTCATGTGTATCTCTATTCTCAAGTGTTATGGGTGAGCAAGTCCAAAACTGTTTGATTTGAGAGATATAGATTGTGGGTTTGAAAAGCAAAGCATACCTTATATGAGTGGTATGAAGAAAATCCACAATCGATGAAAACAGGCCACTCTTCTCGGTATTCTTTTGTAAGTAGGCCACTAGGTTGTGCTCATCTGCAAATTTCAAAGAAGCCATAGAAACTTTTGATGAAAAATATGATTATGTCAGTAAGAATTGAAGTAATGACTAGCCAATTGAGAGAAAAAGATATATATAGGGTTAGGGTTTATAATTGATGCGAAAGTAAAATTATCTTTAGAAAGTAGTTATAATATAGAAAGAAGATATTTTACTTAAAATATTAACCCTATATATATAACTATCAGTGGTTACTTTCAACGGCTAGTGAAAATAAATTATCGACATAATCGGTTGTAACAACTAGAACAACAATGGTAAAATAACACCGTCGCTGGAAACCGTGAACTAGCGGTGGTAATTTTTCACAAAAATTTCAAAGAGCGATGGAAGATAAAATCATTAGAAAACAATCGCTTCCATTATAGCTTTTAGTAAACTATCAACTATCAACGGATTTGATATGTCTTTACCATGAGCCGTTTGCTATGGACTAGCCAACCCTAATCATAAAGAATATGGTGAGTTGATAACCATATAGTTTTGGTAAACTATCAACCATAAACGGATTTGTCAAGTCTTTACCAAGAGTCGCTTGCTCGGACTAGTTGATTCTTATGTGTATTAGACATGGTGAATCAATAACCATTTGATGTGTATCTCGATATACACCTTTAACTCCAACTTCTCATCAAAACATGATATGCATTAGTAAAGATGAGAATAACCAATTTTGTGATCAACCAAAATTTCCTTTAACCAAACTTTTACTCAAGCAAAATATCTTCCAAAGTCAACTCAATAATATCTATATTTACTCCTTGACCTACCAAAATAAGAAAAAGGTAAATATCTTCATTAAATAACCCTTCAACCGACTTTGTCTATATAAGAAGACTTGGCTTAAGGTAAATTTAATCAACTTTCATTCAAACACAATAACCCCAAAACCATAAGCATGAGCAATCCTCCAACACTATCAACATCTCTTCCGACTCGAAGAAGAGTATGTAATTGAATCAAAATCATCTTGAAGCATCAAGATGGTTTGGATACTTCCCACTGTGGGGTGGCTCTTCATCCGAAGATATACTAAAAAGCGCTAGCGAAATCACGTAGCTAAGCTCGCAAAATCCATTGAGTTCTACTCCGATTCATCGATGATGATGATGCAAATGATGAAACCTATTCTCTTGCTAAAGAGTTTCTAAAAGTTCTTTCAATAGCATCGAAAATAGCGATCTCCAATATGAAGCAAATATCCAATCCAACAAGATCCGTAATGCTACCAAAACCTCCTTCATGATTCTTGGGCTTCCATGTCCAAGGATGCAATACACTTTGAGAACAAGAAAGAGAGCCGGAAGAATAAACATGACATTGTGGGCAAGGGCAAGAGACCAATGGAATAGTCGAAGATTGATATAGGATGTGCGAGGTGTCGTTTTTGTGTTTTGACTAGGAGTACTTTTGGTTGTAATGAATGATGTGTTAGTAATGAATTTCCTTTGTTTTTCCTTTTTCCACTGAAAGTATGTTACCACTGGTTTCAATATAGTTCCCACTGTAAAATAGAGCCATCAGTGAACAACTTAGATAAGGTCTAATAAACCTAGAGCATTAATTCACCAGAGAGTAACTAACAAAAATCCTTCAGACTGCAATTTACTAAACTAAACCAAACACTGGAATCATAATTTCGTTGGCAATGGTTAATATATTGAAAGAATTAAGCACAGCAGTGGCTATACTCAATCAAGTCAACACTTAAGCATTGATACATTTTCCAAGAATACAGGACTCCAATTTACTCCTCAACTACCTGCACCTTCCCCTCATTAACTTCATGAATTCAACTTAATATATATTAAATAGATCATTTAACCCAAACCACTCCAATCACATACTCAAAAACTTTTTCCCTCAAAGATCATCACTTCAGCAACACCGTGAGTCAATCAAGTCCAATTAATCTCTCTTCTAGCAGTTCATCTGATAGTTCCTGGGATGATTTTGTTTTGAAAAACCTTGGGAGAGTTGAAAAAGAGGAGTATGAGAAGGTTGTATCCAAGAAGAGAAAGCAGTCACTTGCTCTTTCAAATCCTTTTTCAGCTGGACCTTCATCACTACAACCAGAGCCTCAGGATGCAACAATCAAAGAAGATAGCTCAGAGATCAGCTCCTATGTGTCTCCATATGTTACGGATGATGAGACCTCTGGAAGAGTCCTGAGTGTTCCTCCTCTTGCAGCAGTAGCTTCTCCTGAAGAGTTGCAGTCATCACATTCACTACCATTTCTACCAGCACCACCAACAACAGTTCCTTCATCATCCTCACCACCTACTGGTATAGTGGTGATGGGTTTAGCAAGCCCTAGGGTGTATGATTGGATTAACATGCGTGGAGCTCCCAAGGTGATGCAAGTCGGGCTTTTCAAGAAGCCATAAAGGATGAATGATAGGTAGGAAGGGGATGGGTTGTTTGTGGTTGTTTTATCAGTTGATGTAGTAATGTTTGTACTTTGTACCTCATGGATGTAATTTCATCGCACTTTCGGTGCGGTTTGTAATAACAATAATAATCCATGTTTTCTTTTATCATTAGTGTTCTGCATCACACATCTCAATCCACTAACTTCATCAACAAAAGCCGATGACGATCTATTAGTATGCACAAAATCAAAAGAAAAGACTTGTTGCGGTCATGTGCCTTGAACACTCACTATCTGTATATCCTTGATCGACCTTTTGTCCTTGGATGTTCTGCACAAATAAGTAAAGAGTTAGTTTCTTTTGGGGATCCAAGCCATGATTGACTTGGATCGCCTCGTGTATCAATATAGTTAAATCTATCAAAGGTCATTGATACACCATTGGGATTGGTTGTAGAGGTATTTCCTTTAGGTTTCCATTCCCAACGTCTTTGAGGCCTTCACAAAGATTGCCTATGTCCCCTTTTCTTATTAAAACCCTTGCGGTGGTAACTTACGAATGAGCGTTGGTAGCGCTAGTTTCTTTAGGTACCCACTGTTGGTTATTATAAACCTTTTAGGTTGAAAGCTTGTTTTTCCTGTTTGTGCGATTTATTAAAACTTGTTTTAGTGTTTGCACTTTAACAGTGACTTAGGGTGAGCGATGTTAGCAGTTTTTGCGGTGGAAAGTGTTTTGAGGCCACTTCTAAGTTGAATCGCTCTTGGGACCATTTTGCAATGGGAATTAGGGTGTACATTATGTTGATACTTGTTAGTCTCCACCCTTTTATACCCATAGACTTCCTTCTCCCAACATGATAGTCACAATAAGCATGTAAATGATCAAAACTACCACGGATATAGCATGCCTTATTGTTCATAACAAAATCACTACCTAGTTGTTGAGATTTAACATGATTCCAACTCCTCTGGTTACCCTTAGAGTCTGAGGCTTGTTCCTATACATCTCAAAGCATACTTTACAGTTGGTCTAGGTTTATTAACCGGTTTCCTAGGTTCCCTGTATGAGATTAACAACTTTTGGGATAGTAGTCTCTACATTCTTTTAACATCCTCATCAACAACCGATGAGTCACTAGCACTCTCAAAACATCATTATCAAGCTTACTCACTTCCTCACTCTTCACCACTATGTCCTTTAAAGGACCATATTCTCTAACAAGTTCCTTAAAGTCTTCTAAACTGTATGAGCTAAATCTACACGGAGGTGATGGAACACCTCTTAGTGGTGGTGGCAATCGTATTATAACCCATACCGGACTTAGCTTTATTAATTACTTGAGCATTCCAAATTTTATCAATTGACTTAGACCGATGATAACATGTGTCTACAGATTATATTGACATTTTCAAGTTTCTTTTGGAGTTTTCAAGCTCCTTTTGGTATGCTTCATTCACGCTAGGTTGTATGTTCTACCTCTCTCTAAGAAGAATCATATCATCTTTATAATTTGACTCATTTGCCTGATAGTGCTCTATTTGATTTTCTAATACTGCCATAGCTCTCCTAAGATTAGCCACAGTATAATTAGCAGTATATAATTCTTGCCTTTCATTAGAGTACAAATCATTAAGTCTTTCAACTTCTTTAGCAACCCTACATGTTTTAGAACAACTATCAAAGTTTTGTACCTCAAAATCAGAGAAAGCCATGAGAGCAAATTCAGTAGCAACAAGAGCAACATCTAAATGTTCTTCTTCTTGTTCATCATCCATGAAACTCCAATCATAGCTCACACCATCAATAGCCAACATTGCCTTCGGTTCTTCCACAGTTGCTCCCTTCTTTTGCTTGTACCATGTAGACCTGTTGTCCTTGGTCTTTGGTCTTCTACATTCTCTAGCAAAATGTCCAAACTTGTGGCGATTAAAGCACTCCACTTTCTTCTTATCAAAACCCTGCGGTATCATCACCATTAATGTGAATAGGCTTGCCGATCTTCTTGTAAAATTTCTTAGCCCTCATGCTAAGAAGAGCTATCTGCCATTTTATATCCATCTCTTCCAAGTCATCTTCATCAATTTGCTCTATGTCTTCATGAGTTAAGACGAGCCATCAACTGTGTGGAGATAAAAGCATAAAGGTAGGATCTCCAATACTAGCAACCTTCTTTTGGAACTGCGGTGGTAACATTAACATTACCGGTGGAAACTTTAGAACCTACGGTGGCAATATCATCATCACTTTCATCTTGTAATCATCACCATCAGCGAATTTGACAACAATGCCAAGCTACTAGAGCTTGAACCAAGTTTCCACCTTCTTCAACCTTTGCTCAATAAGTTTGAAGTTGTTGTAAAGATAATTGAGCTTCATTGTTTCAATGTCATTTTGTTTTCCCATACAGTAACATTGGTTTGAAACTCAAGGCAAACTTCTTAAAACTTGATTGAGGTCTTCCTTTTCTACCTCAATGCCAAACACGATTAGGCGTGTAACAATCTTCGAAGTTTGGTAAAATGCTATCAAGTGAGTCATTGCTTGAAGCGAGAAGTTTTCATAACTTTGCTTTAACAATGTCTTATGTGTCTTCTATGTTGCATCATTACCACCAAACACCGAGCAAATCTCTTCAAACAGTTCTTTAGCGGTCTTGAATTTCTTTGAATGCAATAATCGATCTCTTGGAAGAGTCATCGACAATGAGACTTCTAGCTTTAAGATCATTCTTCTTTGAGCTTTTTGAAATTTGATTCGAGCACGAAACTTTCACAACATCCGTGTCACCAACTTTTGAAGTAGTGGTCACAGATTTGAAAGAATCACCAAGTTGAATGATCTCCCATAGAGCATAGTCCTGTATGAGGAAGTATTGCTCAATCAGAATCCTCCACATCTCAAACTCATTAAGCTTAAGCTTAGGGAGTCTGGGTGTAGAAGAAGAGTTTGATTGATTGTTTTCCATCTCCATTGTCTTGAGATAGTGAGTCAAGCTAATTCTTTGAATCTTCTAAAACAAAATATCAGAACCTCGCTCTGATACCACTTGATGGATCTAAGACACTCTCCTTGTGTCAATGATATTTTGTATAATATTATCAAGCAAGCGGAATTTACTTAAGTAATACTTAGAAGACAAATTATATGATGTATGAGAATAAACAAAAGTTAACACAAAACTCAAGCTCCAATATTATTAATGAAATAATACGAGTGATCTTAGTATCACTAGGGTTACACCTTGAAGCTTTCGTAGGTAATATTGTAAAGTAATACGTACCTAAGACAATGAACTAGGATCTCATTTTATACAACAAGGAGTCCTTTACAAGATAAGTATATAGCTAACATAATAGAATATACACAAAATCTATTCTATACTTATCAATACGCGTTTAACCATATCATAAACTAATAGCAGTGGTAATAAATAACATGCAGTAAGAATATGTTTCCACTGCTAGTGTTAAACCAAGCAGTGTAAACCACTACTATCCGTGGTAACGGATTATTCCCAACATTGATTCCATTGTTGATGTTGTGGAGTTAGTTGTTGTTGACGTTGAGAATAAGTGTAAGGGAAATAGTTAGAGTATGGTGGTTGTGACATGTTGAAAACTTGTGTTGGTAAAAATGGATCTTTGTAGTCGAATGAACCTTTGTTGATGAAGTGTCCTTAGGCGTAGAAATTACAAGAAACCAAGTAGGACTTGTGCGTAAAAACACCAAAGTTACGCGTAACAAAGAGAGTTACGCGTAGTTTTAGCTTACGCGTAAGTAGGGTAAATGCACTAAAGTTATGCGTAGACACAAAGTTAGGCGTAGAAAGTTAGGCGTAGGATTACCTTATGCGTAAGACTTGACTTAGGCGTAAGATGAATCTTATGCGTAGGATTTCTACGCGTAAGCTTTATGCTTATGCGTAAGTTTAGGGTTTTATCCCAAATGATCTTTTACACTATCACAGTGCAAAAGATATCCAAAGTCGACGTATTTTCAGGCTTATCCAAGCAAGAAAACACTGAGTAAACCACGAAAACGAAGATCAAACCAAGGAATAACTTACGCGTAGTTTTAGGGTTTTGCTACGCGTAGGATTACTCGTAAAATTGATTATGTCCAAAGATGTTTCTAAACCAGTTTTTGTGTGATGAAATAGCTTTAATAACACCAAAATGACACAAAAGTGTGAAACTTGATGATCCAAAGCTCTCAAAACGGTTACGCGTAGGTTTACACCCTCGTTCAAAAACAAGCTTAAAAACGTAGATCCACGCGTAAAGGTTGAAACTTTTTTCCAAAAACAAGTATTTTAACACCTTAAAACGTTGAAAGTACAAGAATCTTGGATTAAAAAGTGTAAACAACGAGTTTTTAAACAAACCAAAGTATCACGTTATTCTACGCGTAGGACCAAAAACCCACTTCAAGAAATAACGATTCACCCAACTAGTTAGGTGATTGATACCACTGTTAGGTCACTAGTTTTATAACACAAGCTTAATAGAAAGAGATAAAGGCGATTGAACAATAAACCAAACACACACACACAAAGGAATAGAACCGGTTATGCGTAGAGAGTGAGTGAAAGGAATAAATTGAACAACCAACCCTCAAGTGAAGGTTATACAAGACTATTTATAGGCAAGGAGCTAGGGCAACACTCCCACTCCTTCCCTTTTCCTTATTGGACATGGGCCTAAGCTTATGGGCCTTCTACATAAGCTTGACCTTAAACAAACATAAAGGCCATAATAAGCTACCTATTATATATGAGAAACTAACACTTGAATTCAGGCTTAGGAGTGATTCCAACAAAAATATTACATAAACAACCGTTTAAATAGGGTTAAATTGGTAAGGTTTCTTGCAATTTATAATTTTACCATCTAAAGTATTTAGTAATGACAAGAAAATAACAAGTATTATCTTAATTTGTCTCTTGTGTAAACGATATAAAGAGTTGAGATCAATATAGATCTTATATTTACCATAGATCCAATAAATCAATTTTAGACATTCATTTTTTTATCAAAGTTAATAAAAAACCCATTTTTCACTCTTTTTTTTATTATTTTTTATTTTTTTAATAACATATCTTGCAAACGGTAAATCTTCAAATTATAAAAAATAAATCATCGCGACGAAAATTAAATTATCTTTCTATAGATATGCACTTATCTATATTTTCGACAAACTTTTATTTTCAAAAATTTCGTCTAGAAAAATCACATATGATTTTCAAAAATCACATGTGATTCGATTTTTACAAATCACATATGATTTTTTCAAATAATATATGATTTTTTCAAATCATATATGATTTTTACAAATATGATTTGTAAAAATCATATATGATTTATAAAAATCGAATCACATGTGATTTTCACAAATCACATATAATTTTTCTGGGCCGAAATTTTGAAAAACAATTGTTAAAAATATATATAATTGCATATCTATAGAAAGATAATTTAATTCTCGTCGCGATGGTATGATTTTTTTCTCGTACTGATCAACAGTTTGTGAGATATTTAATTTTTTAAAAAAAGGGTGAAAGTTTGTTTTTTTGTTTTTTTTATAAAAAATGAATGGCTATAATTGGTTCATTGTATCTATGATAAATTTGAGATATATATTGAACTTTTGCCCCGATATAAATTTGTAATTTATAAAACGTTTTACCATTTCAAAGGTTTTGCAATTACGATCAACAATATTACAATATCTAATAATTTTGCTTGCTACTAAAACGAATTACATTATAGCAAAAATATAAGATAAGTTTGTTAGTTTGAGTTTGTTTAAACTTTCATCCTTTACCCTTGAATTACATATTAATAACATAAGGATTGCAAGTATTATGTGATCTTAGGGGGTGAAAGGTTAGATCTTAGAAAGTCAGCGAACAACAGTTCTTCTATGTAGATATGGCGTTCCCTCTTGACTCTCCTAGCATCGAGCTAAGTGATTTCGTAACCTTTTCGTAGCGTAGTTGAATGAAGGCTACGCACCGACGCTCTCTTTTCTATTAGCCTAAGTGTCTTCGCTAACTCGCTCGCCTACTATACCCTACTATACCATTTTAGGGTAGGCAAGGCTAACTCAGCCGCTTACTTCTACAAATGTAGGGCTAAATAGCGCCTTTTCTTTTTAAAATAACCAATTTTCATTATTGCGAACCTATAGGTCCTTAGTAGCGTTGACAAAGAAGAACAATCGGTTACAAGATAGCGAATCTTTTTATTTATATCTTAATTATATATATTTTTATATATAATAATTAAGAATAATGAAAATTTTAGGCCAGCTTGACAAGCTACCCTTCCTCTTGATCTGAGGTGCGGAGATCAAGATATCTTTTTTATGGCTTCCATTCCACTTATTGATCCCGACCTAGAAAAGTGACCGACCGGGGCCCTATTGATGAATGAAAGAAAGGCTTTATGAGCCTGTAAGCCCTTTGTGTAGAGTGGATCGTTTAACACTGCGACACTAACCCATTTTGACCTATTGGTCCTAGTATCATAAGCGACGAACGGCCGCCCCCTAATTACTAGACCGACCTGCTATAATAATTCCATAAACACCTAGCGAAGATATGGCAAAAAAATAAAGTAGCCCTATGTTCGGATCTGACAATACCATACCATAATCAAAAGGTACAACAGCCTGACCGACCAGACTTAACATAAATGTAGCCACTGGAGCCATTTTAAAAAGGGAGAAATTTGCACTACTTGGTGAAATAGGTTATTTTATAATCAATTTAAAACCATCTGCTAGAGGTTGTAACAATCCAAATGATCCCACTACATCGGGACCTTTTGACGTTGCACAAAAGCCATTACTACGTTCACTAGCACTAAAAAGGCTACTCCTAGTAGAAGTGGTAGAATTATTCCAAGTATTTCAACTAAAAGCGCTATGTACATTTTCAATTTTCTATTCACTCATGATCGGCCTAGTCGACCCGATCATGATATTTCACTCATGATCCGCCGGTCGACCCAATTATGATATTGAAAGATGGGACCTTTTCTCGAAAAGAAAGGAGATTCTATTTCTTCTTCCAAGCCCTTCTTAGAAGATGCGATCGAGAAGCTCTCAATTATCTTTTTCATTTACGAAAATAGATAGATAAGAAAGGATGTCGACCTCTCTTTTCTCGTGGAACACTCACTTAATGGGGCTATTTGAATTGGAAGACAATGAAAAAGTGAAAGAAGGAGGTCTATTTCGTTGATCGATGTCAATGGACCAAGAAATCATCATTCTTTGAAAGCTCATAGGGTAAGAAGAATTGAAAGGTAGGTTTTGTCGGTGATTAAATGGAAAGGTCGGTTGGAGCAAAAACCAATCAAACTCGGAAAGATAGGTAGATCGGCTACTGAGGGAAATTCGAGAGATCCGGAGACATGGCCACTCTTGGCCTATGGTCCTTGCAGATTACATAGCACATGCTAAGAGTTGCGATGCTGCGGTATGCAGGAATCCGGCACAAGCCGGCTTCGAGTTATACCCGATTATAAAGCCTTGGCCATTTCGAGGTGGGCCATGGATATCATCGGAAAGATCTATCCCGGATCTTAAAGAGGTCATACTTTTATCCTATTATAGTAGCTACGACCCAGTCTTCTCCACCTTCCGCCTACAGGTAGAAGCCGAGCCTCCCGAATGTGACTTCTATGGATATAATAAGGGTCTTATATATTACTGTTATTCGTCCAGATATTGCTTATGCAGTTCATGTAGTGAGTCAATTTGTGTCTGCTTCTACCGGTCCCAGTCGCGACGTTAGGTGACATTCATTGGGTAATTCCGTAGAAGACCACACAGACCATAGGTAACGGCTCTTATGCCTTGCCAGCAGAAATCAATCCAGAGACCGTCCTCCCTGTAGCCCGCCCAATGCTTACTATCGAGTTTGGTTCGTCGGGCTTTACTCCCATTCCAAAGTTTCCAAATTAGTTTTAGAGATTGAGCAAGTGTAAAAAGTATAGAGTGATCAGGTTTGCCCGGCTTTCGGGTTATGTCTACTAGAATAACAACCCGTAGTCTAGTTGAAACCCTCTTTTACAAGATTACAGACTAAAATGACTCGCTTTCTTTCTGAATCTGCTTTCTCTATTGACATATATGAGTCCCGTCTTGAGCGCTTCCTCGAAATAAAACGGCGAAGGAACGCCTTCTCTCTCGTGCTATGGCTTTGCTTCCCTATCTGGGGAGACTTGACTAAGCCTAAAAGGCGCTAGACGGCACTCTTGACGCCTTATTGTCTTTCCATAGGAACTCCTAAAGTATACTTATGCATTTGAGTCTGTTTAGTCGTGCCTATCCCCGAGAGTCACTCTTTCACTCACTTTCTTTCCTTATTTATGTGATTATGTGACACGTTTATCTTTGAAACTATTACCATTAGCTAAAAGACAAAGATGAAATGAAAGGTATGGTCTAACTAAACCGGCTCGAGACTATGACCCCGACTGTTTATCTATCCCTTTCCCAATGAAAGTTTCATTCAAGTCGTCACCTTAGCGAAAGCACTAAGTAAGCAAACTACCTTAATGAAATATGAAAGTAGTGAAAAGAAAGCCATTTAACGATAGTTATTCAAGGTGAAGTAAATCCCTATATCGATAGGCGTAACATGCATTCTTCTTACAAAGAAATTCCCCTATTGCGAATCTCTCTCATAAGAAAGAAGAGAGCTAGCATAAGTAGAGCTACCAGCTATATTACCGAAGAGCGACTACTATCGGTCCTAAAGAGCGATATCCGTCCTTCACTCTTAACTTAAGGAACGGATAGACCTTAGCGATTCCTCTTGATCACGATGTCGGAAGTCGGCTAAAGGAAGATAGCATATCATAAAGATATGAAAAAAATCAAAATGAAGGCGTCGTGAGGACCTCTATAAAGTCATTATCGATAGCTTTCGCAGGGCTTCTTGTTAAAGAGAAATTGACATAGAGAGCGGTTGGTTCGGGTTTAGTATCTTTGGTTTCATCTTATAGGTGACTTGCATCACTCTAATAGCAATAGAACCTTTATTCAAACCTAAGCCTCAATAGTCGGCTTAGATTAAATCTTAGATTAAATAACAATAGTATCCAAAGTGTTACAAGATTAGATTAATGTCAATGAGACAATAATCATACAAATATAAAGAAGAGACAAGATCAATGAAATGATCGGAAAGAAGAGAATGTGAGACAATGATTGCACACACAGTTGTGTCTAACCCTAGATTAAGGGACTTATTAAATAGGAGATTAAGATACACAAAGACCCTCTAACGGCTATAAATGACTCATCGTGAAATGAGAAATGCTTGTGTGAAATGAGCTTCTTGGAACTTTAAACCATTTATGCTTTGTCCATGATTAACCCACATAATAAGCTGCTTTGAACATAACTTGAAGACCATTAGCAATTGATAGAATGACATGTTTGCCACAGATTAATACCCCAAAATTTAACATTCCCCTTAATCGATGGGCAAACATATCAAACAATATCAATTTTTCACACAAGAATTTATCTTGATAAGCAGGGAGGTTTTAGTAAGTATGTCTGCAGTTTGGTTTGAAGAGCCAATCTTTTGGCACTTATAACACCTCTTGCAATTTTTTCCCGATGAAGTGAACATCAATTTCAAAGTGTTTTGATCTTTCATGGAAAGCAGGATTGATGACAAGTTGTAAAGCGATTTGTTATCACAAAAAGATTAACGAGGAGATTGATATCAACTTTTAGATCTTTTAAGATTTTTGAATCCAAATAATTTCACGAGCAGCGATGAGACATAGATCTATACTACTGCTTACGTGGAAGATTTTGAAAGAGTGTTTTGTTTTTACTTTTCCATGAGATCAAACAATCATTAAAGAAAACACAATAACACGTGATGATTTTACGGTTTTCTTGCATTTGGCCCAATATGCATCACTATATCCTTCAAGATGATTTTCGAGTTCTTTGAAATTGTACCTTAGACCTTTTCACGGAGCTCCTTTTAGATATCTCGAACATTGAGGGCACATTCTAGATGAGATTTCAAAGGAGAATGCATATATTGTGCCGGACAATGAAGCGAGTATGAGATGTCGGTCTTGTATGGGTGAGATAGATAAGTTTCCCAAGTAACCCGATAACCGATGATGTTGACAAGTAAGGGATCATCGGCGGTGGGAATGTATGGAAGGACGAGTTGGGTTCCATAGGAGTGGACACAGGTTTGCACCAAGAAGACCAAATTCTTTGAGGAGTTCAAGGCAATATTTTCTTTGGGTGAGACATATGTCATTCCAGTTTTAAAACCTCAATGCCAAGAAAATATTTTAAGTTTCCCAAGTCTTTGATATGAAATTTTGATTTTAGGAACTCTTTGAATAGGTTTATCTCATCAATACGGTTTCAGTCAGGACAATATCATCCACATAAACAAGCGGGCAATAAACTTGTTATTCTCTGTTTTGGTGAACAAAGAGTGATCATTGATGATTGAACAAAGTTATTTTCCTTTAAAACACTAACAAGTTTTTCATTCCATTTCACGGGAGCTTGTTTTAGGCCATATAGAGACTTGACAAGTTTGCAAACTTTATTCTTATTGTTCTCATTCTGAGAACCCCTTAGGGATGGTCATATAGATATCCTCATCAAGATCTCCATACAAGAAAGCATTGTTAACATCAAGTTGGAAAAGAGGCCATTTGTTTTTCACACTAAGGCAATAAGACATCTAACGATGAGACATTTTCACAACAGGAGAAAAAGTTTCATCATAGTCTATTCCTTCCCTTTGGTTATAACCTTTAACAACTAATCTAGCCTTGTATCTATCAACTTCACCATTGGCTTTATATTTGATTTTAAAGATCCATTTGTAACCAATGGGAGTTCTATTAGGAGGTAGATCGGTTATATCCCAAGCATGATTTTCATTTAAGGCCTCAATTTGAGTTCATAGCATCAACCCAATTACTATCAAGGATAGCTTCTTCATATGGTGGGTTCAATACTTTTATTAAGACTAGAAGCAAAGCGATAATTTTCTTTGTTAAGGTTAGAGTAATTAACAACCTTTTCAACACCATATTTGACTTTCCTTCTACAATAAAGTCATTAAGATTCTTGGGCAACTTAGAAACTCGGTTGACCTTCTAGCGATGATGGTGGCAAGCCTCTTTCTTGTTCGAGTTCGATTTGAATCGGATGATGTATCGTGAGAATCGGAAGATGCATCGGCGAGGATGTGATTCATGTGATATGGTGCCCTCGGGGTGTGTATTATCATCTATAGATGTTGCAACAGTTCATCATCCCTAGTAGGATGACTCAACACCGTGCCATCATCATAGGATGTCACTCTCCCTTCATCATTGGGACTTATTTGTGAGTCAAAGAAATTTTGTGATTTAAATCTTTAGGCACATAAGTTTCAACAAAAGGTTTTGACAAAGTATTTTTCATTTTGAAGGAAAAGCAGTTTCATAAAATTTGACATCTACGGAATAAAAGATATTTTTGTTTCTAAGCTCAAAAGTTTATAACCTTTTTCTCATTTGAATAACCAATAAAGACACTTTTCTCGGACCTACTACCAAATTTATCGAGATGTTGAGAATGGTGGCATAGCATAAGCAACCAAAGACTCTAAGGAGAGAGAGTGAAGGGTCATGCCCATACACAAGGAGAAGGGAGACTTGCGGACAACGAAGAGGTAACTGTTTATGACATAAGCGGCAGTTAGAACACATTCGGGCCAAAGATATAGAGGTAATTCCCACGAAACATAAGGGATCTAGCCACATTAAGGAGATGCCTATGTTTCCTTTCTGCAATACCATTTTGTTGTGGTGTATAAACACAAGAGGTTTGATGTAAAATTCCCTTTTCATGAAAGAAGTGTTGAAGTTTGTTATTGACAAATTCTGTCCCATTATCATACGAATATCTTAACATTGTGTTCAAATTGATTTGATAGCATGTGAGTAAAGTTAACAATGGAAACATAAACATCATCCTTTCCCTTAAGCATATACACCCAGACAACCCTAGAATAGTCATCAACAATGGTTAAAAAATATTTGTAACCATCTCTGCTAGTGACTTTATATGGTCCCCATACATCTAGATGAACAAGTTGACCAATTTTAGTTGACTTGTGTTCACTTAGAGGGAATGGTTCCCTGGTTTGTTTAGCTTTATTGCAAGTATCACAAAGATGGTCAGATTCAGATGTACTATCAAGTTTAAGAGTGGGTTTAAGTATATGTAGGACTTGGTCAGAGGGATGACCAAGTCTTTGATGCCAGAGATTTCTAGAAACATGACAAACAGAAATGCAGTTATTAGAAGTAATCTTACATGTAGAATCAATATCAAACATATATAACCCATTGCATTGTTTACCAATCCCCACAATCCTTTTTGATGTAAATCAGTATATAGCAATTAGATTCATTAAACCCAACAAACATCTTATTGTCTCTAGCAATCTTATGAGCAGACGACAAGCGACATTGTACTCGGGAACAACGAACATCAAAAGAGTTAGGTCATTATTGACCTTTAAATCACCAATTTTAGTAATTAAGGCTGAGTACCATTGGGATGTCCAACAGTTAGACCAAGATTTGAAATGTCAACGACATTAATTAAAATTTTGCAGAACACGGTCATGTCTTGATTTGCACAGTCAACAATCCAACCAAGGCGATGTTTCGGATAAGGTTTTGTGTTGTTGTTAAAAATTTGTTGAAGTTTATGTTAAACTTGACACGCCATTAAAGAAAGTTCACGAAAATTTTTACGCCATGTTGGCATTAGCGAAGACACATTGTTGTCATTAAGAAGACTCATAAGTGCGGAGAGCATTCATTAGACAAAGAGCAGGAGAGTTGCTAGCTCTATTATCGGTGATATGATTAGTATCGGTGGAAACATTATTCTTCTTGCACGGGTTTAGCATTAAAGTTCCTTTTGACATATCCGGCGGGATAGCCAACAAGATCATAGCATCTATCAACAGTGTGACGGGTTTTTGCGGTTAGTACATTTGAGATTCATGTTTGGTCCTCTGTTATTAGAGTTGTTGCCGACATTAAAACCGAACCTTTATTAAAATTGTTGTTGTTAGATCCTTTTTGTTATCAAAAATTTTCCACTATCAAAAGTTTTTGCGACAAAGCGGTGGCATTGGGTTTAGTAGAACTATTCCCGGATGACACATTTACGTGAGATTCTTCTCCGAGACAACAGAGAAAGCAGTTTTGACATTAGGCAAAGGGTCTCGGTTAAAATATTACTTCGATAGGAACATAAGTGTCATCAAGACCCATAAGAAATTGCATTAATTTGATTAGCGATTGTGTTTTTCAAAATGTTTTGTGACCTCACAAGTGCATGGAGGCAAGCTAATCATACAATCAAATTGTTTCCATAAAGAGTTAAGGTTGTTGTAATAATCGACAGAGAAGACCCACTTTGACTAAGAGAGTTTATATTTTATGCAAATTAAAAATAGTTGAACCATCAACCTTATCATAAGTATCTTTAAGATCATTCCACATTTCATAAGCGGTTTAGCATAGATAGCACCGACAAATAATTCGGGATGAGAGAGTTAAGAATCCGGTAACCACAACGAGTTACAAGTATCCCATTGATTAGCAAGACTAGGGTTTGAGTCATCTCTTATGCAAGTACCATCAATAAACCCTAACTTATTATGATTCCTTAAGGCAAAGGTCATGGCCATATTCCATATTTTATAATTTTCGGTTCAGTGAGTTTGATAGAAATAATGGGAGTACCATTGGTGTTATTGGGGTGTAAATACAAAGCATCACCAAAGGATAAGCTTTTCTCGATGGAAGAACCACCACCACCAATATTATCATCACCAATGACCATAATGCAAACAATAAGGCAGACAAAAAACAGACAGAGATAATAGCAAGAGCGAGATAGCAGATAAAGAAATAAATAAGACTTTGTAATTAAGAAACAACAAGCACCAAGCACGTGGTGGGGTAAACCAGGCGGTATTCATACCACTCGGAGGTGGCGGATCAAGATGTTAGTCTACCCGTTTGCTCCCACAAAGACTTAAGTCTTGTTTGTTTGAAGAAGAGATTAGACTTAGACTTACGAGCAATATCGTGGAAAGAACAAATCACAATAAGAAATAACCGGTGATTATGCCAATAGCAATAACCCCAAACCACCAACTTGTTCTTTGAAGAGATGTCCCCAGTTTCTATGAAGAAACCCTTGGATGGTGAATCAATAATGATAATGAGCACGATGCTCGATACCATGTCGAAAGTATCATCAACAATAAGATAAACAATAGAACCTTTATTCAAACCTAAGCCTCAATAGTCGGCTTAGATTAAATCAACAATAGTATCCAAAGTGTTACAAGATAGATTAATGTCAATGAGACAATAATCATACAAATACAAAGAAGAAGACAAGATCGGTGAAATGATCGGAAAGAAGAGAATGTGAGACAATGATTTGCACACGGTTGTGTCTAACCCTAGATTAAGGGACTTATTAAATAGGAGATTAAGATACACAAAGACCCTCTAACGACTATAAATGACTCATCGAAATGAAATGAAATGAGAAATGCTTGATTGAAATGAGCTTCTTGGAACTTTAAACCATTTATGCTTTGTCCATGATTAACCCAAAACTATAAAAGTAATAAGACAATCAATTCAACGCATGCATTGAACATAACTTGAAGACCATTAGCAATTGATAGAATGACATGTTTGCCATCCTAGAGATTAATACCCCAAAATTTAACAGATATAAGGTAGCCTAACAAACCATAACATAAATGTTAAATTTCCAATAGCATAACATGAATCCTTAAATCACATATACTCAAAAATACTAATGAGAGACATGTATATTAATTCATTAATGTTCTACAATTCCTTCTACACAAACTCTCGGTTGAAATTTATACTATTATTTTTTTTGCAATTAGTGAATAAGAACATAACAAATATTAAGTATACAAGTAATTAATAGTTATCAAGTGATTATTAAAGGTTCTACAAAAACTCTTGGTGCAATTGAATCATTCAAAGATTACAAAAAACAAAGAAGTGAATGTGATTATTAATGAAAACTAAATAATAAAAAGCATTAAATACCTTATTAGATGAAAGCAAAATTGTGTTTTGTGAATTTGATCATATGGTTATGAGAGAAATGCATATATGACGTTTTTTTATGTCAAAAACGAAAAGTAAAATAGTTTATGTGTATATATTTGGGAGGGGGTACTATTTATTTTTCTAAAAACTCATATTTTGGGCTATGTCATATTTAGCTCAATGGGCTAGTTAGAGGGGGCCTAGCACCTGCTAGATACCCTATCCCCTTCGCCCCTGGCTTTAAGTTAAGAGCTCGTCCATCAACACGGATATGTTTCAAGCATAACGAGTAATGGAATTACAATTGTTTCAAGATGGGAACAGTTGGTTTAAAATTCCTGAAGAATTGCTTCTATCACGTTAACCTTTTTCAACACAAGTTTTTTGAGAGACAATATCTCCACAAACATAGCATTCGAGGATGGCCTTCTGTTAAGCTGTGTGTAAAATAATCTTAACGGGAAATAATGGTCCCCAAAATCATCATAATGGGGGCCCATAAAATTCAATTCAAGAAATTCAGCTTTCTTATTTACCGCATACTGGAGCCATTCGTTTATAACAACACGATGATGATTAGCTACATTGAAATGGATCCGGAAATCTTGAACGATTGAGTGGTTGTAGCTGTGTATGACATTGCTCACCTGATTCATGTACTTATACAACTTATAATCATACTCCATAAGAAAATAAGGAGTAGCCTCAAAGTTTAATCGTGTTACATTACGCCACAAGAACCTCCATCAAGAGGAGAGACAACTGGTGACCACTGCCTCCTTTATAGGCAAAGAAGACAGTAACATAACAAGCACATCATCCGGCATTTTCCTGAAGATATCATTCGACTTTGATCCTCGTCGACGATGACTCATTCTTTTTAACATGAAACCTGTTACATACAAATAACATAAATTCATACAATTTCAACAAACATATAAGGAGTAGCCTCACTTAGAATTACATACAACATGTTACATACAAATAACATAAATTCATACAATTACATACCACTTAGAATCATACTTCATAAGAAAATAAGGAGTAGCCTCAAAGTTCAATCGTGTTACATTACGCCACAAGAACCTCCATCTAGAGGAGAGAAAAAAAACGTACAAAAAAAGAAAAGAAAAAAATAATTTATATGACCCATGAAAAATCACATTGCAAACAAGAGCTTATTGTCCCAGTTGGAGCGATCAATAGGTCATGGAGACTTGACTTGTTTTATCAATAACAATTCTTATAAAGACACCGGCGGATACATGAATAAAAGGGACTAGATACATCTTTTTTTTTTTTTTTTTTTTTTTAAACTATGGTATAATGGGAAAGTAAATAAAAAGTACGATTTTAATTATAATGGTTAATTTAATTTTCACCAACTAGGGATAAACTAAATAAGTTATAAAAACAATACAAAATTCTTTTTAGATGGGGTGCATTTAGGAAAGTTGGAGATATTCTATAAAAACTAACACTAAAAGAAATTTTTCGTTGGATTCATGACACCCTAGACCTATAAGGAATGATTCAAACAAATAAGCAAGTTTGAAAAAAAATGAGGGACGCAGTGGGGAATTCAGATCGAGATATTGTGGTGAGTTTTCTGTCAATAGTTTTTTATTTTAGATCATGGAACGTGTGAAAAACTAGAAGGGGGTTTGAATAGTTTTAACAATTAAAACTTCGTTTAAAAATATTTAGATCAACTTTTGTCAATCTATTTAGTTGTGTATGTTGGACGTTGATATATAGATATATAAAAGTGTTTTGAAAGATAAAGAGTAAGAAGCACATAACCACGACACGAGCATTTATAGTGGTTCGACTACAAGGACACCTTCCTTGCCCTACTCCACTTCCCGAGTCACCTACTCGAGAGTTCGTAATCACTACACAACACCAACTCCTTATGGCGGAGAAGCCTTCACAACGTCGCCTACTCTTTTTCCGGTACTAGGCTAACCACCGAGTTCTTTCTCCAAGGTGAACCACACCTACTACAACGTCGCCTACCATTTATCCGATACTAGGCTAAGTACCGAGTTCCATTACAATGGAGGAACTACTACCCAACACTACACAACACCTAATCCTAAAGGAGACCCACTCCTTATTACAACACCATCAAGGATATCAACATCCTTGGAAACAAACTATCACTATTTGTATAACGATGCACCTCATCGATTATCGACCTTAGCATTCTTCACTAATGCCACTTGATTTGATTCTAGGCATCTTTCACCGTCACACCCCAAATTACTGTTTTGCGTGAATGGAATTCACGGGATTGACTATCATAGCATCACAATCACAGTTATATTGAGCGACCTAAAGTGTCGTTTGGAAAATACATCGTTTGAATTAATAAAAACATTCAGAGTTACAAAGATAGGTCCCAAATGAAATTAACTATGTGCGGAAAATAAGTTTGTTATAAGTCAAACGATGTTTTTAAAGTTCATAAAACCCAAGTAAGACGCGTCGTCACCGCGACTCTATGATATGTCCACATGCATGCCATGAAGTGTATGCCTTAGATACCTGAGATAAAACATGCTAAAAAGTGTCAACACAAAGGTTGAGTGAGTTCATAGAGTTTGCGTTGAAATGTAAAGCCTTTCAAAATCGTTTATGCAGCAAAGGCATTGTAAATCCACTCAGTTCCAAGTTCCGCCCATGCAATACTTGCAACCTGTGTGTTTACAACCCATTGCCAAAATATGTATAGTTTATGTTCAAATGCATGATGTCAAATGAATTCACATAACAGTACATAACTTAATGTATCAATAGTTACTTGACATAACACATAATTCGTATAGTTTAGATCGTTCCAAGGCCATTAGTTCATGTTTATACCAAGACCTTTGGTTCACTGATTATACCACGACAATTAGCCCAATGATTATACCACGACAATTAGCTCAATGATTATACCACGACAATTAGCTCAATGATTATACCACGACAATTAGCTCAATGATTATACCACGACAATTAGCTCGGTGATAATCCCAAGACATTTAGTTCCATGATTTATGATATAGAATATGACTAAACATTCGATTCGGTTAAACATGTAGTTGCAAATAATCATGAATGTCATAAAATAGTTGATGAGCATGTATCTCCCCAAAGAGTTTAATAAAAGCATTAAAACAATTGAAAATGGGGCTATGGAAACTCACTTGGTACAATGATGCGATGGCAAAGTGAGTACACGAAATGTAGCGTGAATCACTAAACTTGACTAGTGATATGATGAGGTTAAAGGACAAAGGGTTTTCCTAATCACTTGAGGTTTTATTGCAAAACCTATACAACAAGTGATACTAGATTGTTAAATAACTTGTCTATTAAAATTTTGAAGCTTCCTCTTCTTGGTCTTGTGGCTGCCGAATGTTGGAGAGAAAGAGAGAAAGAGAATGGTTTTGATCTTACTTGCACAATGAAGTGTATGTGTGAAGTTTATGTGTATAATACATTAACTTTGTAAGATATTTTGTAAAGTCCATACATGACTCACCCTCCCTTGTCGACAAGGGAGGTTTGTCATCCAATCATATGTATTTTTTTTTTTAATTTATGTACAAGAGTAGTTTAGTGTAAGTAAATTGAGGATATGTGGTAAGTTAAATACATATTTGAGTATTTAGGGTAGCGTTAGATAAAAATAACTTTTAACGGGTCAAGATAAAATATATTGAGGTCATAAAAATCATAAAAATACATTTCTTACATGAGTTGAGTGAAATAATAATTATCGGGTTGAATTTAAGGAAATCGTCGTAATTATATAAATTTAACAATTTATATACAAAATAAATTTAAAACACTGGTAAACTCATAATATTATTTTATAAACTTAATATGAATATAAAAATATATCGGGATACTTTTTGGAAATAATGGGTCAATTGTTCAAAATAATTACTTACGCGATAACGTTTATTTTCTTATTAAATAAACGTTTGATGAAAAATGCAAATCCATGCATGAACTAATATGATGACAATGATGTTAATGAAATGTAGACTAAACTTAGTCTATATGAAATGACCTCGATGATATGATCATGAATTCACAGCTAAACCATTACGGTTACGTGAATTTGATACTCGTAAACCTAGTTTACGATAAACGATAAATAATGAAGCATGAATAATGTTTTGAGAATGACCGAAAATACAATTGTCACATTCGCCCAACCAAAAAGGAATTCATCCACGAATTCGGTTCGTGTTAGTCTATCAAATTTTGAGTTTGTGATGAATAACGAGGAAAGAAGACATGAAGAGATGTCGTTATGGTTATCGATGATTTAAAGCGTACAAAACATCATAGTAAAGAAAATAGTGGATGAATCTCCATGAGTAACACTTAGACTTTTATGAATATGTGAAAACCACCTTGCACTAAGACTTATAAATAATCGCTCCCAACATAACATGATCCCTCCAGAATTAGACATAGTTAGCTAGGCTATGTATAATTAAGGAACGATAATGTGACGTTCGGTTTAGTTGTTATAACTCTCGATGTTTATAGAGATCTAAACCTTGTAAGTGATAAAGAATCAGAAGGAAAAGAAAGTACGCTTAATGAAAATATTTTACAACGAGTGGTTCATCAAAAGTAGTACATCTTAAGTCATAAGATCCGAATACGATGGAAGACGTAAACTTAGTACGACATAGTACATAAGGAAAAATTAAGATTGTTAGTTTCCGAACTTCTTCAGTCTTCCGCATTGTTGAGACCATGACGAGCTTCTCCTCCTTCTAACACGTATGCATTCCCATGAGTACCTTCAAATTGTTGACTTTGGCTTTGAGGACATTGATTCCGATAGTGTCCTTGCTCCCGCATCCGTAACATGTATCTATGGCCTTGCCTCTACAATTCTGGCAAGATGTCGATTTTGACACTTGAAGCACTTAACAGGCAAAGACCGAGTGATGATACTTACATCGATTACATAGTGGGTAATTTCCAAGATAACCTCGCCTTCTATTGGTGCGACAACATAAACCATTGCAGTTTCTTGCCCTCTATTCTGTTGTTGATGATGGTTAGTGTTACGGTTTTGGTTGTCCTTATTATAACCTCCTTGGTCATTTTCCCATTTCCTTTTGTTGTTGTTAATTTGGTTGTTGTTGTTGTTGTTGCGGTTATTGTTGATAATGTTTTCCCCCTTCACAACTTGGGCCATGAGTTTTTGAGTTATCCTGATAGTTTCTTCAATTGTTTGTGGATCGGAAGAAGTTACATCTCCTTGAATACATTGTGGAAGTCCTCCAATGAAATTTTCGATGGTTTCTCATTGTCCGAAACCATTGATGGACATAGTGCGACCAATTCTTGAAACCTCGATGTAGGTCTCGATGTCATAACCAATAGTCACTAACTCATAGAATTCGTTTCTAATTTCTTCACCTCCGTGCTTGCGGACAATACTTCTTTGTCAATAACCTCTTGAATTGATCCCACGTGAGCTTGTAAGCATTTTCGATACCAATAGGTTGTGCATACGAATTCCACCATGACATTGCGCCATCTAAGAGTGTACTGGGTGGCAAACTTCACCTTGTAGTCATCGGGCAATTGCATAGAAGAAACACAGACTCCATCTTCTCAAACCATCGAACCATAGCGGTGGCTCCTTGGTGCCTTTGAACTTTGTAGGATCACAGTTCTTAAAGTCCTTGTATGTACAATTTGAACTCGGATCCTCCTGCAGCTCTGTGGCGAGCAAGTCTAGCGACTTGACAGCAGCGGCCTCGGCAGCAGCGATTACTGTTGCTCGCTCTTTCCTTAGTGCCTCGGCTATACTATCCTCTATATACCTTTGGATAGAAGCTGGTGTCATTTCTGGTGCAGCTTTCTTCGGTGCCATAACTCTTCAAAATAAGAGGAAAGGTGAGACGTAGCAAAGTCCTATGTTAAGAATAAGCGCTCTAAAGATATGTGATGTGAGGTGATAAGTTTGAGGTTATTTTTCAAAATGATCGACGGTTTCCTAAGAATTGGGTTATGAGATGTTGTAAGCGCTTCAAATGTATGATGGTTTAGTGACTTAATGTGTGAATAGCGTGCAACTCGACATGTTAGTGTTGAAACAAATGAGTGAGAGTGACTTCGCTCTACTTAAAGGTTTTATCTCGGCATTCGACGTTATCGGTGATGAATCAGCTGATATTAAAATTGTGATAGGGAATGACAAGGCATTCTCCAGATTAGAGTATGAGGAAATGATAATGGAATGGGTAATTAAAGGCATCCATGTGACAATCGTTTTGAAATGAAAGTAAATAACTCGAAAAATGTACTTATAAACCGCATGTAAAGTGAACATGCACTTATGATGAAATGATGAGATGCTATGATGATGTAGTTATAGTCTAGGGTCAATGATGCAACCTAGTTCTCTATAATCAAGCTCGATACCAATCTGTCACACCCCAAATTACATTTTGCGTGGAATGGAATTCACGGGATTGATTGTCATAGCATCACAATCACAAGTTATATTGAGCGACCTAAAGTGTCGTTTGGAAAATACATCGTTTGAATTAATAAAACATTCGAGTTACAAAGATAGGTCCCAAATGAAATTAACTATGTGCGGAAAATAAGTTTGTTATAAGTCAAACGATGTTTTTAAAGTTCATAAAACCCAGTAAGGCAGCGTCGTCACCGCGACTCTATGATATGTCCACATGCATGCCATGAAGTGTATGCCTTAGATACCGAGATAAAACATGCTAAAAGTGTCAACACAAAGGTTGAGTGAGTTCATAGAGTTTGCGTTGAAATGTAAAGCCTTTCAAAATCGTTTATGCAAGAAAGGCATTGTAAATCCACTCGGCCCAAGTTCCGCCCATGCAAAACTTGCAACCTGTGTGTTTACAACCCATTGCCAAAATATGTATAGTTTATGTTCAAATGCATGATGTCAAATGAATTCACATAACAGTACATAACTTAATGTATCAATAGTTACTTGACATAACACATAATTCGTATAGTTTAGATCGTTCCAAGGCCATTAGTTCATGTTTATACCAAGACCTTTGGTTCACTGATTATACCACGACAATTAGCCCAATGATTATACCACGACAATTAGCTCAATGATTATACCACGACAATTAGCTCAATGATTATACCACGACAATTAGCTCAATGATTATACCACGACAATTAGCTCAGTGATAATCCCAAGACATTTAGTTCCATGATTTATGATATAGAATATGACTAAACATTCAGTTCGGTTAAACATGTAGTTGCAAATAATCATGAATGTCATAAAAATAGTTGATGAGCATGTATCTCCCCCAAAGAGTTTAATAAAAGCATTAAAACAATTGAAAATGGGGCTATGGAAACTCACTTGGTACAATGATGCGATGGCAAAAGTGAGTACACCGAAATGTAGCGTGAATCACTAAACTTGACTAGTGATATGATGAGGTTAAAGGACAAAAGGGTTTTCCTAATCACTTGAGGTTTTTATTGCAAAACCTATACAACAAGTGATACTAGATTGTTAAATAACTTGTCTATTAAAATTTTGAAGCTTCCTCTTCTTGGTCTTGTGGCTGCCGAATGTTGGAGAGAAAGAGAGAAAGAGAATGGTTTTGATCTTACTTGCACAATGAAGTGTATGTGTGAAGTTTATGTGTATAATACATTAACTTTGTAAGATATTTTGTAAAGTCCATACATGACTCACCCTCCCTTGTCGACAAGGGAGGTTTGTCATCCAATCATATGTACTTTTTTTTAATTTATGTACAAGAGTAGTTTAGTGTAAGTAAATTGAGGATATGTGGTAAGTTAAATACACATTTGAGTATTTAGGGTAGCGTTAGATAAAAATAACTTTTAACGGGTCAAGATAAAATATATTGAGGTCATAAAAATCATAAAAATACATTTCTTACATGAGTTGAGTGAAATAATAATTATCGGGTTGAATTTAAGGAAATCGTCGTAATTATATAAATTTAACAATTTATATACAAAATAAATTTAAAACACTGGGTAAACTCATAATATTATTTTTATAAACTTAATATGAATATAAAAATATATCGGGATACTTTTTGGAAATAATGGGTCAATTGTTCAAAATAATTACTTACGCGATAACGTTTATTTTCTTATTAAATAAACGTTTGATGAAAAATGCAAATCCATGCATGAACTAATATAATGACAATGATGTTAATGAAATGTAGACTAAACTTAGTCTATATGAAATGACCTCGATGATATGATCATGAATTCACAGCTAAACCATTACGGTTACGTAAATTTGATACTCGTAAACCTAGTTTACGATAAACGATAAATAATGAAGCATGAATAATGTTTGAGAATGACCTGAAAATACGAATTGTCACATTCACCAATGCCCTTGACACAAACGCTTGGCACCTTTCACTAATGCCTTCGTCTTGACACCTTTAGCATTCTTCACTAATGCTTTTGACACCGACGTTAAGCACCTTTCACTAATGCTTTCGTCTTGACTCTTTTGGCATCCTTCAAAAATGCCTTCGACACAACACTTCTTTGGAGGTAAAAAGAACTATCAACAAGAGAACCTCAGTAGTCTTGATGATGACGAAACATGGCAACTCATGGACTTGAGTTTGCTCGACTTCAAGAAGTGGTGATCTCGCCTTTAAGAGGAACCTAGAGAACCACACAAAAACAAAAGACAAACTACATAGAAAGATCCGTTAGGATCAGTGGTTAGAGAGTTACAATACTTGGGGAAAGTATGTGTGGGAGTGGCAAGCCAAAAGGAAGAAATGGCTCACTATTTATAGAAGAGAAACAACTAGTATTCCACAGATCCCACGGATCCCACCTTTAAGGGATCCGTCTAGTGTAATGTTAGGGATCCGTGGGGTATTTTGGTTATGGGTCATGGGTCATGGGTTATGGGTTGGTCAATGGGTATTTCATTAGATACAATGTACCTAATAGATGCAATGCATCTAGTCAAATGGTTATGGGTCAATACCATGGGTTATGGATATGCTCCATGGGTTGTAGTTTTTACCCATTATAATACATACTAGTTATGTATATATTTGCCCAATATGTAAACACTAGTTGTTGTACATATGTATTACTAAATCATAAAATCACTTATACTTGTTTTAATGTTTTATGTGAAAACGTATCATTTACCTATTTTATTTGTTTCGTTAAAATGATTTTACGTTTTCTATCGACAAAACATCAAAAGATCGTAAAATATAAATAAACGTTTTTACAGCTTATTTGTATTAACAATCTCCCCCTTTTTGTTGATGACAAAACATAAAATTATTTTAAGGAAAAACAAAAATTCGTAAAAGTTCGAATTGGAGTTTTTACTCTCTTCTCCTCCTTTTTGTCGAAACAAAAAGAGCGTCGAAAAGAAACTAACACAATGTTTTAGGAAAAACATGTAAAAGAAAAAAAAATATAGAGAACAAGTGATGGGAAGAGTTCTCGTCTTAACTCCCCCTTGAAGAGTCCATCCCTTTGTGAGGGCGTCAAGTAAATAAAAACTACTAAGCTAAAGTATTGCAACTATGGTTGCAAATGGTTTCGTCATAGTGACGATAACGCTCCCCCTTAATGATTGCAGTTTTGCAAGGGGATGTAACGAAATGTAATCCATATGAGGATTGTATTGCAAATGGTTTTGCAATGTATGGTTTGACACAAAGCTCCCCCTAGCTTAGGGTGTCAAAGTCTTCATATGTATTTTGAAAATCTACAAAACAAAGGTTAGAAAACAAGTATATGGTGCATAATTTTCGGCAAATAAGACTCAAGTTAGTAGAAAATTGGTCTTCTGTTGCACGGATCCCACTGTTCCCTCCTTGGAGGGATCTAGGCAATTTCAAGGGATCCGTCTGTCTGGTGACAGATTTTTCAGCAATGGTAATATACCAAACAATGTTAATATGAAAGTGAGATATGTATACAAACAACAAACATATACTCAAAGCAATATGGCAAATAAGTTATCATTCAATAAAACAAAGAGATAATCAACAAATCTCTAAAAACTAAGAGAATGATTTAGCCATGTAATACATATTCCACTTAATACTAGTGAGTGACCTAAACTTAAGAAGCAACCTACGTGCTTAAGGATGATCAACCATGAAATGGGATTCCTAAATGTTCTAAGTTGAGCTTGAGACCATGACATCGTCTTATTCTTTAGGCTCATGGTTGTTTAGGTTTGTTGACCTCATCAAAACGTTCGAGGAGGTGATAAAACATGAAACGTTGCTCTTCACGTAGTTCATGTATCAACCTTTCAACATGTTGACAATGATAGCAATCTTTGTCATGGTTTTGAAATGATGGTGGTAAAAGTTGAGCGTCTTGAAGTGGAGGTTCAAGTGAAGTGGGTTGAAGATCCTCAAATGAAGGAGGAATTGGTGGAGGCACATTAAGTGGTGGCTCAACAAGGGTTGATGGTGGAGGTAGGAAAGTGTCAACTTCCATGTGGTCGGGTGGTTGACTTTGATGTCTCCTCATAATCCAAAATGGACCATTGGAGGGAAATGGAGAAATTGACATTGGTGTAAGTGTTGATTCAACACATTGGTTTTGTACAAGCTTCTCTAGTGAAGAGTGTGCCGGTAATGGTGGAGGATGAGATGGCCTAGGGGGTAAGTCTTCTAAGTTGTAGGAATGTGGAGATGATTGTGAGATGGTAAATGATATCGCTCTAGGCACCAATGATGTTGATTGGGTTGAAAAGGGTGTGTTTGGTTTAGTAGGAATTGTAGAGTTCGGTGATGATATTTTTGTAGGAACAATTCTCTTAGGGATTGGTTTGATTGGTTGAGTTGGTAAAGGAGAAATCCTAGCATTTGTGGACTTAACCGGAGATGATTCGGTTGAGGAAACTTCGTGTATAACCCGAGCAAATTTCTTGGGTGGTTCTTGGGTGGATGAGTTAGTACTAGGAGCTTTCCTCATGATGAAATGTCTAAGGAAGATGTTTCTAATTGCTGAGAATTATGTTGTGTTTGATGACTAAGGGATTCTAGCAAGATGACTTATAAAGGGAAGAGTTTGGCAAGTGCATTCAAGACTTAAGCCACTAAAATTCTTAGGAATATGATGATTAGCATGCATAAGAGTCAACTTCAGAATTGTACTGATCTAGGGACTCGATTAAGATGAGGTGGAGTTTTCAAGTTAGCAAGATGGGCTTGAAATGATTGTTTTAGCTAGATTTGACATAATGTGCCACCCGGATCCCACGATTCCCTCATTTGAGGGATCCGTCAAGGCTAATTCTAGGGATCCGGCTCTCAGCAGCTAGGAAAGGGTAAAAATGATGTTTCTAAGGTCTAAAGCCTATACCATCTTGAGTGTTTCAGTCCTCCTAAGTATCTTAAATGGAAGTGTACTTGAATGATCAAGGGCAATGAGTGATATAGCTAATGATCGCCTTTAATGGAAGGAAAACGAGAATTTATGACCACCAATGGGTGTTCAAGGATGACACTAAGAATTTTGATGGTGTCAAGTTACAATAAATGATCCTAGAGATTAGATGTAAGCTTGAGATGGAGTTTAAAAAATCCTCAAAAATTAAAAGAATTGAAAAACTAGTTTTTGACCCGTTTTGAGATAAGGATGGCTAGAAACAATTTCCTAAAATTGATCAATATATCCACCTAAAAATTGATCAATATATCCACCTAAGTGTTTTGAGATGTGAAAAGCAATGTGTGAGTAGTGAAGCAGAAATATGGTGAGTTTTGATGAGTTGATAAATCAAAAACAATTTGAAATAGATCCTAGGTAAGCTATGGGTGAGTGTGAAGATTTTAAGTGCTTGAGGAAGACTTAGTTGGTTCTAAGGTCTTATGTTTGACTAGTGTGATGTGATCTAGTGAGCTTCTTTGATGTATGGGAATCTGTATTGCTGATCTGTTGTCACGGATCCCACGGTTCCCTCAAGGGAGGGATCCGTCTAGGCTAATCCTAGGGATTCGGCAACTGCAGATCAGAACCATCACAGAAGCAAATGCAGATTTTGTACCAAGTAATATACACTAATAATCATTAAACTAAACATAAATATAAACATGTTATCACATAAAGCATGTCATAGATAATGGTAGTAACAATAATATCCAAGATAACACAAACAAGCGTGCTAAAACATAATCATTCATATACAAATCAAATGTCTCAAAACAAGCATAATCCTATAGTCTCTTTCGTCAATCCTTTCTTTTCCTCTTTCCCGACTTCGTGACGTAGTGAGCTAGATTTTGAATCATATCCCTTAATTGTTTGAATTCCGCGGTCTCGTTTGGAAGAGTTGGAAGTTGTTGATAGTAATCAAAGGGTTCCAATTCAATGTTAGCTACGGGGTCGACATTAGCTTCTTCTTCTTCTTCTCCGTCTGAGGAGTCCGAGAGAGCTTTAGGTTTTCTTCCATTGACCATGAACCGTTTAGGGGGTTGTTTGGTAAAAGGTACCATACGTGATCGGAAAGGAAATGATCATCGTTGATAGGAGATGGTTACAATGCATCAACATACTTACAAAGTCGTGTTAGGAGCATACCATATGGAACCTTGAATACCCTGACCATTCTCTTCACCATGTAATAGGCGAGATTAAATTGCTTTTGATGAATAAGGCAATAGATCATTTGCACGAGACATGCATTTGGATGATCCTTGTTACCGAATGGGCTAATGATGTTTTCCCTAAGAATTTCTTCCCATTTTCTAAAAATGGGGTGCATTTCGAAGAGTTCCATTTGAAAGGGATCACGGTGAATGAGCTTTTTGTTTTGGTTGAGACGGGATTGGTCGGCTCTAATTTTGAAGATAGTGTCTCGAACGGTTTCGGGTTCATCAAGAGGAGTATGGTATATTGGTTTGGGATCAAGAGCAAAGGATTGAGAGGATATTGCCCAATCTTGAGAGTACATTCAAATTGCTTCACAAGAAATGCGAAGGATTTGAGCGAATGTGTTGAGAGGTAGAGTGAAGCTTCGTTTATTGATGATGAAAGCGATTGAAATGCTATCATCGGTGTTTCGAATGATCTAATGCTTTTGTAGAGTTCAAAGATGAAAACCGGACAAATTTGTTCATCAATGTCAAGAAGACAATCAAAGTTGATTGCCGAGAAGACTTGACAAATGTCGGTATCTTCAAGGAAACATTCCCTGACTACACGACCTTCGTGGATAAGTCGTTTTTCAAGTCTTTTGAAGACTTTGCGGTCGGTTTTTGACAATCCCTCTTTCCGATAGTAATGGGTGAGGTAATGGACGGTATCGTGGTGGTCTTTTTGAGTGGCTTTAGGCATGGTTGGTCCTAGAAACACAAATATTCTAATTGGGCAAAATTTGTTGAGATGGGTTTATGGTTTTGATTTGTATTAACAATGTTGTGAGTACAATGTAATCTTATTTGTGTGAAAGCCCCTTTTAATGATCAATTTTGTACACCCTAATTGAATCAATTGATTAAAACAAATTGAGAAACCATAAACCCTAGGATGAGAATGATGAAAATTAGAGCATGTTAGTGTTATTACTTACAATGGTGTTCTAGAGAAGAATACTTGAGGATATGGAGTCCTATGAAGATGAAACCAGTTCTTGGGTCGTTTTTGTGTTTTGTGGGGAGAGGGAAAATGATCAGTGTTGATTTTGAAAAGCGTATAGCTGGTTTCTGTCCCACGGTTCCCCCGGATCCCTTGTATAAGGGATCCGGCTAGTACAACTGGAGGGATCCGGCTACTGTAGATAGAAAAAGGGTGTTTGGTAATATTTTTGTTATAAGTTATAAAATAGCTTATGGAACAAAAATAGTTTTGGGGTTTAAAAATAAAATAAATAATGTTTGGTCAACGGGATTTAATTATCGAGAATCCATTTGTGACGACGGCGTTAGTTTGACGAGATCAAAAGGAATACTATTCCCGATGATGAGTAAGTCAGGAAAGTGGCGAAAGGAGACTTTTTGAAAGACTAGCATTTATAAGAAAAATGGTATTAACATATTCATGTAGATATGAGCTAGCTAATGAAGAGTAAACATACCTCTATGCTATTGATTTTGGTTTATGAAGACATGAGACCAAAAATACTTCATGAGCTCTTAAAGTAATCTGTTGTACTTAGAGTAAGTAGGTTGTGAATACTTTTAGATTCTTTCTTGAAAGTTGACTTCATTATTCTTTGAATAGAAATGAAGGTTTTGGAGAGATCCTAGCATGAAGATTTCTTGAAAAGAATATGTTAGAATAATCTATCAATATCCAACATGAAAGAGAAAAAAAAATGTTTTAAAAGATTTCATTCTTTGTAGTTTTCAAACATACACGGATCGTATCAAGTTTTTAAAGTACGACATACTCTAAGAAACTTGGTAACGAAGCTCTGATGCCAATTGTGGAAAACTAGAAGGGGGGGGGGTTGAATAGTTTTACCAATTAAAACTTCGTTTTAAAATATTTAGATCGACTTTTGTCAATCTATTTAGTTGTGTATGTTGGACGTTGATAGATAGATACATAAAAGTGTTATGAAAGATAAAGAGTAAGAAGCACATAACCACGACACGAGTATTTATAGTGGTTCGGCTATAAGGACACCTTCCTTGACCTACTCCACTCCCTGAGTCACCTACTCGAGAGTTCGTAATCACTACACAACACCAACTCCTTATGGCGGAGAAGCCTTCACAACGTCGCCTACTCTTTTTGCGGTACTAGGCTAACCACCGAGTTCTTTCTCCAAGGTGAACCACACCTACCACAACGTCGCCTACCCTTTATCCGGTACTAGGCTAAGTACCGAGTTCCATTATAATGGAGGAACTACTACCCAACACTACACAACACCTAATCCCAAAGGATACCCACTCCTTATTACAACACCATCAAGGATATCAACATCCTTGGAAACAAACTATCATTATTTGTATAACGATGCACCTCATCGATTATACGACCTTGGCATTCTTCACCAATGCCACTTGATTTGATTCCTAGGCATTTTTCACCAATACCCTTGACACAAACGCTTGGCACCTTTCACTAATGCCTTCGTCTTGACACCTTTAGCATTCTTCACTAATGCTTTTGACACGGATGTTAAGCACCTTTCACTAATGCTTTCGTCCTGACTCTTTCGGCATCCTTCACTAAAACCTTCGACACAACACTTCTATGGAAGTAGAAAGAACTATCAACAAGAGAACCTCATTAGTCTTGATGATGACGAAACATGGCAACTCATGGACTTGAGCTTGCTCGACTTCAACAAGTGGTGATCTCACCTTTAAGAGGAACCTAGAGAATCACACAACAAAAAAAGACAAACTACATAGAAAGATCCCTTAGGATCAGTGGTTAGAGAGTTACAATACTTGGGGAAGGTATGTGTGGGAGTGGCAACCCAAAAGGAAGAAATGGCTCACTATTTATAGAGAAGAAACAACTACTGTTCCACGGATCCCACCTTTAAAGGATCCGTCTAGTGTAATGTTAGGGATCCGCGGGACGCTCCTCTTTGCCCATGGGTATTTTGGTTATCGGTCATGGGTCATGGGTCATGGGTTATGGATTGGTCCATGGGTATTTCATTAGATACAATGTACCTAATAAATGCAATGCATCTAGTCAAATGGGTATGGGTAAATACCATGGGTTATGGATATGCTCCAAGGGTTGTAGTTTTTACCCATTATAATACATACTAGTTATGTATATATTTTCCCAATATGTAAACACTAGTTGTTATTCATATGTATTACTAAATCATAAAATCACTTATACTTGTTTTAGTGTTTTATGTGAAAACGTATCATTTACGTATTTTATTTGTTTCGTTAAAATGATTTTACGTTTGTTATCGACAAAACATCAGAAGATCGTAAAATATAAATAAACGTTTTTATAGATTATTTGTATTAACAGAACGATATGTATTGGGCCTAGATTTGGTCTCTCAAAAGGTTGAGCCTATACTATTCCTCCGACCTAAATATAACTAGGATGTAGCCCCTTAGACTAGACCCATGCAAGTGGGTGTAGTGTGGCCCATGTTGAATGTTTGGTGGTCCTTTTCCCTGACACCCTTAGCGCCCTTTGTGGCTCCTGAACTTTGAGTGTTTGAGACTTTCTTGGTTGTAGCGATGGCCTAAGAATCTGATGTTTCTCACAAGACCATGTAGGCTCCTTTTAGGGAAATGACGCGTGTGGTTTGACATGGTTTACTGCTACATACGTTTCCTCCAAAGGTATTTTTGTGTGGTTTCTACATGACTGGTGAGTCTCGTTTTCGGGTGTTGGTTGACTTTTCTCTATGTGAGGAAAGTTGTTCACTCAGATAGGTCCAAGGTGGTGGTTGGTTATCTCTGAAATTCGAGGGGGTTGTTCACCATACATGTTTGGTAAAAAAAACTTGTGCAAAAGGAAACAGTTTCTGGATTTTTGAGTGAGAAATGTGTGAAAATATGTAAAAATTTTTGAGAAATTTGCAGCTATTTCTTATCATGTCCCCACGGATGGCGCTATATTGACGTATGGTATGTAAATCGGTTTAGAGATAGGATGGGAATAGTTTTGTTATTTGGTTTCCCGTGTAGAATGGTAAGGACCCGATGAGATTGATGAAGATCAAGAAGCTCGTGCACTTAAATAAAGACCATACTTTACTGATATGAGACAATATTTGTCCAAGTGTGTGAAACTTGTGAAGTTGTGTGTAATGCATGATATTTATTGAGAAGCAAATATGGTTTAGAGAAAAACCCTTGAGGGATGATCAACAGCCTTGAGGAGGCCAGGTGTTGATCATCTAAGGAGCAGACAAGGAGGACACGTGGTCAATGTAAGCTCCCAGAAAATTTCATTGTAATTAACTACTTAATCATGAATAAAGCAGAACTTAGAACATCATGAAATTTTATACTCATCGTTATTGCATACCATTTGGCATATGCATGATCAACGCGACTCAAGTGCTCAAAATTTCACCGGTGTGACCCTAATAAAATTCCCCTCTATCCCGATATCATTAATTATTTAATTATATAAATAAAAATTTATATAAAATATACAAGTAGTAAAATTTATTTATTTATTTTATTCGGACCGGGCCTAAGCCCAACTCCCACACATTGTTCATTGGGCCTCGAATCCAAGCCCAACTCACCCTTATTTCCCTTTTGGGCCTTCGCTTACAAACCAACCCACACAATGCTTTGGGCCTCGCCTTCTGCCAGCCCAACGCCGCCCAACTTAACTTGTGTACACAAATTTTACCTAGGGGTTTGATCATTTGTTTTTCTCCCCCATCCCTTATTCCTGTGACCAAACGAGCACAACAACAAAATCCCATTATACCTTGCTAATAGTTTGTTACGCAAGTTCTAGTCACAAGGAAATAATTTATGTGCAAAGTCCTATGTTCTAAGTCCAGTCAAGGCAAGCAACAAAAGACACGAAACAATTAAAATATCACCCTTTTTATCACATGTTGCGTGTGGTAGGGAAAACAAGAAACAAAACATGCTACTAAGCCACCCTAATGAAATAAACAAATACACTAATCACCTATTGACCTAGTTTGACTCCTTTAACCTTTGGGTTATATGTCCCACATGCAAGTTTCGATATGACAACACCATCTCATTCCCCTCAAAACCGGTTACCATTGTGGCATGCCAAGAACAAACAAAGATCATGCATTATTTAGTCATAAGACCATGCCCATTCCTTCTTTATAAACTTCAAGACTTAGCCAAATTTTCCCCAAATTCACTCACATATAATCCCTCACATCTCACTTAGAAACATAGCTCGTCCACTGTGGTACTTGTCGAAGGAAAAGAAAAGGGATAACGTTGCACAACAAAAGAATTAGGAAGGCTTGGTTGATCGACTTGGGTTATAAGGAGAAAAAGGGGTTCTCGTAGTAGTCTTATTCATCCCTCTCACATTTCATCCCACTCAATCGAGTGTAGTAAGTCTTCTTTCAATCTGTCTCTATTTCGTTATTCATTTTCATTCAATATCACACGTTGTAAAGTTATGTGCACCCATAGATCGATCCTATAACCGTTTATAAGTTAACAAAAGCCTATAAGACACTAGAAGTCAAGTGAATACGTTTTATATAATCATGATACATGTATTGACTAGCTCTAATGTCACGTTAACTTTTATCTCAAAAACCAAGTCGCGTATAACGTTTTCTTAACATCACTCGACACTCGATCTTGCAAATGAAACTATACAAAGTTTAGTAACATAAATAAATGACTAAAAACCCTTTTGAAACCCTCCCCTTGCCTCGTTCATTTTCAAAAACCAAATGCACCCGATTGGGCCTTAAGGCCCAACACGTAAAAATCAAAAGCCCATTGCCCTTTACCCGGTCCAATCCAAATAAAAATTAGCCATAAGCTAAAAATAAGCTAGAAGTAAGCTTCTGAAGAAGTTAAATGAATTTTATAAGTCAAAACATGTATTTTTTACTACTTTTGCAAATTGTTTGGTAATCGGGTGGAAAGTGTAAGGATTTGAAATTTAAAGGGTTGTTTCACACGTAAAACTTTAAGCATGAAAAGTATAGGGTATGTTTTGTAAATGTTCGAAAGTCATAGGTCCCTTTTATACATATACGTGTGTGCATGGAAAGTCCAGGTTTCAATATTGTAATTATGCTAAACTAATGCATAAGTGAAATTTAAACTTTAGTGACAAAAATGTAAGCTTTGAAAGATAAGGGACAAAAGGCGTAAAAACCGATTTTTAAACATTTTCTAAAAACAGTTTACCTCGAGGACCAAAACTGTGATTTCTGAAAACTTGGAATATAAAGTATTTTTTGGTAGAAAATGTCATTTTCCCAAAGTTGAGGGACTAAACTCGTACATTTTGAAACTTAAGGGTCAAAAGTGTAAATTCGGAAAAAAGTTTAGAAAAATTATAAAACTATCATGACTCCTTGAAAATGAATATTTTGACAACTTGAAGTGTATAATGAGTATTTTTACTTCGATAATTCATTTAACTTATGCATATATATAATTATAAAAATATAATTACATAAAACCGTAATTCGATAATAACGCACTGTAAGTATAAGTAAACTAAAACACTCGATAACATCATTATTTTCACAAAACCACAACGGGGACATTTCACTTGTGCGTAAGTGAGAACTTTCGATAAATATCAAACTAAGTAGATGTAGCACGTAATTGAACTTAAAACATTAAGCACACACAACGCTCTATTGAATTGGATAATTCAATGTTCTATTGAATAAGTATATTCAATGCTCTATTATTTTGGTCGTGAACCAACGGTTTATCATATTCTGAGACTTTCCATCTCATTCTTAGGTTTCGGTTTGGAGCCTCCGCTATATCGTGCTTGATCATATTGTGCTTGTTCATTTTCATTAAGGTGAGTTCATTGCCTCGCTTTTACTTTTTTTGCAAACCCCGCGAGGGAGATACATGCTCTAACTAGAAGACAAGGTTTTTCATAAATGTTTGCTACTTGATTATTGAACCTGCCTAAGTATTTAGCCATAAGTCCCCTGTATCATGAACCATTAGTCACCGCGAGTGAACGCAGATATCGTGAATAGTACTATGGGGAGTAACGACCCTGTCTTGGTTATAGTAAATAATCGGGGCGCACCATATTTGAATTACCTTAGGTAATTGGCTATTACCTCTTTTGAGGCAAACTTTACGTACACCAGTAATTCGGTGTATGCAGTTGAGTCTTAGTTGCATGAGCTTAGCGCATAATAACCTGTGATTTTCTTTATGATATGTTGTTAGTTTATAATTATCATGTTCATGTTCTTGTGTTCAACTTTACTTTAAACCTATGGATTTCACTTAACATTTTTGTTGACCTTTTTAAACATGTTATCTCAGGTAATCAATGAAGATTATATTCAAGGCACGGAGTGGGCATATCAAGACCTTTAATTCTGGTGTAAAACATAAACTTGTTATTTCTTACAAACTCATGCTCAGTATTTTGGGGAAACATTTGAAGCATTTGGAATATTTTGTAACAAATAATGAGTTTTCAATGAATGATAACTACTTTTCATAAAACGTCTCTTTTGAGTCATTTTCTATGATTATTAACTGTGATCCCCATCCAAGTAACACCCCAATTAGTCTTCTGTTGTCATTATGATCTCGGGGGTGTTACATATTGGTATCAGAGCCAGGTTATAGAGAACTAAAGAGTTTTTCTAAAAATATTTGGACTATAACTGCACTTTTAAAACGGGACTATTTTACACCACTACCTTATGCCCTCCGGGACTGCTCTATGCATTAGGATTAATACATCACTAGATCATAAGTAAATTTCATTCATTTTAGTTAGGCATGGAGATTTGCTTGGCAGATTGTGCACCACTAATGTTAGGATTTGTAAAATCCATATGGAAGAGTCGGTCACCCCTATTCTAGTCTAGCATATGTTAGCTCGTAGACATTACGTTATTTATTAGTTAATTAGTTAGTTAGAGTAATACCGTGGAGGACGGACGGGTCTTTACCCACTGTATGCCTGATTCAGAGCCCGTAGGTGGCATATTATGTAAGAACTATAAATACCCTCTACCTCCCAAGGTAGAGGGTTGGACCTTTCATTTCTTAATCTAACCTTCTCTTTGTTTTTCTCTCACTTTCTCTCTCTAGAAAGGATCCCATCTCCTACTTTCTCTCTCTAAACATCTTGCATTTTCGAATCATATTGTTGATTGTTTGTGTGTTTCAATAACCAATATCTTACAATTGGCATCAGATCATGGGTTGGATCATAAAGTTTGGTTATTGTTAATTTTAAGTGGTTCGAATTTTATAAGCCAAAAATACACCAACTTCGAATTTTTGATGGTTAAAAGTGTTAAAGGTTTGTACTTTTGTGTTTAGAATCATCATATTAGTGTAGTTCTTGGTTTGGAAGGCTAGATTCATCTTGGTTGTGGTATTTTTGATTGGAAAAGTTTGGTTTTTGAAGTATTTCTTGGAAGCGGTTTGAGTCACGGATCCTTATTCTTGACTGCGGTTTGATAGTGTTTAAGTGCGGTTTGTCTATGTGGTTTGACATTGACAGCGGTTTGATCTAAGCGGTTTGACTTAAGCGGTTTGACTTAAGCGGTTTGACCTAAGCGGTTTGTCCTAAGCGATTTGTCCTAAGCGGTTTGCTTTTGTGCAATTTGATTAAAGCGGTTTGTCAATTGTGCGTTTTGAGTCAAGAGGTTTTTCTTCAACGGTTTGATAAGAAGCGGTTTGAGTTAAGCGGTTTGTATTTCAGCTGTTTGATTGAAGCGGTTTGACAATCCTGCGATTTGACCACTGCGATTTGATCAAGAAAATTGAGTTTTGACTTTTACGGTTTGACCACTTGTGACTTGACCAAAGTTGACTTTTTAGGTCAAAACTTCAAACGACCATAACTTTTGAACCATAACTCCGTTTTCAGCAAAATAACTGTTAAAAAGACCGGAACAGCCTGAATATTGTTCAAAACAAAGTCATGAAATGAATTTTTGGAGGCCCAAATCCCCTCCGAAAGGAATTTATTGAGGTTTTAAGTTTTTAGACCTAAATTTCACCGTAAAAACATTCATCAACCAATCCAAATCTCAACCAAACAACATCTCAGCTAATCCTACAAATAATCATAAGTCCTAACACACAATCGTCTATCATTGTGTCGATCCATCAGTCATCTTAACACGTTCTATTGGTCATTGCTTAACGGTTTCTTATTGATTTTGTAAAATCCCGCAAAAGATTCTATTTCTCGATTTAAATCACAGACTTGTAAAATCCCGTGTACACAACAACATCATGTCTTACACTCTTGATTCAGTGATTTCAGAAGTACTCAAACTGTATGATGTTGTAGACAACCATGAGAATATTAGCTATACTGAACGGTTAAAGATGATGGAATAAATCAATGAGGGTGAGAGATCTCCGTGTTCAGACTCTGAAGAGAGAGAAGTGCACCATTCTAGGTTACATAAGGCTAAGGAAAAGGAAAGTTATATAGAACCTTATCGACCACTTCATTCACACCTCATGTTACTTCTAACTAAGAGAATTGAACGGACATTTATTGCACTTTTCCGTCAAGAATTTTCAAAGTTCACCGACACATTACTCTTAAACTTGGAACAATTGGAACTACAACTTGACAGAGAAAAGGTTCAAGAATCTAGTTCTAGAGCAACACTTCAGGTGATCAACAAACAATTTCAGTCATTCATCAATAGGGAATACATGTCAGATTATGATTATCATATGACTAAAATGTCGTTCAAAAATCACACTGGAATGGAGATTAACATGTTCATAGAGACATTTATCCAATTCAGGGATAATGTATAGAAGTATATTGAGGAAGTTACACAGATAGATGAAAAAGTGGATGAGTGTCGGGTGCAGTTGAGAGATTATTGTGATGAGTCCAGTAATGTATCAGTTGAAAGATCGGGTGTTGCTGATTCTCAAAGACAGCTGAGATTGATGCAACCAGTTGTTCAACAACTCCGGTCACACAAGAAGGAAGTGCATAAATCAGAATGGTAAATGAACATGCATCAAATGCTGAAGTATTGGTAACTACCCTAAATAATGCATCTGAATATACTCTTGTACAAACTGATTACATCACAAAACATGATCTTAATAAATGTTCTGTAATTGAAGCTGAGTCTGAGATTATGTGTTTCAAAACTAATGATGTGGTTGATAAGAAAATTTTTGATGAATTTTCAAACAAATTCTCAAAACTGGAAAAACATTGCATTTCACTTGAAATTGCAATAAAAAGAAAAGAAGAAAGTTTTCAAACTGTGAAACCGTGCAAAAATCCGGAATTTCCTGAATTTCATGAATTTTTTGTAATAAACGAATTAAAGGCTCAGCTTCAGGAAAAAAACTCGAAAATCTGCAATTTGAAGAAACATATTTCTGATATGCATGTGATAAGTAAATTAGTTACAAGTAGTTCTGATGTTAATGCTATTGATGATATTAAAATGAGAAATGATGAATTAGCAATCTGTGTAGCCAATTTACTAAAGGAAAATGAGACTTTGAGAAAGGATCACATAGAACTAAGTGACTCGGTCAAAGAAGATACAACTAAGTCATTGGAACAAACAAACTTTTTGATAGCAAAAATTGATGAACTCAAAGCTCAACTTCAGGAAAAGGGTTTCACTATAGTTGCATTAAAGAATGAGCTCAGAAAAGAAGCAGGAAATAGTGTGAACACTAAGTTTGCAAAACCATCAATCTTGGGGAAACTAGCTTTACCTCCCAATAGAAACCGGTCAGTTGTTAGACAACCGACTGCGTTTAGACCAAAATTTTCAAAATCGCGGTTTGCCTCCCAAGTTGATGCGGAAAAAGTTTTGTCAAAACCAGTCACTCTACATTATTTCCCTAAGAAAAATACTTCGGGGAACTATGATCTAGAAGCAGCTAGGAAAAGGGAACAGATTCAAAAAGACGGAGTTTTAGGCTCAAAACCTAGGGTGATGAATTCTACAAGATTTCAGGGCACTGATATTAGTAGTAAACTATTACCTAAGAACCCTCAACAAAAGTCTAGGGATTGGCTTGCATCTAAGAGTAGTTGCGTTTCGATTAAAGCAATTCCCATAGCAGATCACTCTAAGAACTCTAGATCTTCTTCTGAATCCAAACAAGCTGTTTGCTCGAATTGTCTAAAATGTATCTTTAATGCAAATCATGATAATTATTTTACAAAATCCCTGAAGAAAGTAAATGCTCGTGCAAAGGTTCAACCTGTTGAGTCTAGGATTTACACTAAGTCATCTACAGTGCATATGAAGCAAAACAAACCAAAAACTTCACCTAGATGGATACCAACTGCTAAATCTTTGGAAACTAGGAATAACAATAAGTATATCACTATGCATAAGAAGCTTAACAATCCTAGACCTTGCCATAAGTGGATACCATCTGGTAGAATATTAAGAAGATTGGACTTAAGTGGATTTATACCGGAAAGTTGTTTACCAATGGCAAAACCATGCTTGACCATGAAACCCCCAAAGGGTTTGGATACTGATGTCACTAACCAAAATGTATGCAATCAAGTTTGTAATGTTAGTGTAGGTAGTCCTTACTCAGTTGCAGGTACATCGATCATTCACTACATGGGAAGACTCAAAGCCTGGATGAATAAAGGACGAATATCTCCTGATTAGGAGATCAGGCTAGTCAAAGTTGATTTACATGCATGAAGACGTTTGAACACAACAGTTCAAGCCTCGTTCTATAAAAAAAGAAAAGTGTACGTCTAAATGTGTTTTATCTTCAGTTTAAGAGAAATTCTCTCAAGAATGAATATTCTCATCTATATTCTTGATGTGCTATTTCATCTTGCTTTTAATATTTATAAAACTTAGATAACTTAGGATAGACACATACTAACGGGCAGAGAACCCGATTAGATGTAGTAAAGCCTTAGGTAAATCCGAGTATCGTCCCAAAAGAGCTGTGACCTTTAAAGAACTAAGATGATTAGAAATGATATTGATAATATATTGTTATGAAAAGGTTGTTATAATTCATAGATATGCTATTATTCTACTCACACAGACACCAGAAATTTAAGGAAAATAGAAAGAAAAGCGAAGCTTAATAAAGATCACAAGTATGAATTGATTCTCGATATGAAGGTTCAATATAGTGGTTCATTATCACCAGACTCATTTGGTCAATTCGTCATAGCCTATGGTTCTTAGATTCCTCACCAAGATGAGCAGGTCATCCGGGATCATTCGGCAACCTGATAGCAGTCATTAAGCACCAAATCTACTAGATCTAGACGGTGGGAACCCGACCGTTAGGAACTTAGATTCCCCCTAACCTCTTAAATACCTCCACTAAATAGGTGATCATTTGGTCAGTTCGCAATTGAAGAGTAGTTGTACTATGGCCAATTCCTCCCATACTTCGTAATCTATCAGACTGGGGTCAGTTGGTCATATCTCCCAGCCCTTTAGATACTACCAAGCTTATAATACTACCAAGGCTAGCGATCTATGAAAAGACTAGCAAATGTCTATAAAGAATTAAAGAGAATAACAATAACATAAATGTAAACTTCAATTAATGATATGAATTCATAGTATAAGTCCTAGAAAAATATAAAAAGAATTTAAACTCGAATACAATGGAAATCGTAGACGAGGACTTCATTATTCAGTGCTCCTAAACCATGCTTCTTCTTCTGTGTTTTGATCTCCCCAAACCCTAGAAGGTTTGGGAATGCAGAGATGATTAAAACTGGTGAAACCTTCGACTATTTATAGGCTTCGAACTAGTTACGGCGTAACCTTATTAGGTAGTTACGTCGTAACTTTTTTCCATTGTTTATGCTTATCCATGGCTACGTCGTAACCTTAGCTTGGGTTACGCCATAGCTTTTATAAACCATGTGTATTTCTTCATTACGGCGTAGCCTGAGCTAAGGGTTACGCCGTAGTCTTTGTCAATTGGGTGCTTATTAGTTGTTATGGCGTAATCTGAGCTGAGGGTTGCGCCGTAGTCTTCTTAATCTTTAGTTATGTCGTAACTCCATCACTTGGTTACGCTGTAGTTAAGAGACAATCTATCCATAGGGCTTGAAAACGTTCAATTGCAGCTTCTTTATTTTGAATAGGTCCTGAAATGAAATAATAACGAATAAGGATGTTTTCACAAGTATTTTACTCAAAATGTGATGATACAGGGGGAAATTAATGCTTAGAAAATCAGGACTATTTGATGTTATCAAATATCCCCCACTTAAACTCTACTTGCCCTCAAGTAGACCAATTTAGACTGCAAAAGATACATCCTCAATGAATGTGCAGTTATAATTTCCATGCTAAATATTAATTAGAGCCGAACACCTCACGAAATGGGAACGAAAAAAATCTCACTCTCATCCTAATCTAAGTGTTAATTTCGGGGTGATCACTCAATTTCACGGACATAGTAAATATTCTATCATAAGCTTTGCAATTACACACAACTCCACCACCAGAGCTAAGGTTAAGACAAATTTTAGAAAGCAATGTTGGGTTGTAGTGATACAAAGGCTTCGGGGTGGTGTCATTACTAACGTGTCACGGCGAAGTGGACAAAATCAATGATACATGACCAAATCCATGGCCAAGTGTTGGATCGTAATATTTATTGTGTTGATGATTCGAGTGGTCTTGGATGATGGAAATACATGATAGCCATAGTTAGAGAGAAAGAGATGAGAGGGAGTTTCTTACTAGAGACTTGGTTCACAAAAGGCAAGGTTAGATTAAAGAAAAGCTCCACCCCTTCCAAGGATGGAAGGGGTATTTATAGTTACAGAATACCCGACCTCCTGACGGCCTGTGGATCAAGAATACAGTGGGTAAAGACCCGTCCTTCCTCCACAGTGTTACACTAAACTATTCTACGCTACAAACTAACTAATAAACTACTAAATAACGTAAATAACGACAAGTCTACGAGCTAACATATGCTAGACTATAATTGGGGTGACCGACACTTTAACATGGAATTTCCAATTCCTAAAAATCTCCTCTAAGGGAGGTCACCCCATGAAATACCTTTTGCATCCTAGCATTCAATCTTTGTCTTTAGTTCTGAGCTCGTAGACTACAATTCTTCAGATTCTGCAATCTTTGTGCTTCAGTAGCGATTCTTCAAAGTCCGCATAGTTTTGTACTTTAAGTGGAGGTCTTTGAACTGATCCACATCTTGATGATCTTTAAGCTTTGTTTGAGATCATCAGCCACAGTAAATCTCAGGATCACCCTTTATTGTGTTGCCATCATGTGATGTTGTGACTTTTGGACCGACATGCTCACACTTTTGGATCATGACATCTTTCCATCAGAGTAGCGGAAGCTTTCTTGGTTCATGATATTTGCGCAGTAGCGAAGCATAGTATAAAAATATCGAGCCGTGTTACGTAGATATGCACAAGTCATGATATCTTCAATTAAGTGTGGATGTTGTGAGCATGCGCTTTGGATTGACTCCTCGATTTCGATCACCGCAACCGTCCAAATATACCGCAAACAACGATTAGCAATAAAACACATGAAAGTGTCTTTGATCACTTTCGTTGAATTGAGTACACGCCCACGGTTCCCGTTGATCAAGACAAGTCTCGCCGTGATCGGTATAATTCGAAGAATCTCCTTGACGGGGTTTTGCAATGTTTCTAGCCGTTCTCAAACCGAACGTCTCAAAGAAGACAACACGGAGTGAGTGAACCAGCAAATTGAGATTTACTGATTGAAAGAAAATGATTTGAAAACAATCGCGTATTGCTTAAGATAAAGAGTTTTCAATAAGACTAAGGTTTAGAAGAAGAAATCAACTTTCAATCATAAATACCCTTTTATTTTGAAAACATAATACACAGTCGAAGTGCTAGAGAAAAGAGTTTTTGAGCACAACGACCGGTTTTTCAAAGGTATCCGTCAATCCTTTTCCTGGACCAAGGTTGATTCAAGATTGAATCGCCCCATTGTTTCTATCTAATTGTCACAAGCTTGATCTTTTGCAAGATCTCACATGTCACCCACTAAGAGCTTGTTTGATGTTGGCTCTAGAAGGATTTCCATCTTCATCGTGAATATTTTTGCATATCACTCAGATGTTCTGGCAATACCACAAGGATAATGCGTAGGACTCTCAATATATACTTACTTTCCACATTGTGTGAAACAGCAAGTCTTCATTAATTTTGTGTCCTAATGAGATATTGTGGATGATCTCTTGGCTCTAGACTCAATTGTGCACATTTGGTTCCTATGCCGGAGACTAGGGAGAGGATCTCCGTCTTCAATATCAACAATCTCTAAGAGAAAGTCGATAGATTATGTAGGTTCCCCGTGAGAATGAAACAAGTCCTTTTAAGAGGAACTTGAGTATCTTGGGAAGTTAGTGCAGTGCGTCACTGGGTCCATGATGTCTTGTCTTCAATACGAGTGTTACCTTAGTAACCACTAGTAGCATATGTATTGAACCCGGTTTCTGCCCTAAGGTTGAATTATTGGAGGGCTATTTCTTTTCATCCTTTTTACATTCATTTCTTTTCATTCTTCAACCCCTTCAGTGCTTACCAAGACTTCATAGCTAGAACCTTGTTGGGTTTATTCCAGTACTAGCTCTGTCTCAGTCCGCACTCTTCCCATTTCTCATTTTTCTCCTTTTTTCATCATACCTAAGGACTTCTACACTATCTAGTGGATTGTCCCTGGGTAGATCCCTCCGGTTCTTGCTAGATCGTGGGAACGAATACCTAACCTAACCATCCTTATAACACCATGCATAAAGTAAATTGGTCGGTCTTTTGGTACAGTTCTTTCCTTCTTGAAACCAATTGAGAAATCATTTGGAAAATCAATCAAGGTACTTGTGATATAATATCAAAGCATTTTTTACCTTAATTGTTTTGATCATTTAGAAATGCTCCCCCTCAACATGTGCATAAGATTATGAAATTGTTTAGCACATAGAGGCAAGAGTTCTTTAGAAATAATTTCTTTGATCACAATTTCCTTAGAAAAAGCCTTTTTGATTTTCTTTGGTAAATTCTCCCCCTCAATATATGCGTTGGATATTTTAAAATCCTTTTGCACATAGAGGCAAGAGGTTTTTGAAGTTCATTCACGATCACAAAAGCGATTAAGAAACCATTTGCTCCCCCTCAATATGTGCATCGATAAATGAAAGAGTTTAGCACATATTAGAGAGAACTTGCACTTTGAATCAAAATGATCACCATTTATCAAATTTCATTATTAAACCACAAATTCTCCCCCGATCAAAAATATCAAACCCTTTGAGATTTTGGATCCCAAGTGATTTAATAAGGTATAGAAAACATGGGAGAAAATGTGCCTGATTTAAAACTCATCTAGTTTTTGGATAAATGCTCCCCCTCAACATGTGCATTATGTATATTGAAATCGTTTGGCACATGGAGGCAGGAGTGCCTTTGAAGGACTAAAACCAATTCCATTAAAACAGATTTGAGATTTAAATCATGATCTCTCCCCCGATCAAAAATTTCAAACCAATTGAGATTTGTGATCCCAATTGATTTAAATCATTTAGAAAATTTTAGGGAAAGACGTGGCAAGATTTGATTTTGAAAAATGATGGATAAGGATCAATATAAGACATTAAAGATTGTTAGTGTCAGGTATGATAGTTTTTTAAGAGATCTTTAAGTAAACAAAAACAAATTCACAATCAAACAAGAACAGAAACAATTTCATTTTGTAAGATCTTTGAGTTTTAAAGAAAATCATACCATGACATAACATTAAATCTTTAGATCACCACATATTTTGTACAAAACGGACTTTTATGAAGAAATATCGTTTGAGAATATTCTATTATAAATCACTCTCCCCCTCTATCGATGACCGTAGTCGATGATTGAGTGACTTAAGTTTTGATAAAATGAAGTCCGTTGATTTCTAAAATTAAGTCCAATTTATTTTCAAAACAATATTTTTCCATTTTCAAAACAACATTATTTAAATTTTTTAAAAAAAAATGGTATCATCACAATTGTCCCGCTAAAGATACGTTAGGTGGTTGAGAAGCTTATGTTGTTCTTTGTAGGGCTTGGAAGAAAACCGTCACGATGCAGTGAGACTTCTTACCTTGCATTTTAATGCCAACTGAGGTCAAATTAAGCTCCGTTTCTACACTTGCTGAAGAAAACCATCTGCTGATGCAGTGAGACCTCTTACGTTGCATTTCGTGCCAACTCTCCATTGAAGTCAAATTAAGCTCCGTTTCTTCATTTGTCGACCCAAGATATAGTTGCCCTTTCCTTTCGGTATCCAATCATCATCAATAGTGGGATCCGGATCGGGAGCATTCTTATATACCAATATACCTGCATACGTTAGTGAACAAACATACAAATATATGGTGGTCGACATCACCCAAACAGAAATCGACTAATACAAGTCAATTCAACACATCAATCAGTTCATATAAAGCATGGGAATTATGTGTTAATCAAACTCTAATCATCTAATCCTAACAATCATATCCTAAATTCCTAGTCCTTCGACATAGGAAAATATCATTTTTAATTAAGCACGTAGGATAATTAAGAAAGCCCGTTAGATGATATAGATTTGAAAACATTCTCCCTCAATCAATGACTTATTTTACGAAAAGATTAAAAGCTGAAGTCATTGATTGAGTTTTCAATTTTACGAAAACTCAAACCGATTAATTTAATAGCAACTCATTTACCACCATTTTGCAAAACAAAAATATTTTCTGAAGAATTTTAGACGGAAAAACATTTGTGTAGGAACAACAGTCTTTTTGACGACATGCTTTCCTTGTTTTGTTTTAGGATAAGTGCACGAGATTTAAGAAAATTGTTTTAGCGCAACACTTTCCTTCCTTGAAAAGCGGGTTGCTATCTGAAATAATAGCAAACCATAGTTAAGCACGGGTTACAGTCTGAAATAACGCAAGCCATTGTTTTTGAAGCGCGGGTTACAGTCGGAAATAACTGTAAGCCATTAGATTTGTGACATGTTTTGAAAAGAAATATTTACACCTTCTGCTCAAACTTCATCTATGGTCCCGTGCCATTATTGAATGACATTTCTAAGACCGCAGATGTTATCGATACCAGAAGACATGTCTTTAGAAAAACAATATTTTTGGAGTTTTTCAAATTTTCTGATTTTTATGGATTTTTTTGCTGATTTTATATTTTTCTATTTTGTTTTGCTGGTTTTATATTTTTGTATTTGGTTTTTAATAAATATATACAAAGATAGAGAAGATGATATAGTTAAAAATGATAATGATACGAGTACCGAGATATGGATATCGAGCAGCAGGTTGTAGAAGATAGAATTCGTCATCTCTTAAACATTCACCACCAAAGCTTCCGAGGCTCAAGAATAGAAGATAGAACATGAGCCTTTGAGAAAAAGAGACTTTGGCAGCTTCCCCCCAAACCGAAGATCCATTAGATGAGCAGATTCGAAGCTCTATTTCAAGCTTCCATTAGCCAGGTGATAACGCTACACGCGTCGTTCGGGGTCAAGGAAACTTCCTTTTCTTCGAGCAAGTTTTATAACACCCTAGGCAAAGGAACCTAATCGTTGTAGTGTAGTAATTAGGGTGTTTCACGGGTATTGATATCGTTCTCTAGGGAATAGGAATGCTAGTGAGAAGTTACTACGCTAAGGTTGAGGTTGAGGAAGATTATTTTTATCTTTTATGTTTTTAGAAATTGAAAAGGTCATGAATCTCGGGTATTGATTTGGGGTTGGTATTGTTACCGATTACTCTACTATTATCTAATTATCTAAGCTAAGGTTGTGATAGTCTATGTCTAATTTGATGTGTACTCGTATGATAGTTTAAAGATGTGTTTACTTAGGTTTTACTACTCCTTAATTATCTCCTATTGATGGTTGATTTGTCACGTCCTTATTCCTAGTTGCGTTGTGATTCTAAGGCTATAGGCGTGCTTGTTTCCTAACTCTTTGAAATTACCAAAGGGTCTTGTTTACAAATCCTCTAGTGATTTATAGACGCCTACTCTACTGGTTGTCCTTGAATACTTTATCCTACAATTACCTAGATAATTATATTCTAAAGTTCACAAAGAAATGTCAAGCATTAAGTACACAACGAATAATCTAGCGCACTCTAGATCATTAGTCAACTAAGATAAGTATCAACCAATCAATATTCAATAATTAAGTTTCATATTCCTAAGCAAACACACAAATAAATTAATGGGACATGGAGAACATGCAAGCATACACACAAATAATCAAAGACATAATTAAATTAATGAAGTAAATACTTATCTTGATGTATAATAGGGTTTAGAACCCTAAAATACTGCACAAGAAAGCCTTGGTTCGGTTTTAGGTTTTTACTCCAAAAGACTACACAAAACCGAAAAATTCGGATTCTATATATAAGATTACATCTGCGACGGCCACCTTATGTTTCGTGACGCCGTGTCGCCATCATTAGGGTTTCGTCTTGGCCACGTAAACCTTTCGACGCGCCACCTTATGATTGTGACGCCGTCCCACGAAAACATGTAATTTTGCCTCCGAGCCGTCATAAAATGCCTTACCGACGGCGTCGCAGATATGATGGACGCCTGTCGCCTTATGTTTCAAAGACTTTGAGTGTCTCGATTTTGACTTTGGCCATTTTCTTCAGATATTCGCGCCTTTTCGTCCAAATAAGCATCATTCCAAAGATTTTGCCTTCAAGAGACCTAAAAAGTGAAAAGGAACGATATTAAGCAATAACGGATACAAAAGTGATCGAATAAGGGCTTAAATGACCCCTCAAAAGGTACCTTTAAAACCTTATCAAATATCCCTACACTTGGTATTTGCTTGTCCTCAAGCAAATGTGCTAACAATTAATTTATAAGTTGGGGTCATGAAGCATCCATTCAAAACGGTCCACAACACATATAAGCCCATAAAAGTCATAACAAGCACGGAATTACATACTAGCACCTCACATGGGGTGTTTGGATACTCATCATCTCTCGGGTGTATATATGAAATATAACAAATCGGAAATGGAAGATAAACACTCATTAACCGGTCCTAGTACATAGATTACCATAGGCTTGAGAATAGATCAAACCTCCGTCGCTTTACGTAAGCACCTAGGAAAGACTATCAAAGAGGTCTTTAAAGGGTTGTAACGTTAGGCTTACGGTAGGAAATAAGGGTTTGGTGGGATAGGCTATATAGTGGTGGATAGTCAAAAATCTCTATGTTGCAAGTATACTGAAGAATGGCGTTGCTAAGCCAAGACTCGACACTCTAAAACTCTAGGCAACGAAAATAAACAAACATAATTTAAAAGATAGATGTAGGATGGTAGCTTATTTTTTTTTTTTTTTTTTTTTTTTTTTTGCATACACTTTTACTCTACCATCCTCTACGGTACATCAAAATGATAGGGATTTATAGACACATCCCTACACTTGAGTTTTATTACTCTAACACTAATTTGACCCGAATTGAAAAGATCAAAACACTTGGAGTACATTATTACGCAAACAAAGGGAATTTGAATTTAACGTTCCTTCCCTATATTTCATAAACTTTAACTTTTCCCATGAATCTCAATCATCCCAAAAGCAGTATACAAAGGATATGACTTGACTTAGCAACTCATGCAAGCAACTGGATAATTGAACTAAGGGTTTGGGTGATAACATAAATTTGCACTAAAAGTGAGTGCAATAAAGGTAGCTAAGGCGATTTGGGTGTATATTTGGGGTGGGGTGTAAACAATGTTTTCATTGATATTCGGAAAAACCAAACATCACGAGAACCGCGAAAAGGATAGGCTCTAGGGGTTAACTAGGGTATCGTGTACTAAAGATGAGTACAAAGAAAGGGTGGGGAATTACTCAACCGATATGGAAGAAGTAATTATATTACGGTATCAAACAAGGGTTTATCCTAATGCCTCTTATCATTTAGTTATTCCTAACTACACAAGTGTAGTCTCACTAGCGATCTCGGAATGCATCACAAAACAAGTTCTAGAATCTAATATACTACCGGTTCACACTCTAAGCATTAAAGATGAATGCTTTAATTCCTACTAATCTAAGGGCGATCCTCACATTTTGGGTGGAATTTAGGTGGTAAGGGTTTTGTGCTAGTCATGCAACTTCCTATCCATGAGACGCTTTGTTAAGACTAATGGCCCACTCTTATACGTCATGAAAAATTTTAAATTTGGCTAAAATTACCCTAACCTACATTTTCTCATGGTTTATTACACAAATACACTTGACAAAGCAAATAGTCAAGGATAAGCATAGTTTCAAAGTTCCCGCTTTATTTTCCTCCCACACTTAAACCGAACATTGTCCCCAATGTTCCCCGAAAGTATCAAAGTTATGATAATAGAAGGTAATTAAAACGAAAGAAACTAATACTCCCACGATTAGCTCGGTGGATCCGTAAAAGTGGTGGTTAAATCTTTTCCAAGAAGAGTTTTTGTGAAAGGCTCCTTCTTAACTTGTGTAACTTCTTCTTGACAAACTAAACACGCACACTAGAAGAAAACAAACGAAACCTTCGCGTAAAATCGTGGTAATAATATACATAAGACTCGATTTAAACTAGGATATAATGCTTGTGGAATGGATGTTTACGAATTTGTTTTGAAAGTTAAGATCCGGAAAATTCCAAAATTTTACAAGTAGCTCGAAAACGAGAAAAAGTAAGTCGATGTTTTTATTCCTTCTCGACGCCGTCAAAGTTGCAATCTCGACGCCGTCAGTTATCCCGACAAAACCGGTCCGCGATTTTGGAAAAATTCGGAAAATTTGCATCTTTAGAACTGGAAAACTTCGCAAAACATCCATTATGACTCGATACAAGCATTTGACTCGAACAAACAAACATATATATCTTTTAATTAATTGTTATTCTCATGTTTACGTTTCTTTTGAAAACGTGTAATCCTCCCTACACTTATCCCTTATGTAAAATACCTTTATATGTAATTAAGACTAAGTTAAAAACAAAATAAAGCATTTTTACAAATTCAAACATGAGGACAAACAATCAATAAAAGATATCGACATACAAATGAAAATGAAAAACAAATACACATGGGTTGCCTCCCAAGAAGCGCTTGTTTTGTTCGAGTCACGAGCCCGACTCTACCCTTATTTAACGAGATAAAGGGAAGTTTTCCCTACACTTAAGTTCAGTACGGGTGATAGTAGCAATACACACCCTTAGGGTGGAAATTTGCTACGTGAGGAGAGGATGATGGGTGATTTATATGCTCAAAGAAGTGTGCTCTATTCATTATAACCTTACCTAAGTCTATTGGTGTAGCGAGAGAATCAAATCTCTCCTAAGAATGGATCATTTTCTACCAACTTCAAAAGATTCTGGTTAAGGATCCATCTTGACCTAATAAACCCGGTTTAAACCCATAGTGTTTCTTCTTATCAACCATGAATGGGTGATGTAAGTGTAAGGTCATGGGTTACTCCTATATCGGCTTCTACTCTACATGGCCTAGAATCTACCACCTTTATCAAGCAACTACCCGGACTATCTATTTTGATGGGTGGATTGGGGCTTAATTCAATTCCAAGATTCACATCTAAAGACGGAAAATTGGGTAAGGTTAAGTGAGGCTCCGGTTCATCAAAATATGGAACTTCCCTAGGACTAAGAGAGAGGTCATGACAACAAGCATCTAAACCTACATTCTCTAATGGCGTTTGGTCCAAAGGTTCTCTAATTGGGGTTCCTATAGTTTCTTCTACTTCTTAGGGTAAGTTATAGGCGATGTGTTCCTCAGTGATGGTAAGACTTGTGGGTTATCCGATGGGGTTGGATTTTCTACTCTATCCTCCATCTTATCAAGATCACCTATGTATTCATTTTGTATTGTGGTAGCGCCTAACCATGACATGCACCTTGGTACCTCAACTCTAATCATCTCCTTCCTAAACAACCTTCCAGGATCAAGTTTCCAAATTGAAAATAGGTCTAAAAATTAGTTTTTGGGTCCCATGTTCCACTTAAATTGCGTGAATCTCAAAGGTTTCCCATGCAAATCGAAAGCACCACGTCCCCAAATATCCCATCCGTTACATAGTCAAGTCTCCTTTGGGTTTCGTGGGTATACGAGTGTAAAAGAATTGTAGTGGAAACAGTAAGTCAATACCATGATAAAGGACTTTTGCAATAAATATTTAATGCGAGTCCAAGCCTCGTGAAAGGATTCATCATGATGTTGCCGGAACCTCGGGATCTCATTTTGGAGTGGAAAGGTAGATTATGTAGTGGATTTTGTTGATTGGGTGAAAGTTTTGGTGGATTCGCGTTCTCCATGATGGTGAACGGAAGAGTCAATGGAAAAGTTTTACGAACAAAGGCACAAAGAAGGGGATAGACTACGAGGAAGCTAAAATGAGAAAAGTTACTTGATAGGAATCAAGTAAGGAAACCTAAACGAGGTGGACTACTAACTAGCTATTCTATTCCCGGATGGCGCCAAAACTTGATAACGCTACTGCAGCGTCGTTCGGGGTCAAGGAAACTTCCTTTCTTGAGCAAGTTTTATAACACCTAGGCAAAGTGAACCTAATCGTTGTAGTGTAGTAATTAGGGTAAGCCACGGGTATTGATATCGTTCTCAGGGAATAGGAATGCTAGTGAGAAGTTACTACGCTAAGGTTGAGGTTGAGGAAGATTATTTTTATCTTTTTATGTTTTTAGAAATTGAAAAGGTACGAATCTCGGTATTGGATTTGGGGGTTGGTATTGTTACCGATTACTCTACTATTATCTAATTATCTAAGCTAAGGTTGTGATAGTCTATGTCTAATTTGATGTGTACCGTGATGATAGTTTAAAGATGTGTTTACTTAGGTTTTACTACTCCTTAATTATCTCCTATTGATGGTTGATTTGTCACGTCCTTATTCCTAGTTGCGTTGTGATTCTAAGGCTATAGGTGCTTGTTTCTAACTCTTTGAAATTACCAAAGGGTCTTGTTTACAAATCCTCTAGTGATTTATAGACGCCTACTCTACGGTTGTCCTTGAATACTTTATCCTACAATTACCTAGATAATTATATTCTAAAGTTCACAAAGAAATGTCAAGCATTAGTACACAACTAATAATCTAGCGACTCTAGATCATTAGTCAACTAAGATAAGTATCAACCAATCAATATTCAATAATTAAGTTTCATATTCCCTAAGCAAACACACAAATAAATTAGCCGGACATGGAGAACATGCAAGCATACACACAAATAATCAAAGACATAATTAAATTAATGAAGTAAATACTTATCTTGATGTATAATAGGGTTTAGAACCTAAAATATCGCACAAGAAAGCCTTGGTTCGGTTTTTAGGTTTTACTCCAAAAGACTACACACAAAACCGAAAAATTCGGATTCTATATATAAGATTACATCTGTGACAGCGCCACCTTATGTTTAAGTGACGCCGCCGTGTCGCCGCTCATTAGGGTTTCGTCTTGGCCACGTAAACCTTTCGACGGCGCCACCTTATGATTGTGACGCCGTCCCCCGAAACATGTAATTTTGCCTCGAGCCGTCGCGTAAAATGCCTTCGACGCGTCGCCGAGCAGATATTGATGGCCGATACGCCTTATGTTTTAGCGACTTTGAGTGTCTCGATTTTGACTTTGGCCATTTTCTTCAGATATTCGCGCCTTTTCGTCCAAATAAGCATCATTCCAAAGATTTTGCCTTCAAGAGACCTAAAAGTGAAAAGGAACGATATTAAGCAATAACGGATAAAAGTGATCGAATAAGGGCTTAAATGACCCCTCAAAAGGTACCTTTAAAACCTTATCACCGGTGTACCAAGAAGTACACCATTATCATTGATCATGTTGCTCCTTTTAAGAATAATCACCGTGTTTCTTCGTTCGAGGTTATATCATCAACGAGGACAACAACGTATCATCCCACTCATAAATAATCTTCTCAAATTTCATAACCACTAAAGTCTGACGCAATCCATTCCAAAAAGGTGTCAAGAGAACAATTCCCCCAAGTAGTTGAATTGATGCAGTCAGTCTCTTTGTATAATGCTCAAGAACTCTCCCGAATACACATCATGAGGGTAATGAAGAACACCTCCCTATGTTCACATCTTTCGTCACGATGAATGTGTATGAAGCTCAAGAATCCAAGTACACCAATATCCAAGAACTCTCCTAATACACATCATGAGGGTAATGAAGAACACCTCCCTATGTTCACATCTTTTGTCACGATGAATGTGTATGAAGCTCAAGAATCCAAAGTACACATTCCCAACGAGAGAATAACTGATAACACCTCCCTCATGTTACACATTTATCTCCCCTGAACATGTCATACTTGTGTACCTCTTTTATCTTCAAAACTTTCTCTAACTTCACTTCCCCCACATAGTTGGAATAAACACTAAACGCCATGAGTCAAACCTTGAGTTTCTCTGCGGTAATGACATTTGTCTTCCCAGGATAACTTCAATCGCTTAGAAGTATTAAGTTCATCAAGTTTACTCGTCATGAGTCAAACCTTGAGTTTCTCTGCGGTAATAACATTTGTCTTCCCGGGATATCTTCAATAACTTAGAAGTATTAAGTTCATCAAGTTTACTCGCGTTTAGATGCTTGTCTCCTTCCCCCTTGCTGGTTTTGATACTTCAGAATCAGGAACATATTATAAGCCCGTATACTAGAAATTTGTTGAGAAGAACACTTGAACTCTTGTGAGAATCAACTTGCTGAAGAATATGAGCAAGTCTAATTGGGGATTAAATCACACATTTTACCCTCCCCCAATTAGTGCTCTCCCCTAAACTGACAATCTTTATGATGAATGCATGGAATCAGAAGAAGTCTTTAGATAATCAAATGCAACTCGTCTTTAGTCTTCTAACATGTAGCAGAGAATGTAGAACCGACTGTAGACTTGACTTATTTCAAGATTGTCCAGTTGGGGAATAGATAGTTAACATCTTCATCTCACCAAAAAACAAGAACATCACCAAAAAGCATCCCAATTAACTTACATCTTGCAAGTCCCCTTAACTAAAATCTCTCCCAATCAAACAAGAACAGAAAGATGTCCATCAAGGAAATCAACAGTCAGCCCACAACGAACACACTAAATGGTAACACCAAACTACCAATCACATCAAACAAGAACAGAGAGATCGTTCGAAATCATCATGTTGATGTGTACGTGAAGCATTAACTGGAAGCACTTTGTCGTTAAACTCATTAGTCCATGAGAAGATGTCAACCAACGACTCAGAGAAAACTCCATGTAAAGATGACCCGATAAGAAGAAGCTCGGTTCTTACATGAGTTAGGAGCCGTTTGACCATATATTCTCAAATATCAATCAACCATGCAGAAAATTCACACTGCTTCTCCCCCTCAAAAATTGCATACGGAGATGCCATTCTTGATTAAACAAGTGATTATCATCCAAATGTACTATTCACACTTCTCCCCCGCAAAATTATCACGTGATGTCGCCATCTTCATTATAGTTGAGAAAGTGGAATAAGAAAACAATAAATGGTAGCCCGGTTCACTTGATGACTGAAAGCGCATGGAAAAAGTATGAAGCATGTTGATGAGAATGGTCATAATTGAGAAGATTTCTCTTCTTCAGAAGATAAAGCGCACTGAAGCGTACACTTTTCTTTTCTTTAGAGAACGAGGCATGAACTGTTGTGTTCATACGTCATAATCTCTCTCTTTTCATCATCTCTTGGCAAAACATGTAAGCACTTCATTATCATTTAGTAGGCTCTTTGTAGTGACAACTAATGGAGAAAAACCAATATGATGAATTTGACCCTGAAGTAAACTAACCCGAACTCGTGACTTATACTTGCACATATGAAACAAAGAGCGGTGCCGAAACTTCATCCTCCATTGAATCTCTAAGTACTCTATACTCTTCACCCAACCAACCATCAAGTATAAGACGTACATCACCTCATGAAAATCCACAATTGAATGTGACACTGAGCACTACAACGTAACTCCTTAAAGTGATAGTTATCTTGTGGTGATAAGAGCCCAATTCCCCCAAGTGGTAAAAGAAAAGGTAAAAGTCACCCAACAATAACTAGATTTCCAAGTCTTCATTTTTGATAATAAGCTTGAACAAGGATCTTGAAGAATCTTCATCCAACCATCCCCGATACCTTCAGATACTAAGTACACTCGCCCGTGATATTTCACTTCAACCTCAAATAAATAATAGTGAATTAACTCCGTTGTCACATCTTCTTGGTTAAAAGCTCAAATCTAGCCTCCTTTGACGTTTTAAGTGAACTATGATAATGGTTTTCATCCCGACCATGGTTAGAAGCACATAACCCCGTAAAACCTTGTAGTAACCAAACTGCCATGATGAATATCCAAACACACATCCAATTCATGAAGTACACCCTTTTATCTCTTCTTCGAAACAGAATCCGTGGCTCCAGCATCAAAAGAGATCCCGAAACACACTTTCCTTTCTCCAAGATGGTTCCATCATCACGGGATTTTACAATTCTATGGTTTAAACCGAGAAATAGTTTCTTTCGCGGGATTTTACAAAACCAAGAATAAACCGTAAGATAGATCCAGAAATGCACTTTACAATTACCAGGATGTTTCCATTGTCACAGGATTTTACAAGTCTATGATTTAAACCGAGAAATAGATTCTTTCGCAGGATTTTACAAAATCAAGACAAAACCGTAAACAATGTCAGCTTGAATGTGTTATGACAACTTTGGTTTCAGTGAATATTTGTTTTAGGGGTATATGCAGTGGTTCATCAACGGTTCATTATCCAACATCAACAATATCAACAACCATCCAATAAACACTTTGGTAAACACATCATTCACGCAGTCTGTCGGCTATTGCAGTGACAACATGGTGATGTAAACCAGATATGCCAAACTTGATCATGAAGTGAGATTCCATAGATTTGTTACTTAAACTTGTACTAATCCTTGTGAAGAAGAAACGGTGTACCCAATGTACAAAACCTCTTGACGTATCCTCAACTGTGTGAGACACCGAAGTGATAGTTACTTTGTGGGTAAAGCGAGAAAAAATCACAACCGTAACTAAATAGCCAAGTCTTTATCACACTCTATAAATGACCAAACAAGTCATCTTCGCGGAAGAGTAGAAAGAAAGAAGACGAAATAAGTAAACGTGCCCGAAAAAATCTCACTTCGAATCCAAATAAGAAATACCAAATACAAGCAACCCCGAAGTCAATTTTGTTCAACCATCAATTTAAGCCGCAACACAGTATCTTTCGTGAAAATGTAGAAAAAAAAGAAACCAAAATATCAAACCTCATAACCCATCGAATCTCATCATCAAATCACATCATACACCAAAATCTCATTATCAATTCTCATGATTAAATCTCATCAACTACGATCCAATTAAGAGAAGCCCATCAGTCCTTCATTCAATAACATACAATTTCAAGCCTGTTTCAAATAAATATTCAACCCAATCCAGTCAATGTAAATTTCTTGCAATGATCATCTCCTACATTCAGATATCTTTGACATATAACAAATTGCAGAGAATTTGACCCGACCCCCAAGTCCAATTAAAAGCGTTTGAACCGACACTTCAATACCAAGTCAATGATACCATGATCACAAAAAAATTATAACTCAAGCCGTGAATATTTATCATGACCAAAGATACCACCTTTAATACTAATAATATATCCAAACAAAGATGTTGTGAAAACCACACAGAAAAATTCGGATATCATTATATTCAACAATCATCACAGTCCGGTCCATCATGTTATATGCAGGCCAATAGAAATGATAGCTAGATCCGTTGGCCCATGCGATCAACTCCAGGCCCAAGAAATCACAAAAACCGGTCCAAAGTTCCCTCACCCTAATTCACGGGTATATATCACACATAAAATACTCATACATCATTGCCCTAAAAATTAGAAACCCTAATCTCTCTCAATAAATCCAGTCGCCTCCTTTTCATTTTTCACATATCCGAATAAAACAAACATACTTCAGCCATCTTAATCTCTTGTCAATCCTCAATTTACCAAACCCAAGAAGCTCTTAAGTCCGCCACTCACATTCCAGTCACATATCAGCTTCTCTTAACCCTAATCTTCATTAAGTACGCCACCTCTTCAATACTTCCTGAAATCATACGAGTCTCTCACTCACCACAGGGATGGTTTGAGTGCCTTGTAACAGCCACAAGGATGGTTAAGATTTGAAACGACATCAGTAGCACATGACCTCATTCATGTAGGTTATTAATTTGATGTAGACATTAGTTTATTGTAAACGAATCGAAGAAAAAGAGTATAACGAAATTGTTATTACTCGATTCTTTTTGTTTCGAATATTTAATAAAGAAGTACATGCTTCTAAAATAAATCAGTGATGAATTTTTTCGTTGATAAAACCTTCAATGGTTGGATAGAACTTTGAATCTTCACGAAATGAATCTGAGATTTATTGATGTTTGCTTTTCATTCGAGTCTTAGATAGATCTGTGATGCAACCTTTTTCTTTTGAAAGACCTTTTAAAATAAGGCATCACTTAAAAGAAAAAAAACTGAGATCTTCTTTGATGTTGGGTTAGAAGTGTTGGATCTGTTTTTGGTTTTCATTTTCATCTCGTTTTGCAATTTTGTTTATCAAGGACTGATGATGTATTGTGGCTGAGGTCGTATTGTTGGTATTTGGTATAGTGGTTGTGGTCGAGGTCAATTCTTCTTCTCATCTTCATTTCTGTTGTGACAAGTCAAGTCGTTGATTTTAGTCAAGTCGCTACCCTTACTCAGTCACAAGTCGCTATACATCTTATACTTGACATACCCAAGTTGCTATGACAGCATCAGTCAAGTCGCTACTTCACTAATCTTACAAGTCGCTATTGACTCAATAGTCAATAGTCAAGTCGCTAAATTTATCCATTACAAATCGCTAACATTTCAGTTTGACTCAAAAGTAAAACCGCGACTAAGTCGCTTCATTTTTTACCACAACTCGCAAACTTGTAAAGACAAGTTGCTAGCAGATTTAGACCAACTCGCTACACTGGTATTATTGTTATCAACTCGCTAAATAGAGGGTTTGGTCAACTCGCTAACTAGAAATCTTGTACAAGTCGCTAGGTTCATCAGTTAACAACAATATAGACAACTCGCTTTTAGTACACTGAATCTGGACACGAAAAAAAACAAGTCGCCTATAAGAAAAACAGCAAGATTTGACATTTAAAATTTTCCGTTGATGTTTCCGACCAAGTATTTCGACCAGCTTCATATAAACCCAGAAAATGCATCAAAATGACTCATGTTAGACCAGTTGTTGACAAAGATTGACCATAAATGTTCACACATACATTTGTAACAAAACCACAAGACATATTATTGACACAATCAAAATCTTCCCATATCTTGACCAAATGACATCTTGACCAAACCAAATACATAAAACATTAGTATAAAAACTGTTTATCCAAAGTAAAACGGAAAGAACTATTTCTGACCAACCAACAGTACAAAAAAACAGTTTTTACAAGAATCAAAACCACAATAAATCAACACAACACAATAACCATGGCTCTGGTACCAATTGTTGGATCATAATATTTATTGTGTTGATGATTCGGGTGGTCTTGGATGATGGAAATACATGATAGCCATAGTTAGAGAGAAAGAGATGAGAGGGAGTTTCTTGCTAGAGACTTGGTTCACAAAAGGCAAGGTTAGATTAAAGAAAAGCTCCACCCCTTCCAAGGATGGAAGGGGTATTTATAGTTACAGAATACACGACCTCCTGACGGCCTGTGGATCAGATATACAGTGGGTAAAGACCCGTCCTTCCTCCACGGTGTTACACTAAACTATTCTACGCTACAAACTAACTAATAAACTACTAAATAACGTAAATAACGACAAGTCTACGAGCTAACATATGCTAGACTATAATTGGGGTGACCGACACTTTAACATGGAATTTCCAATTCCTAACACCAAGACATCAAGGATTGCTCTCTGCATCACCTAGACACGCTTCACGACAAAAGGGTAAGGTAAGGCATGAGATATTTTAATGGGTGTAAATGAAAAAGAAAATAAATAGTCTTAGCTTAAAACCAAGTTGTCATCGCCAAACCGTTAATTCGAGGTTCATCTTCATATGATCAATATATGTCACTGGAATCCACCATTATTCTTTCTTGAACTATTCTTCCAACCTTCGAATGTGATCGAGAAGATTATTCTCAATGCCAATTTCTTCACATAGTGCTTATAATTCATCGCGCAGTAATTCTGATTTTTTTTATTTTTTATTTTAACATACATCCCTCCACTTGAACTGAGCATAAGGAGGTAACTTAGGGGTCTTTGACGATCATTAGTATGATGTAGATGATTAGGTATTCCTCTCAAAACTTTATTTTGAACCTCGAACTAGGGCGAACAATGACTTCAAGATAAAAAGGTAAGACTACATGGTAGGCTAAGGTGTAAGGGTGTAACGAAAATAAGGGTTAGAAAATGAAAGGATAGGCTCAAAAGGGGTGTAACTAGGGGTATCTTGCACTAAAGGTGAGTGCAACAAAAAGGGTTGACACGGAAGTCGAAAAGCAAATGTGACTAATCGATAAACGCACACAAGTGAACACATATGGTCTATTTGGGTTTAATCCTAAAACATTTACTTTTTTCAAATTGCCTTTTCCAAATGCACCAAGCTAACTTGATACACTACTCGTCTATGGTCTCAAAGTGATGTAAAAGCCAAGTTCTAAAGTTTATAATACTATCGGCACACTCAATATATGGTAGATTTGGGTAAAATGGGGAAAACGGAAAGGCTAAATGTCACCAATGGAAATAAGGGTTATAGTGTGCTCGGCTTTATGTGATTCTAGATTGGTTAAAAATATGACAAAATTTTTTCAAATGAGCTTAAAATTTTTAAACCAACTAAAAAATTAGGGCAAGTAAGCTAAGTAATCATACACTTCATTTCTATTCCTATGCCCCCACTTGAAGTGTACAATGTCCCATATGTACGAAGAAAAAGGAAAAATAAAATAGAAATGAAAAAATAATCAAGAAAGAAATAAACTCCCCTCTTGAATGCTTGCCCAAGATGTCTCACTAAAGGTTGAAGGTGGGTCATTCGGTGGCTAATGCGTATCATTTCCGAGGACTTCGCCTTAACTATTGTGTTTCCTCAAAAATTTTCCTACTGCAGCAGGGGTTACGCGTAACTGACCCTAAGTTTACGCCGTAACTCCATCACTGAACCAAAAACCTGCACAAAATACATGGAAAATTTTGTACCCTACGGGTACAATAGATGATATATCATACAAATATCCAAATAATATAGTTATTACAGACATAAGTATCAAATTGTGTCAAATTGTTCCATCAAACATGGAAATCAATCGTCCCTGGGAAGATCATGATCCATGGAGTGGAATTGGGTAGGATTGAACGGGTTCTTGTGGTGCTTCCAGGAGTGGCTCGGCCTGCATGAATGCCACTCCTCCGTGGACTCCAATGTCGGGGATGTCGGGCTGGTACACATACTCCGGACCTTGCCACCTAGGGTGGCTCAAGTGCATGTTCTGGAGCATTTGGCTAGTCCGATCCGCACTCCAGTGAAAGAAGTCCTGCTGGAGCTGCTGCACTTGATCCATGGTACCTGCTAAACCCTTAAATTGGTTACTAATACCATATAGACCCACTACGAGGCTGTCAATCTCCTCGTTGAAGTGGGTCGCCATTCCTTCGGTCCTCTCATTGATGATCTGTAACCATTCCCCTACATTCACATGTGCCCTTCTTCATCCCCTGGGCACATGCTCCTCAACATCCTCTTTAGGTTCACCACCAGCACCACTACCTTCCCCTAATTCTCTCCTCGGGGCTGTCCTGGCTAGCTCAATCACTCCATACATGTCCTGGGTGCAAATCCCGAACTCAACTAGCTTACTCAATCCAATTAAGCTAGTCTCCCTACCACGGGTCACCCGAGCCAAAGCTGCATCGGGCATCAGATCATAGCGCCTAGCCAACCTCCCAATGAAATGAGCCCCCTGCATTGGGCTCCTAGCTGTAACCCCCTTAGCACCACTACCCATAAACCTCGCCAAATAGAAATGGACATCAATGTTGTTCCCCCTTCCATGCCTTCCATGAGGTATAATTCATCCATAGTCATTTTCTCCTTTGTAGAGTGCCTTGCTTGAATAGAGCAAGCAAGGAGGCGGTGCACCAATCGACGAATGGGGTTCCTCACCATTTTGTAGGATGGCGGATGCTTAGAATCATAACCATCCATGATAGCAATCAGGTTGAAATAGGCTGCAGTGTCTTGAGTTTCATCCCTTCTCCTCCAACAAGTGTTGTAGAACCAACGAAAAGCTTCAGACTCCATTTCTTCTTTAGTGTACAAACCCATTCTCACAGTAAACTTCCTTAGAGTCAAACTTCTTCTAACACCTCCAAGTTGGAAAAACAAAGACTCCGCCTCATCATCATCAATATCAGTACGAAACTCAACACTAGCAAGGAATTTCCGGACATATTTCGGAATGATCGGCTCCGTGATCCTAAAAAGCCTTAACCACGCATTGCATGTGAACTCCCCTGTAGGACATGTGAACTTAATTTTGCAGAACTTCCTCAACTTCCTACCAGCTTTCCCATTTTCCAAACTATCAAACGCATCAAAATCAAGTGCTTCCGGTTGACAAATATCTTTCCTCCTTAATTTCTCGAACTCATTAAGGCACAATTACCTAATTCCTACATCATCGTTTTCCAGAAACCTAAACCAGTTGGCGGGGTTGTTTGCGCCTGAAAATAAGACAAATAACAGTAAGTGCAGACCTTACTGATGTAAAGCTACGGTGTAACCTAAATTATAGTTAGGCCGTAATTAGCTAATTTCTGAAGTTACGGCGCAACTCATCATAATGGTTACGCCGTAATCGCAGATGTCAATAGTTACGGAGTAACGTGCCCCTAGTTACGTCGTAACTTTCCCCAGAAACTCAGCAGTTAAGATGGTCAATTTTTAAGCAATAGATTACTCCGGAACCATCAATTTTTTCAAGTGGTAAAAAGTTTTTATAGATTTTTAACCTATTAGTGCTGAGGGACTGCGCCTAACCCACTAGGTTTGTGTTTGACCCAAAACCATTTTTAAATAAAGTCAAAACACCCAAATCGACCCGTAGTGATAGGATACAAACCAAAATAACATGGGGAAATCATCAAAACCATCAATTAATCAAACCAATAGCAATAATATACTCAAATAGGCAAGATCCCTAAAAACTTAAAATACAAACCCTAATTGAATAATCGACATAAACGAATCAAAAAGAGTAGTAATAGATCTTACCAGCCATGGTGAATGATGAGATGAAGAGATTTTGATGGAAAAATTTTCGAGAGAAAAATTTACTGTTTTAGTAGGCGGTGAAAGATTTATGTAAAACCTAGTTTTTAATCCGTATAAGGTTTTATACCGCCAGGAGGTTACAAACGTAATTCAATAAATAGTTACGCCGTAACTAATATTTTCAGAATATTAAATGTTTGTGAAAGGGTTACGTCGTAATCCTAATAGGTATTACGCCGTAACTAAATATTTAATTTTAATTAAAGATTTTATTTTTATAAATCTGATTGTATAGTGGTTACGTTGTAACTCTAAAAAGAAGTTACGTCGTAACTAAATAATCAAAATATATTATATATAATTTTTAATTGTAATATGGTTACGTCGTAACCCCTGAAAGGAGTTACGCCGTAACTAATAGCATCAGAGGATAAATTTTGTATTATTTCAATATGAGAGATTGACAAACGTACCTTATGGAAGTACTCAAATCTCTTAATGAGGTGAATATGATATACATTAGATCTTCCATTAACTGCTCCCCGGCAGCGGCGCCAAAAAGCTGATGTGCTATTTCATCCTACTTTTAATATTTATAAAACTTATATAACTTAGGATAAACACATACAAACGGGCAGAGAACCCGATCAGAGGTAGTAAAGCCTTAGGTAAATCTGAGTATCGTCCCAAGAGAGTTGTGACCTTGAAAGAACTAAGATGATTAGAAATGATATTGATAATATATTGGTATGACAAGGTTGTTATAATTCATCGATATGCTATAATTCTACTCACGCATACACCAGAAATTTAGGGAAAAGAGATAGAAAAGCGAAGCTTAATAAAGAACACAAGTATGAATTAATTCTCGATATGAAGGTTCAATATAGTGGTTCATTATCACCAGACTCCTTTGGTCAATTCGTCATGGCCTATGGTTCTTAGATTCCTCACCAAGATGAACAGGTCACCCGGGATCATTCGGCAACCTAATAGCAGTCATTAAGCACCAAATCTACTAGATCTAGACGGTGGGAACCCGACCGTTAGGAACTTAGATTCTCCCTAACCTCTTAAATAGATCCACTTGATAGGTGATCATTTGGCCAGTTCGCACACGAAGAGTGGTTGTACTATGGCAAATTCCTCCCATACTTCTCAATCTATCAGACTGGGGTCAGTTGGTCATATCTCCCAGCCCTTTAGATACTACCAAGCTTATAATAGTACCAAGGCTAGCGATCTATGAAAAGACTAGCAAATGTCTAGAAAGAATTAAAGAGAATAACAATAACATAAATGCAAACTTCAATTAATGATATGAATTCATAGTATAAGTCCTAGAAAAATATAAAAAGAATTCAAACTCGAATACAATGGAAATCGTAGACGGGGACTTCGTTATTCAATGCTCCTAAACCATGCTTCTTCTTCTTCTATTTTTTTATCTCCCCAAACCCTAGAAGTTTTGGGAAAGGAGAGATGATTAAAACTGGTGAAACCTTCGACTATTTATAGGCTTCGAACTAGTTATGGCGTAATCTTATTAGGTAGTTACGTCGTAACTTCTTTCCAATTTTTGTGCTTATCCATGGCTACGACATAACCTTAGCTGGGGTTACACCGTAGCTTTTGTAAACCATGTGTATTTCTTCATTACGGCGTAGCCTGAGCTGAGGGTTACACCGTAGTCTTTGTCAATTGGGTGCTTATCAGTTGTTACGGCGTAATCTGAGCTGAGGGTTACGTCGCAGCCTTCATAATCTTTAGTTATGTCGTAACTCCATCACTTGGTTACGTCGTAGTTAAGAGACAATCTATCCATAGGGCTTGAAAATGTCCAATTGTAGCTTCCTTATATTGAATAGGTCCTGAAATGAAATAATATGGAATAAGGATGTTTTCACAAGTATTTTACACAAAATGTGATGACACAGGGGGAAATTAACGCTTAGAAAATCAGGACTATTCGATTTTATCAATTCTCCATCAACTAGCTTCATACTTTCCCATGCTCATTAAATCATCAAGTGGATCTACGTTCATTGGAGTACATTCTTATTCACTTGTTCAAATCAAAAATCGCAACTTCGAATGCAATTTTTAAGGGGGAGAAGTGTGAATAAAATGACAGTTATCAAATGGACCTACTTACCGGTGATTGTATTCTTATTCACTTGCTCTAATTAAAAAATGGCATTGGCAACATCATATGCAATTTTTGTGTAGGAGAAGTGGATCTACATGTTGATGGATGTTTGTATAATGGTCATACGCCTAATTTTCCACTTACTAAGGATATCAGGGAGTTATTGTTTGGGATTTAATGTTTCAACCTATGTTTGATGAATACTTCCAACTTCCAACGAATGTTGATCATCCAGTTCCTGAAGCTCCTGCTGACTCAACTGGTACACCTTCTAAGAAGTACAACTCAAACTACTCAAGAAACCCAATCTCCAATTAGTCCTTAAGGCGTTGATAATGACTATCATAATATTGCAGTAGCACTCATGAATAATGATCCGCTCCTTATTATTCCTTTGCCAAATCTTCATGGATTATTGTTCATGAATAATGATCCGCTCTTTGGTATTCCTTTCCTAAATCTTCACGGATTATTGTTTCTCCCAATGTGCACTCTGTATATCAACTACATGAACATTAATGAAAATGACTTCCTCATCCGCTTGAAGACATTATTAGTGAATCTTTCAGATCAGTCTCTATACGCCTTCATCTACCTACTCAAGAAATGTTTTTGTTACCATGATGCTCTCATATCCTCAACTGAACCTAAAACTTACAAAGAAGCATTGACTGAATCCTGCTAGATTGAAGCTATGCAAGAAGAGATCAATGAGCTTAAATACTTGAAGTTTGGGAGCTCGTTCCTCATCCAGATCGTGCTATGATCATCACTTTAAAGAGGATACTTAATGTCAAACTTGATGAACTGGGAGGAGGGTTGAAAAACAAGGAAAAGTTGGTAGCATGAGGATACCTTTTGGAAGAAGGCATTGATGTTGAGGAATCATCTGCGCTGGTTCATTCAGTGGATTGACGTACATTTTATTGTATGTCCATTCAAGTGTTGGGCATTTGGCACAAAGAGATTGCTTTGGAGTTAATCATTTATCACTTATTTGAAATTGAAGTTGTCTTTCACAAAGGCTTGTTCTTACTTTATCTTGAAGTCGGGGCTGGTTGGATGCATGACTTTCAATGATAACTTGCTCGTGCTTAGAAATTGAGATGAAGACTTGGTTTATCTAGTTACCAGCAGTCGGGATTGTTGGTTGAAGACCTGGTTAACTATCACATTAAGGAGTTACATTGTTTTACTCAATGTCACACGCATATGACGTTGTGGATAATACCAAGAGGTGTGAATGTATTATTCCTACTATTTGGGGTAAGTGGTCTCTTGACACGTTTGGTATGTGTTAACTCAGCTTTCGGTGGGAAGAAATATGAGAGCAGCATAGTTGGAATTTCTTCTTGCGGCGAATAAAGGAAGAGAAAGGGCTCTCTAATGCCTTATTATTTTGAGCGTGAGATGATATTGCTTATCGACATATTCGATATGGTTTATGATAAAGTGCTTTCGGTCATTGCTTCATGTACACAATGTAATGATGATTTCGATGAGATCACAACCATCAAGGGAAAGATATGTGTACATCAGGGACACACAACATGTTCACATGATCGAGCTTAATCAGATATTCTGGAGTTGACATCAAACATGATCGAGCTTAATCGGATATTCGGAGTTGACATCCATGAAATAATCAGTGACTCAACATGTTACTTGGATGTCATCGTCTCTACTCTTGCTGGGTACATGTGTACATCATGGGCTGATTGGTTATATGTAAGATAATTGGAATGCATTTGGAGAAATGAAGATGTTGATATATTGTTCCCCTGAATAGACAACTGATCAATCTCGAAGAGTAATGTGTACATCAGAGACACACATCAAGTTCATGTGATCGAACTTAATCATTTATTCCGGATTTGATAACCGCAGAGACGATCGATGTTTCAACTTGTTACTTCGGTGTTCTCGTGTTCTTCGGGCTGCTGAGCTTCATTCAGTGAGACCTTTTTTCTTCAATTCTACTTCTTGGGGAAATGGTCTTTATTCTTAGATTTTCAGTTTGGGGAAGCTACCAAAGTCTCACTTTCAGAAGGCTCAAGTTCTGACGATGATTCAAGAGCCTCGAAAGCTTTGGTGGTGAAAGTTTAAGAGATGATGACTTCTATCTTCTACAAAGTGTTGAATGATATCCCTATCTTGGTACTCGTATCGTCATCCTTCTTAAACTATATCATCTTCTTTGTATATATTTATCAAAAAGCAAAATACAAAAATATAAAACCAATAAAAAGAAAATAGAAAAATATAAAATTCTCAAAAACCCATAAAAATTTGAAAAACTCAGAAAATACCAAAAGTATTGTTTTCTCAAGACATGTCTTCTAGTATCGATAACATCAAAAGTCTTAGAAATGTCATTCTATAATGGCACGGGACTTTAGATGAAGTTTGAGCAGAAGGTGTAAATATTTTTTCCAAAACATGTCTCAAAATATGGCTTGCAGTTACTTCAGACTGTAACTCGTTCTTCAAAATTATGGTTTGCTATTATTTCAGATAGCAACCCACTCTTCGAAAGAAGGAAAGTGCTGCGCTAAACCAATTTTCATAAATATCGAGCACTTATCCAAAATATAAATGAGGAAAGTATGACGAAGGACTGTTGTTCGTACTCAAATGTTTTTCGTTCTAAAATTCTTCAGAAAAATATTTGTTTTAAATGGTGGTAAATGAGTTGCTTGAAAATCAATCAGAATCGAGTTTACATAAATTTGCAAAACCTAATCAATAACTTCAACAAGGTTAAAGTTTTTCATAAAATGAGTCACTAATTGAGGGGGAGAATGTCTTTTAAATTTATATCATCTAACGAGCTTATATGATCATCCTATGTGCTTAACAGAAAAAGATTCCTATGTTGAAGGACTAGGAATCTAGGATATGATTGTTAGGATTAGATGACTATAGTTTGATAAACACATTATTCCCATGCTTTACATTATCTGATTGATATGTTGGAATGACTTGTATTAGTCGATTGATGTTTGGGTGATGTCGACCACCATATATCTATATGTATATTCACTAATGTATGCATTTATCATGGTATATAAGAATGTTCCTGATCAGGATCCCACAAAGAAGATGATTGGATGCCAAAAGGAAAGGGAAACTGTTTCTTGGGTCGACAAATGAAGAAACAGGGCTTAATTGGATCTCTATGGAGAGTTGGCATGATAGATGCAACGTCATAGGTCTCACTGCATCAACAGATGGTTTTCTTTCATCCTCTCAGTAACAACAGAAGCAGCTTATGATTCTCAACCACCTAACGTATCTTTGTGCAGGATTAATAGTGATGATGCCATGTTCGTATGGTAGAAAACTATTTGTTTGAAAATAATGGACTAAAATTTAGAAATCAACCAGACTTTATTTTATCAAAAATTAAGTCACTCAATCAACGACTACGGTCATTGATTGAGGGGGAGAGTGATTTCAAATAAAATATTTCAAACGATATTTCTTCATAAAAGTCCATTTGTACGTAATAAACTGGTGATCTAAAGATTTAATGTTATGTCATGGTATGATTTTCTTTTGAATCAAGATCTTTCAAAATGAAATCTTTTTTGTTCTTGTCTGATTGTGAAATTGTTTTATTTTACATTAAGATCTCTTAACATAATCATACCTGACACTAACAATCTTTAATGTCTAAATCTGGTCCTTATCTGTCAATTTCAAAATTAAATCATACCACGTCTTTCCCCAAATTTTTCTAAATGATTTAAATCAATTAGGATCGCAAATCTCAATTGGTTTGAAATTTTTGATCGGGGGAGAGATCGTGATTTAAATCTCAAATTTGTTTAAATGGAATTGGTTTTAGTCCTTTAAAGGCACTTCTGCCTCCATGTGCCAAACGAGTTCATATTCATGAAGCACATGACTGAGGAGGAGCATTTACCTAACAACAAGATGAGAATTTAAACCAGGCCACATTTTATCCCATGTTTTCTAAACCTTATTAAATCACTTGGGATCCAAAATCTCAAAGGGTTTGATATTTTTGATCGGGGGAGAATTTGTGATTTAATATGAAATCTGATAAAAGGTGATTATTTTGACTCAACTGTGCAAGCAGCTCTCCCATATGTGCTAAACGCTTTCGAATCTCGAAACACATATTCAGGGGGAGCATTTCTAAAGAAAATAAACTATCAAGGTACAAAGATTTATATGTTTCAACCTAAAGTACCTTGATTTATTTTCTAATGGTTTCTTAATGGCTAGTGTGATCGTGGATATACTTCAAAATAACTATTTCCTCTATGTGCTAAATGAATTTTAAACAACCAACGCACATTTTGAGGGGGAGAATTTACCAAGAAAATCAAATGGCTTTTTCCACGGAAATTGTGACCAAGAATATATTTCAAAGACCTCTTGCCTCCATGTGCTAAACAATTTCTAAATCATAAAGCATAGGTTGATGGGGAGCATTTCTCAATGATAAAAAACAATTAAGGTACACAATGTTTTGATATTATATCACAAGTACCTTGATTGATTTTCCAAATGATTTTTCAATTGGTTCGAGAAGGAATGAACTATACCAAAAGACCAACCAACTTACTTTATGTATTGGAGTTATAAGGATGATTAGGATAGGTATTAGTTCCCACGATCCAGCTAGAGCCGGAGGGATCTACCCAGGGACAATCCACTAGATAGTGTAGAGTCCTTAGGTATGATTGGAAAAAGGAGAAAAATGAGAATATGGGAAGAGTGCCGACTGAGACAGAGCTAGGACTGGAACAAACCCAACAAGGTTCTAGTTATGAAGTTTTGGTAAGCACTGAAGGGGTTGTATAATGAAAAATAAATAAATGTGAAAAGGGTGTAAAGAAATAGCCCTCCAATAATTCAACCTTAGGGCAGAAATCGGGTTCAATTCATATGCTAGTGGTGGTTACTAAGGTAACACCAGTATTGAAGACAAGACGTCATGGACCCAGTGACGCATTGCACTAAACTTCCCAAGCTACTCAAGTTCCTCTTAAAATGACTTGTTTCATTCTCACGGGGAACCTACATAATCTATTGAGTTTCTCTTAGAGATGGTTGATATTGAAGAAGGAGACCCTCTTCCTAGTCTCCGATATAGGAAACCAAAGTGTACTATTGAGTCTAGCCAAGAGATCATCCACAAAATCTCATTAGGTCACAAAATTAATGAAGTCTTGTTTTTTCATACAATGTGGAAAGTAAGAATATATTAAGAGTCCTACGCATTATCCTTGTGGTATTGCCAGAACATCCGATTGATATGTAAAGTATTCACGATGAAGATGGAAATCCTTCTAGAGACAACATCAAAGAAGCTCTTGGTGGGTGACATGTGAGATCTTTTCTAAAGATCAATCTTGTGACAACTAGATAGAAACAATGGGGCGATTCAATCTTGAATCAACCTTGGTTCAGGAAATGAATTGACTAATACTTTTGGAAAAACCGTTCGATGTGTAAATCTATTCTTTTCTCTAGCACATCGAATGTGTATTCATTTTCAAACACAAAAAGTATTTCTGATTGAAAATTGATATTTTTTATAAAACCTTCGTCGTATTGCAAAACTCTTTCTTCAAGCAACGCGATTGTTTTCAAATCAAATTTTCATCAATTAGTGAATCTCAATTCGTTGGTTCACGAACTCCGTGTTGTCTACTTTGGATAGCTCCGGTTTGAGAACAGCTAGATCAACCTGCGAAACCCTGTCAAGGAGATTCTTAGGAATTCTACCTGATCACAGGCAGTATTTATACTGATCAACGGGGAACCGTGGTTCTTGCAACCCCATTCAATGAAAGTTATCAAAGAAAATTTTATGTGCTTTATTGCCAACTATTGTTTGCAGGAACACCTGACGGTTGCAGCTGATCAGAATTGAAGAGTCAATCCATAACCGCATGCTTACACTCACGCTTAAAGAAATCATGATATGTGCATATCTACATAACCTGGCTCTGATATTTTCATACCATGCTTCTGCTACGCTGCTGCAAATATCATGAACCAACAAAACTTCCTCTACTTCGATAAGAAGATATCATGATGCAAAACTGTGAGCATGTCAGTCCAAAAGTCACAACTTCACCTAATGGCAATACAACAAAGGATGATTCAGAGATTTGTTGTTGCTGATTATCTCTAACCTGGCTCAAAGATCATCAAGATGTGGATCAGTTCAAAGACCTCCACTGAAAGTATAAAAGCATACGGACTTTGAAGAATCACTGGTAAAACACAAAGAATGCTGATATTGACAAATTGAAGTCTACGAGCTCAGAACTGAAGACAAAGATAGAATGCTAGGATGCAAAATGTATTTCATGGGGTGACCTCCCTTAGGGGGAGATTGTTACGATTTGGAAAATCCATATGGAAGAGTCGGTCACCCCTATTCTAGTCTAGCATATGTTAGCTCATAGACATTACATTATTTATTAGTTAATTAGTTAGTTAGAGTAATATCGTGGAGGACGAACGGGTCTTTACCCACTGTATGCCTGATCCGCAGCCCGTAGGTGGCGTATTATGTAAGAACTATAAATAACCTCTACCTCCCAAGGTAGAGGGTTGGACCTTTCATTTCTTAATCTAACATTCTCTTTGTTTTTCTCTCATTTTATCTCTCTAGAAAGGATCCTATCTCCTACTTTATCTCTCTAAACATCTTGCGTATTCGAACCATATAGTTGATTGTTGTGCGTTACAATAACCAATATCTTACAACTAACTAAAATCTTATTAATCATATTATTTTGGCATTTTACTTACATTATTATTTTATGGGTTATTACAGTACCATGTCTGCATCCCACCCTGTTGTTCTGTCCTCAGATTCTGATATGGAAGATGCTATGTCCTCTGCAACTGTCACTATGAATGTGAACCCCAACCCAGCTCTACCAGTTACTGCTTCAGATGAGACCGAACCTTTCGAAGAAGGAGAGGTCGCCCGAACCCCTGTCATCCCTGTCATGCCTGTTCGCTCTCCAGAGCACACATCTTTCGCCCCTATGACACTAGATCAGTACTATCAATTAAAGAAATGGCTACCCACAAAGGATGTTGCGGCGGATGATGGAACATCTGGATCTTCAAAAACCACTACTTCTGTTTCATCGGACACTCCTACATCATCACCTCTGCCAATCCGTCGTCATAGTCGAAGAGTCCGAGTCTTTAAGCCATATGAGACCGAGCCATTTGGAGTACCCTACAGATTGCATCCTAAGGGTTCCATCTTCAAAAATACAGATATAAAGCGTGTGCTATTCTTACCATGCCTCATGTACCACCAGCAGATGTCCCTTCACCACTAGCTCAATCATCACCATCTATACTTACCACATCACCCATTGCTACTTCACCATTGCCGCTACCCACTGTGTTTTACCATCAGACCACTACAGTTCCTACTTCATCGCCACCTTTGGCATTACCACCGTTGGACACCTACAGTGAGCCCCCTATTCTACTCAGTGTGAGAGAGTGTTTTCTCCTTGAGTCATCTGATCCCTACATGCAGACCACTTTCATTGACATCCAGCCTGGACCTAGGAAGAAGGCCGGTGCCAGGCGATGGTCATTTCTGTTACCCTTATTTCATCGTTGGAGAGTCAAGGAAGGAAATCCAAGTACTTTTGAGCTTGGGGAAAGCTCGATGACCACACCAGCTAGAGTCCTACCTATGACCGGAGAGCCAGTGCACCAATCCATTCCTCTTTTAGCAGCCAGATTTGTCAGGCACGAGGATCAGCTAAACGAGCTCATGGTACACTATGATGAGATACCACTAGTTAGGATCGAGATCTTAGAGGAAGAGGTTGAAAACCTCGTGGCCGGTCGATAATCATTTGATATAGTGTTTGATATGATGAGCGCCCAGATAGTGGAGGCGAGAGAGGCTTTGATCGATTTGACTCGGAGACTTGAAACCGCCAGCCAAGATGTCAGCATTCCGAGAGACTGCTTTAGGTCGATAGAGAGTTCTACACCACGATCTTGCATCTGCTCATACACACAGCGCTATATTAGAGCATAGGTTAGATGACCTCGAGGCTAGAGACCGAGCTCGAGAGCAGTAGTTCTAGGATTTATCAGCTATGGTCGAGGAGTTACGCCACCATCAGGAGGACGCATCAGGTGACACATAGATCACAATCATCCTTATTGTAGCTTTGTATCATAAAGCCCGCCATGTGTGACATTAGTATGAGGGCTTGTATCCTTTTGGTTTGTAACTATGGAACAAGAAACATTAATGCTGTAAACATTTGGTTGTGAACTAGGCTATGTATCAATGTTTATCTATGTTATCATGGTTGTATTCCTATATTATTGTGTTGTGATTTCATCATTCATCGGTTGTATATACCGAGCCGATCATTATGTTCATATATATTTTATGATTTTGTTGTGACAAATCATGATTCACTTATTCCTGTATATAAAGATACTATTTCATTGATTTAAAGTGGTGATCTTGACTATTATGATATTTATATTCTGTAATCACTTTTATTATCTTCGATGATTCTTAATTCTGGTGTTTATCTCTTGGTAATTTTAGAAGAATGGTCAAGAAGAAAGCTACCTCATCCACCATTACTCCAACTGCTGTCCGAAAGATGGTCGCTGACAGTGTTAGCACTGCCATTGCTAAGCATGCTGCTGATGCTGCTAGAGCCAAAGCTGCACGCACTACTGAAGCCGAGCATGTTGCCCAAGTGGCACGTGAAGCTGTAGCTGCCACAAGAGAAGCTGAGATTCCCAGAGAAGCTGAGATTTCAAGAGAAGCTGAGATTGCGAGTAAAACTGACATTTCCCGAGAAGTAGAGATTGCTCGAGAAGCTGAAGCTGAACGTGTTGCCCAAGCAGCACGTGAAGCCGAGGTTGCTCGTCTTGCTGAAGTCGCACGTGTTGTGGCGGCAACATGTGTTATTGAAGTGGCAAACTCGAATGAAACCAACAGTCCAACCAATCAAAGTGAGTCCTCTGTAGCCCGCAATTGTAGCTACAAGGGATTCATGAACTGCAAGCCTACATTTTTCAAGGGCACTGAAGGTGCTATTGGTTTACTTCTTTGGTTTGAGAGGTCCGAGATTGTATTTCTTCTAAGTGGCTGCACGGATAATTGCAAGGTTAATTTTGAAAATGGAACTTTGCTAGAAGATGCGTTATCTTGGTGGAAAGCTTATGCCTAATCAATCAGAATTAAGAAGCTTGCAGGATTTTCTGGTCTGATTTGAAGCAACTGTTGATGAAACAGTATTGCCCAAGAACTGAGATAAAGAAGCTGGAGGATGAATTTTACCACTTGTCTGCTAAGGGTAATAACCTCAAGACATACTTCAAGATATTCCACGAGCTGAGGGCCATGTGTCCTAATCTATTCCCTACAAATGAGAAGCTTTTGGAAAGTTTGATCAAGGGTTTACCCTGAAGCATTAAAGGAGATGTCATCGCTTCTAACCCAAAGACTATTGAAGAAGTTGTCACTGTATCTCACCGCCTTATGGAACCGATACTAAAGCTTGGAAATGCACAAGGCTTGAATGACAACAAAAGGAAGTTTGATGACCGAAGGAACAAGAAACCCAACCATCATCAGTCCAACAACTCATCATAATTCAACAACAACCGCGACAACAACAATCGGAACAACAACAACAACAACAACAACAACAACCAGTACCACCAAAATAGGAACCAACATCACAATCAATAAAACCAGAGACAAGAAGCCGCAAGGGCTTATGTTGCACCCACTGCTGGTAGAGGATATGTCGGACCTCATACCCTGTGCAATAGATGTTTGTTACACCATTCTGGACCCTGCACTGTGAAGTGTGACAAGTGAAACAAAGTAGGTCATCAGGGTAGGAATTCCCGAAACCCTGCAAATGGGAACAACATGCCTTTGGCAAAACATATTATGGATGTGGAGAAAAAGGTCATTTCAAGAATCAATTCCCGAAAAGGAATGCCGCTCAACCAAACAATGCGCGTGCAAGGGCGTATGTGCTAGGAGATTGAGACGTGCCATTGAACCCTGATGTTGTGACGGGTACATATTCTCTTAACAATCATTCTGCAAAAATCTTATTTTATTCTAGAGTCGATAAGAGTTTTGTATCTGCTACCTTTGCACCATTACTTGAAATCACCCCAATTGCCTTAGACACAACGTATGAGATAGAAGTAGCCGATGGAAAGATAATAAGAACCAACATCGTAATCCGTAATTGCCCTATGATTTTGCAAGACCAACCGTTCCTCATAGATCTTTTGCCGATCAAGCTTGGTAGTTTTGACATCGTAATTGGCATGGATTGGTTATCTAAACACCGTGCTAAAATTGTATGCGAAGAGAAAACTGTTCACATTCCAATCAATGGTGAAACTTTGGTTATGCACAGGGATCAAGGTAGAATGTACTTGAGCATCATCTCCTGTGCTAAGTCTATAAAGTACATGGAGAAAGGATGTTATGCCTTCTTAGCTTAGGTAACGGAAAACAAGTCGGAAGAGAGATGACTAGAGGATGTGCCTGTAGTTAGAGAATTCCCTAAAGTGTTCCCGGAGGATTTACCTGGTCTTCCACCTACTCGACAAGTCGAATTTCAAATTTATATTGTACCTAGAGCTAAACCTGTAGCACAAGCACCATACCGTTTAGCACCTTCTGAGATGCAATAGTTGTCTAAACAACTACAAGAGCTGTCTGACAAAGGATTCATCAGACCGAGTCCTCGCCCTAGGGGGCACCGATTTTGTTCGTCAAGAAGAAGGATGGATCATTTCGGATGTGTATCGATTATAGAGAATTTAACAAGCTCACAATCAAGAACCGCTATCCCATGCCAAGAATCGATGATTTGTTTGATCAGTTACAAGGATCGAGTATATACTTTAAAATTGACCTGAGATCTAGATACCATCAGTTAAGGGTGAAAGAAAAAGATATTCCCAAGACCGCATTTCGAACTCGCTATGGTCACTATGAATTCCAAGTAATGCCATTCGGTCTAACCAATGCGCCTACTGTATTTATGGACCTCATGAATATAGTCTGTAAGCCCTACTTGGATAAATTCGCCATTTTGTTTATTTGCGATATTCTCATCTACTCCTGTGATAAAGAAGAACATGCGGAACATCTGAGAACTGTCCTAAAATTACTCAAGGATGAAGAACTGTACGCTAAATTTTCCAAATGCGACTTTTGGATCGAGACAGTCCAATTTCTTGGTCACGTAATCGACAGTAAAGGTATTCATGTGGATCCCGCAAAGATCGAATCTGTAAAGAACTGGTCCGCACCAACCAACTCCATCGAGATCCGTCAATTTCTAGGTCTTTTCGGTTATTACTGAAGATTCATCGAAGGTTTCTCGAAGATAGCAAAACCATTGACAGAGTTAACCCAGAAAACGAAGAAGTTTGAATGGGGAGACGATCAAGAATCAACTTTTCAACTCCTTAAGAAAAAGCTTTGCGAAACACCTATCTTAGCTCTACCCGAAGGAGTAGAAGATTTTGTGGTATATTGTGATGCTTCACACTTGGGTCTAGGTGTTGTTCTAATGCAAAGGAACAAAGTAATTTCTTACGCATCCCGTCAACTCAAGACTCATGAGAAGAACTATACCACTCACAATCTAGAACTTGGAACTGTTGTATTCGCTCTCAAGTTATGGAGACACTATTTGTACGAAACCAAGTTCATAGTGTACACTGATCACAAAAGCCTTCAACACATCTTGGATCAAAAGGAACTGAACATGTGTCAACGTCGCTGGCTAGAATTGCTCAGTGACTATGACTGTGAGATCCGCTACCATCCCGAAAAGGAGAATGTCATTGCTGACGCCTTGAGCAGAAAAGACTGCCCTAAGCCACTTAGACTGAGATCATTGGGAATGGTAATCAATTCACCCTTGCCATCAAAAAATCTTGAAGCTCAAATCAAAGCTCTTAAAGAAGAAAGCAGGCCGAATGAGAAGATTTATGGCATGCCGGAGAACTAAAATGGATTCGTGAAAGAGTTTAGATGGAACATTGTGTTTCAAAGATCAAAGTTGGATTCCACTTACAGAGGTATCCGTGAACTCATCATGCATGAATCGCATAAATCTAAGTATTCCATCCACCCCGGCCCCAACAAGATGTATCATGATTCTAAAACTTCTATACTGATGGCCATACATGAAGGCCGATATCGCCGACTATTCTAGCAAGTGCTTGACATGCTTAAGAGTCAAGGCGAAGCATCCAAAACCATCAGGTTGTTAACTCATCAAGAACTTCCCGTTTGGAAATAGGAAAGAATCACAATGGACTTCATCACTAAATTGCCGAGAACTTCCAATGGTTTTGACACCATCTGGGTCATTGTTGACCGTCTCACGAAATCAGCTCATTTCCTTCCTATCAAAGAGAATGACGAGATGATTACACTCGCTCGGTTGTACCTAAAGGAGATTGTTTCTCGCCATGGTGTACCAATCTCTATCATATCTGATCGAGATAGCCGATTCACTTCGAGATTTTGGCAAACAATCCAAAACGCTATGGGTACCAAATTGGATATGAGTACCGCATACCATCCTCAAACAGATGGACAAAGTGAAACAACGATCCAAACTCTGGAAGACATGCTGAGAGCATGTGTGATCGATTTCGGAAAAGGATGGGATAAGCACTTACCTTTAGCAGAATTCTCCTACAATAATAGTTATCAAACCAGCATTAAAGCCGCCCCATTTAAAGCGCTTTATGGAAGAAAATGCCGATCACCCGTTTGTTGAGCGGAAGTTGGAGAAGTACAACTTACTGGCCCTGAAATTGTCCAAGAGACAACTGAAAAGATAATGCAAATCAAGCAACGGCTACAAACAGCTCGAGATAGACAAAAGAGCTATGCTGATGTTAGAAGAAAACCAATGGAATTTCAAGTGGGAGATCAAGTAATGCTCAAAGTATCTCCCTAGAAGGGAATGGTCCGATTTTGCCAAAAAGGAAAACTCAAACCCTGATACGTAGGACTGTTCAAAATTCTACAAAGAATTGGTCCAGTAGCGTATAAGCTCGAGCTTCCGGAAGAGCTCAATCGAGTGCACGGTACTTTTCACGTTTCAAACCTTAAGAAGTGTCTATCTCATGAAACCCTTGTTGTTCCTCTAAAGGACATAGAGCTCAATGATAAACCTAGCTTTGTAGAAGAACCCGTTGAGATTATGAACAGGGAAGTCAAGAGGCTAAACCAAATCCACATTCCTATCGTTAAAGTTCGATGAAATCATAAGAAAAGAGGTGCTGAGTTCACCTGGGAGCGCGAGGATGTAATGCGTTCTAAGTATCCCCACCTGTTCACCTAATCACCCATGGCAACCTCTGCGAGTTAAACCGCGGGACTCGGTTCTCTTAAGGGGTAGGTATTGTAACCTCCCGGAAAATTTCATTTGTAATTAACTACTTATTCGTGAATAAAGCATAGCTTAGAACATCATGAAATTTTCTACTCATCGTTATTGCATATCATTTGGCATATGCATGATCAACGCGACTCAAATGCTCAAAATTTCACCGTTGTGACCCTAATAAAATTCCCCTCGATCCTGATATCATTAATTATTTAATTATATAAATGAAAATTTATATAAAATATATGTCACACCCCCAAAATATCACAGCGGAATGATAGTGTCATTGGGGTATGACGTCATAGCACAAAGTATGGATAAAGAAAACGACCTCTATAATGAGACGTTTTGAAAAGTCTACCATTCGATTAAATAAGTTAAAGTTTACAAAACATGTGATCCCAAAGTTTGATAATACATAAAGGTTTACTAAATGATTGGTGCGAAACCGTCAAGTTTTCTCACGCGAGGTGATCACTTGTGAATGATCACCGTAAGGAACTTAAAACAGCTCACACACCAACTCAATGAAGATCGGGGAGTATAGTGTTTCCCTGTGTCGTTAAGTCCCAACAGTGTGCGAGAATAGTCGACGATATAGTGATCGAGAGGATTTGAACATGAAAGGATAGTGGTTGATCTATACCTAAAGAAAGCCCATAAACTACAGGGCTTAAATGCAAATTAAAGAAAATTAAAAGATAAAATCTATTAAATAAATGCTATCACTATATTTAAAATGATGTTTTTGTTTTATGTTTTACAAAGCGAAATTAAAACCTACGCGACGTAAAAATTAAAAAGTGAAACTTATTCAATATTAACCCTAAAAATATGCAAAATACATTTTTACAAACCTAATGATATAAGAAAACTTATAGAAAAAGAAAATTATTTTTATAACTATTTAATTAATTATTATTAATTAAAAACTATTTTTAACTATTTAATAATTACCTAAAATACAAGAAATTAGGAAATAAAGCTAGAAAAATAAAATTATGAAATGGAAAAGTCTAAAATATCAAATTAGAATTATCAAAACTATTTTTGTATTTTTATGATTATTTTTCTATTTATTATGAATTTTAAACTATTAAAAACTAATTAAAATATTTAAAAATACAAATTTAACTAAGAAAAATTTGGAAAAATACTTTTTGGTTTTTATATTTAACTTAACTTAATAAAATGAAAACTTATTTTTTGAACCTTTTCTTAATTTTTGTATTTAAAACTAATTAAAATGCTTAAAACTAATTTAAATTAAGAAAAATAGCAAAACACCTTAGAAAATCTGAAAATTTCAGGAAAAGTCTAAAATAATATTAGGAAGCTAGGAAAATTGGAAAAACAAGGTGCTATGTGGAAGATATTGAAGCGATGAGCCAAGTGCTTAAAAATAAGCACTTTGATAAGCTAAAACCACACCACAAGGTACCAAACCGAAAAAGAAGCTACTATAAGCTAAAATAACCTAAATGCAACAGATATCAACAAGCTAATACCTCTGGAATAGCAAATTGAACAGATTTGATATGTGAGCTCATAAGCTAAAAGCAGTTTATGTTGTCTACTTTAAGCTAGAATATAAGCACCTAAATAAGCTAGAAACAGGAAAACAGAACTTGGAACTTGGAGAAGACCAGGGTGAGAGTGTCCAAACCAAACACTAGACCTTGGTGAGCCAAGGTGAGCTCTGACAAGCTCAACAAAAAGCTGCCAAGCCACATGCAGTGCAATGCCTGCGCAGGCAGCAGTCTCATTTTAACAAGCTAATTAGGGCTTTTAGAAATTTGACAAAATTAAGAAAAATGCTCATAAGAAACTAAACCAGAGAGGTTTCTAAAACCACAAGATTCAGTGAAAATGATTCGAGAAGAGAGCTCATGAAAATCTTCCTATTTGGCTCAAACCGACATTTGCACCTTTTGACTTTGATCAAAGCGAAAAGTTGACTATCTCCAACTTTGATTCCAAATGGTGGACAGATAATGATCTAATGTGATGAAATAAGACTCATGCTAACTAACTCTAAGGTTTCTAAACACAAAATAAGCTTTTGGCTTTTCATATTTCCAACAGTAAAGCTGCAAAGACAGATTCTATGCAGATTTGACTTTGAGACCTTTCAATGCAGACTTATGACCAAAGTTGGTGTGATAAGCTTCAAGTGATTCCAATTCAACAAAGCTCACCTATTAAATTAACCTAAAACTCAGGCAAATCCACTGTCCCAAACACTGGTTTAGCTTATTGATATGAGCTTTAACACATTAAACCACTGATCTGATCCATTGAAGTGTTTACTCTAGATTCACAATATGAGATTACAACTGTATGAACTAAATTTAACAACTAGACTAGTCTAACTTAACCAATTCGAATTAAGATTTAGTGCAAATTTACAAAGAGTACTAATGACAGATAATGGATTAAAATTCAAACAAGACACTGATATTAGGCCAAGTTACACAGCACACAACATCATTTAAACTATCTTAACAAGCTAAAAGGATTCAAAAGAAGAGCTAAAACTCACAAGAGGTCCTGCACCATGACTTGCTCATAATTTCAATGGCATAGTATTTTGAACCTGATACTAACCCAACTCAAAACCAGATCAATCCAACTCCAGCTCAACTTAACCCAAACCAAACTCCATTTCAGTAACTTCAGGTCCAAGAGAGCTTAATGCCTGCACTTTGACTTTTGTTGACCAAAGGTGTTTCAAGAGTAAAAACTGAGTGAATGTTTACCTAAGCAATTAGTAAGCTATTGACAAGCTTATAATAGCTTTTGAAAGTAACTTGAAAAACTAAAATGAATCTTAACACTGCTTATCAATATTTCTTCACAGTTGGACTTTTGTTGACCAAGCATGAACATTGCTTCAAACTTGAAATTAATACATGAAAATGATTTCAGTACATTGGATTAACTAAAATAACAATTGAAATTATAACTTATAACTTATTTAAGACATAGAAATTAAAAACGACATACATATTGAAAACTAAACTAACTAACGCTTTTCTCTCCTTCTCTTCTCTTTTATACTCCAATAAGCTCCACGTGTCCTATTGACCAAATCCCACCACTTCGAGAGCCAATGGGAGACTTTTGAGCTTTGGTCATTTTGGCAATTTTGGTGGAAACACCGCTTTTGACCTTTGGGGCTTCGATCGCAACTAGGGGGTGATAAGTAGGGGTGATGATGGGTAGGGATAAGGTGATAAGGTAAGGTTTTGAGTGTTGGGAGAAGGATTTGCGAGTCTAGGCCAAGTGGGAAGACAGAAACCACATGGGAGGGAAAGGCGGTGTTTGACTTGGGTTTGACTGGCGGGGTTCAAAAGCAGGAAGGGGTCCAAAAGGGGTGTTGGCATGGTTCACAATGTATTTTGACAAGTCTTGTTATTAGTTATGACAAGGACTAAAGTTGCACTTTCTGAAATCAAGGACCAATCCTGTGATTTTCCAAACTTTGTCACAAGGACTGAAATTGACAAACTCCATTAGTACAAGGACCAAACTTGCCATTTTCTCATTTTCAAAGGACCAAACTTGACAATTTTCAAAGTTCAGGGACTAGAGTTGTAATTTTGTAATTTTAAGTCTCAAGGACCAATTTTGACAACTCAGAATCCTAGGGACTTAAAATGATATTTTCTTTATTTGGTTTTACCAGGGACTGCTTTTGACAACTTTTGAAACTTGGGGACTAAAGCGCCAATTATGCAAACTTGATCGTTTTTCACCGATTTTGATATTTTGCATTTAAAACACATAAAACACTTATTTGTGATATTTTTATCATTTTGATGCATTCTTGAGTGTTTTCGGATGTTTTGCGATCTAATTGGTACAAAATGATGAGTATTTGACACTCATCAATCCCCACACTAAGATATTGCTAGTCCCTAGCAATGTTTTGAGAAAAATTAATGGATTTTATCTCTTTACCAAAAGCCATTACTCGAGTAGCCAAATGTTTCAGTTCAAGTAAGAACCATGGTACATTGATAACCATGTGATTTTGAGCAAACCACCGACTTTCAACGGTTTTGATTTGTCTTTACCGAAGCCGTACCTTACGGACTAGCCAACTCTTAGATAAATTATCAATATTATCTTTGGTGAGTGATTACCAATTATGGTTTTCCATCGCCTTTACCACAAGCCATAAACTTGCGGGCTAGCCAACTCTTCACTTTTAAGGATATGGTGAGTTGAGAACCATACAATTTTGGGCAAATTGTAAGTCGTCAACGGATTTGAGATATCTTTACCAAGAGCCGTTTGCTCTGGATTAGCCAATCCTTATGGGTTAGACATGGTGGATGATTACCATTTGTTGTGTTTAGTACATAGTACTTCCACTAAAAAAAAAAAATTTAAAATTTGGCCATTTTGGGGAAAAGGGACTAAAGGGTACATTTACGATCAAAATTAGCGAATTTCCCCACACTTAGAAATGAATATTGTCCTCAATATTCAAAGTACCCGCTGTTATGCCGAAACATAGAACGATAAAAGATAACATTTACTAGCTAAGTGTGGAAACACAACAATTATTCTCTTTTTAATATTTACAATTTTCATTCATTTTTAGATCTATATACAACATGTGGGGCATCTCCCCACACTAGGGTGGTACACACGGGTGAAAACCCATGTTAAGCTCTTGTTTTGATTACCGAGTCGCTAGCTTGACTCGACCCCAATTAATTTGTTCATGGGGAGTAAGTGGAAGAAACAATCTCCATCGGACTTTCATTCAAGATGTTTGGATAAACATTGAAGTACATGAAAGTTCCACACCGATGAGATACAGATGCATGAGACCGGCTCACAAATGGTGCATGGAAATGCTGGTCAAAGATAATGTCTTCATTCGAAGGAGTGAAGAACAGGAGAAGCCACGGGATATATGAAGAAAAGAAAGAAAATCATGATACAAATCATGACTAAATCTTCATCCTCAATAGGAGAATTCATAGTTTCATGAATCTCCTCGATTAAACTCACTTGATCAAGACATATTATGGGTGTGTCTAGATCAGTAGAAATTATCATACTCGCGGAGATATGATACGAGTGAGTTCACGGAGAATTCCTCGAAGGTAAATGAATCATATTCGAATTGGTATCGGTGGGTTCACCGGTGAACTCATCCAATGTAAATGATTCATAATCGGGAGAGAATTATGAGAATGAAAAGTGGTACCGCCACTAATCTTCTCTCCCATATTATCAAACAGAAGGCTTTCATTTCGGAATAGAATCATCGGAAGAATGTCACTATCCTTAATGGGGATAGGAGATGAAATAGGTTTTTCTTGAAAGCCTCGATTTTAGAAATGAGAAGTCGACATTCGAATGTTGCACGAAGTGCTTCATCTTTGATTTCGATGTCAAGAACTTCATCATTCTCTTCTTCTAAGCTAACAAGCTCGAAGGTAAATCTTCCACATAAACGATGTCTCCACAAGATAACGAATCATTATCATTAGAATCGGAGAACATCTCAATATGATCATTTTGGAAGACAAGAGGAGGAGGATATCACACACATGATCAAGAATTCCTCGTGACTCTCTTGGGATTGGGACAAGGTTCTCAACACTAGACTTTATGAATTCGTCCGATTCCTTTTCGTGAACAGTGTCAAGATGCTCGTCCCCATGCTCGTAGAGTGAGTGGGAGCTTGGGTGTGATAGCGTTGTTTGAGATGGAATCTCAAGCTGGCGGGATGTCATCGATGAACTTGATGAATCAAGTGTATCATCATCATCACTGTCATCGGGAATAAAACGAAATTGAGAGCTAGATCGGTCGCTTTTTCTTTTGCAATTGATTCCTTAGCGATTTCTCAAAGGCAATTTGGGATTTTATTTTAGCGGCCTGATTTTCAGCTAGCAATTCTTCCATGGATTTCTCATGTGAATTTTGAATTACAGGACATTGTGGGAGTGGAGATTTGTCAAAACCGGAAGGTTGACATTGATAATCATCATGAGGACCCCCACAATTTTAACAAGAAAAACTGGGAATATTATGAAGTATAGTTTTATTGAACTCCTCACCTCTTTTCAAGAACTCGAAGCTCTAAATAAGAGTCTTGTTGGGTTTCTTGAGGAGTTTGAGTCATTTGGCCTTGTGGAGGTTGGTCGTGATATGGATAGTCGTAATTGTTACAAGGAAATGGATTCTGTTTGACAATCGGTGGAATGGGGACCTCCACAGTTCTCACAACAAAATGATTGTTGTGGTGGTCATGTGAATAATATGGAATTTGGTCATTTCAAAGTCCCGAGTGTTACCGAAACTGTTAGAGACAAACGTGTTTCGGATTGACACTCAAATCCTTGGTGAGGATCTCCACAAAATTCACAGCAGATAATGTTGGTTATATGAAGATGAGTCGGTGTGGTGGGTAATTGGAAAAGTTTGAGGGTCGTTAAATGAGTTCGATTAGGATCATAATCAAATGAATTCCTCGAACCACAAAACAAACAACTCCCATTACGGATATCATTACCACATTGTACACATGTACACCAACGACAGGGTGAACCATAAAGAGGCTCACCACAACCGACACAAGGAATAAACGATTCCGTTTGAGAATTATGAGAATGAATCTAATTATTCAAAGAATCATCAAAACCAACATGGTGATCTGAATGACTATCAAGTCTCGAAGAACATTTTGAAAAATCCGGAGGTGGGACAAGTGGTGTGCTCAGAGAGCTAGCAATTTCCACCACTTCCGTTATAGTCTCCGGTTCTGGTTCTTGATAAGCGTGAAGATTAGGCAAGTCATTCTTGCTAGTCATCGGTCCGATTACGCTTGTTTGCTTTTAACCGTAAATCGTGAAAGTTTAGAATCAATTCTAGACGGCTTAGGAGCAATTGAGGATTAGATCTTTGGATAACCGTGGGTTGGACGATTTAGCACCTCCATTATCGGAGGAAGTACCGGTCCTTTGTCACCCGGTTTCTCGTTCTATTTCCTCACGCAGAATGAATGGATCATCACGAACAACACAATTCTAGACATTTGTGATAAAGTCTGAAGCTTTTCACCGTCCCAGTCGTTCTCGAGAGATTCCATGAGAATAGAAGTTTAGAATCAAATGTATAGAGGGTAAAGGGATAAAGAATCAAAAGGGTAGGAGGGTAAAGAGGAATATTTTTGGTATTTTTGAAAAACATTTTGTAGAAACAAAGAATGAAAATCTTTTGGGTTTTGATTTTAAAAGATGGTATAAACAAGGAGTGATGTCAAATCACTAATCGATAAACGTAAGACTATTAGCCTTGCTCCCGTACGGCGCCAAAATTTGATTGGTGCGAAACCGTCGAGTTTTCTCACGCGAGTGATCACTGTGAATGATCAGCCGTAAGGAACTTAAAACAGCTCACACACCAACTCAATGAAGATCGGGAGTATAGTGTTTCCCAGTCGTTAAGTCCCAACGAGTGCGAGAATAGTCGACGATATAGTGATCGAGAGGATTTGAACATGAAAGGATAGTGGTTGATCTATACCTAAAGAAAGCCCATAAACTACAGGGGCTTAAATGCAAATTAAAGAAAATTAAAAGATAAAATCTATTAAATAAATGCTATCACTATATTTAAAATGATGTTTTGTTTTTATGTTTTACAAAGCGAAATTAAAACCTACGTGACGTAAAAATTAAAAAGTGAAACTTATTCAATATTAACCCTAAAAATATGCAAAATACATTTTACAAACCTAATGATATAAGAAAACTTATAGAAAAAGAAAATTATTTTTATAACTATTTAATTAATTATTATTAATTAAAACTATTTTAACTATTTAATAATTACCTAAAATACAAGAAATTAGGAAATAAAGCTAGAAAATAAAATTATGAAATGGAAAAGTCTAAAATATCAAATTAGAATTATCAAAACTATTTTGTATTTTTATGATTATTTTCTATTTATTATGAATTTTAAACTATTAAAAACTAATTAAAATATTTAAAAATACAAATTTAACTAAGAAAAATTTGGAAAAATACTTTTTGGTTTTTATATTTATCTTAACTTAATAAAATGAAAACTTATTTTTTGAACCTTTTCTTAATTTTTGTATTTAAAACTAATTAAAAATGCTTAAAACTAATTTAAATTAAGAAAATAGCAAAACACCTTAGAAAAATCTGAAAATTTCAGGAAAAGTCTAAAATAATATTAGGAAGCTAGGAAAATTGGAAAAACAAGGTGCTATGTGGAAGATATTGAAACTGATGAGCCAAGTGCTTAAAAATAAGCACTTTGATAAGCTAAAACCACACCACAAGGTACCAAACTGAAAAAGAAGCTACTATAAGCTAAAATAACCTAAATGCAACAGATATCAACAAGCTAATACCTCTGGAATAGCAAATTGAACAGATTTGATATGTGAGCTCATAAGCTAAAAACAGATTTATGTTGTCTACTTTAAGCTAGAATATAAGCACCTAAATAAGCTAGAAACAGGAAAACAGAACTTGGAACTTGAGAAGACCAGGTGAGAGTGTCCAAACCAAACACTAGACCTTGGTGAGCCAAGGTGAGCTCTGACAAGCTCAACAAAACTGCTCAAGCCACATGAAGCTTAATGCCCTGCACAGGGGCATTAAGTACCATTTTAACAAGCTAATTAGGGCTTTTAGAAATTTGACAAAATTAAGAAAAATGCTCATAAGAAACTAAACCAGGAGAGGTTTCTAAAACCACAAGATTCAGTGAAAATGATTCGAAGAGAGCTCATGAAAAATCTTCCTATTTGGCTCAAACCGACATTTGCACCTTTTGACTTTTTGATCAAAAGCGAAAAGTTGACTATCTCCAACTTTGATTCCAAATGGTGGATGAGATAATGATCTAATGTGATGAAATAAGACTCATGCTAACTAACTCTAAGGTTTCTAAACACAAAATAAGCTTTTGGCTTTTCATATTTCCAACAAGAAAGTCGCAAAGATGATTCTATGCAGATTTGACTTTGAGACCTTTCAATGCGACTTATGACCAAAGTTGGTGTGATAAGCTTCAAGTGATTCCAATTCAACAAAGCTCACCTATTAAATTAACCTAAAACTCGTGCAAATCCATTTGTCCCAAACCTTGGTTTAGCTTATTGATATGAGCTTTAACACATTAAACCACCGATCCGATCCATTGAAGTGTTTACTCTAGATTCACAATATGAGATTACAAGCGTATGAACTAAATTTAACAACTAGACTAGTCTAACTTAACCAATTCGAATTAAGATTTAGTGCAAATTTACAAAGAGTACTAATGATGAGATAATGGATTAAAATTCAAACAAGACAACGATATTAGGCGAGTTACACAAGACACAACATCATTTAAACTATCTTAACAAGCTAAAAGGATTCAAAGAAGAGCTAAAACTCACAAGAGGTCCCGCACCATGACTTGCTCATAATTTCAATGGCATAGTATTTTGAAACGATACTAACCCAACTCAAAACCAGATCAATCCAACTCACTCAACTTAACCCAAACCAAACTCCATTTCAAGAACTTCGGTCCAAGAGAGCTTAATGCACTTTGACTTTTGTTGACCAAAGGTGTTTCAAGAGTAAAAGCGAGTGAATGTTTACCTAAGCAATTAGTAAGCTATTGACAAGCTTATAATAGCTTTTGAAAGTAACTTGAAAACTAAAATGAATCTTAACACTGCTTATCAATATTTCTTCACAGTTGGACTTTTGTTGACCAAGCATGAACATTGCTTCAAACTTGAAATTAATACATGAAAATGATTTCAGTACATTGGATTAACTAAAATAACAATTGAAATTATAACTTATAACTTATTTAAGACATAGAAATTAAAAACGACATACATATTGAAAACTAAACTAACTACTGCTTTTCCTCTCCTTCTCTTCTTCTCTTTTATACTCCAATAAGCTCCACGTGTCCTATTGACCAAATCCCACCACTTCTGAGAGCCAATGGGAGACTTTTGTGAGCTTTGGCCATTTTGGCAATTTTGGCGGGAAACCTGCTTTTTGACCTTTGGGGCTTCAATCGCAACTAGGGGGTGATAAGTAGGGGTGATGATGGGTGGGGATAAGGTGATAAGGTAAGGTTTGAGTGTTGGGAGAAGGATTTGCGAGTCTAGGCCAGTGGGAAACAGAAAACCACATGGGAGGGAAAGGGGCAGTGTTTGACTTGGGTTTGACCTGGCAGGGTTCAAAACAGGGAAGGGGGTCCAAAAGGGGTGTTGGCAGGGTTCACAATGTATTTTGACAAGTCTTGTTATTAGTTATGACAAGGACTAAAGTTGCACTTTCTGAAATCTGAAGGACCAATCCTGTGATTTTCCAAACTTTGTCACAAGGACTGAAATTGACAAACTCCATTAGTACAAGGACCAAACTTGCCATTTTCTCATTTTCAAAGGACCAAACTTGACAATTTTCAAAGTTCAGGGACTAGAGTTGTAATTTTGTAATTTTAAGTCTCAAGGACCAATTTTGACAACTCAGGAATCCCTAGGGCCTTAAAATGATATTTTTCTTTATTTGGTTTTACCAGGACTGTTTTGACAACTTTTGAAACTTGGGGACTAAAGCGCCAATTATGCAAACTTGATCGTTTTTCACCGATTTTGATATTTTGCATTTAAAACACATAAAACACTTATTTGTGATATTTTTATCATTTTGATGCATTCATCGAGTGTTTTCGGATGTTTTGCGTCTAATTGGTACAAAATGATGAGTATTTAGACACTCATCACTAAACATGTCGAATGGTAATTGTTAAAATCACAAGACTCAATGTATGCCATGTGACCCAAAAGCTCCATGAAATGCTATCACCTTACGACCGAGATAAGCGTGCTAAAAGTGTCAACACAAAGGTTGGTGAGTTCATAAGTTTGTAATAAAATAATCTGTAATACTTTGAGAATGTTCACACAAAGAAAGGCATTGTAAATCCACCCGTTCCAAGTTCCGCCCATACAAAACTTGCAACCGTGTGTTCACAACCCATTGCCTAAAATAGAATGACAATCATGAATATGCGAATTAAGGTAGTTAAAAGTATAAATGTCACCACAAGGGTCTTCCAACAACTTGTGTTGGGATGTTCCTCCAACGACTCACGTTAATCGTATCCATAAAAATGGCCTTCCAACATATAGATGTTGGGATGTTCCTCCAACGACTCACGTTGGGCTGTATCCAAATAAATGGCCTTCCAACATATAAATATTGGGATGTTTGTTTAGGTCTAGTCACTACACGCACCAAGTCTAGAGTATAAGTAATGTTGTTTGGCAAAAGAGTTTAAATGTTTTGATAAATAAGCATGTATCTCGCCCCAAATAGTTTATAAGAATTTAAACGAGTCAAAGCGGGGTATGAACTCACCTGGTATGATTGATATGCTAACAAAATAAAGTGCACGAAAATGAGGCTCGGAAACTATCCGCGACCTAAAATAAATGATATGCTCTAATGTAAGTCATGAAACAATGTCGTGCATGCAAACTCATATGATATCCATACCACTTGTACATTTTGGAAATAATGTTTATCGTCAAATTATATGTTTATGACATTCCGTCGTATTAAAAATACTTCATAAGTAGTTACGTTGAAACAACCTCCTACGATAGTCGCAAAATGGTGCACATCGAGTGTTAGGAAACGAACCCAACAGTTTTGGAAAGCTTGTATCATTATCTCAAAGTTTTAGCATTTAAGTTTACATCCTAGAGGTCTCGATCATGGAGATAAATATAGGTTTAGTATGGTAATTGTATCCAAAATATTGTTTAAGGGTGGTTTCCGGCAAAGTTTGAGTGACTATATTTTATTAGTTACAACTCCGCTTGACGAACGGTTGGACATTTTGGAAAATAGGCTAGGCGAACTTACTTTTACTAGAAGACATCACGTTATAAAAAGTCTTACATCCTTGTTAAAAATGACCCTCAACATGGTCACTTGTTGCCGTAAGGTTTGTCTAATAGAAATATATTAGTTTTTCTTATATAATAAAGTTACGGCAACTTTGTGTAAACGTGTATAATTTAATCGTTACAAGTCCGTTTTCTACGTTTTCTACATCCTTAGACTCGTATTAAAGTATACTAATATATTTTTGATAAGTCAACACATTTCATAACGCTTAAGACTCATTTTTGACTCGTAAAAAGTTAATATAACATGCTGAATTTTCTGGAATTATTAGTTTTCGTCGTCAAACTTCAAAAATTCATAACTTCTTCGTTATAACTCCGTTTTAATCCGTTCAAGCGGCCACATTTTCGTTTTAAATTATATTTTCCAAATATCTAGCCCAAAATATTTTACCAACTGTCGAATTTTCCCAGATTTAAAAATATGGACAGACCCTAAATAAAACTTGTCGAAATGAGTTTTTCACGCGCCAAACCTATTCTAACCAATTCAAACCAACACCAAAGCTACTTTAATCCTACCATACACCTTCTTAGGGTGTCAAGGGTTCCTAGGCATCACCAAAAGTGATATATTTCAAGGAGTAATTATAGGATGACAAAAAATATATATAACCCTTAAAAATCAATGAAAAAGTGGTATAAACATCCATGAGACTTGCATGTTTTCTCAAATATAATGAAATGAATATAACAATGAATATGAAATATGATCATGAATATGGATGCTTACTAGTAAACTTGATGAGGTTTTAGAACAAAGGATTCTTCCTAAAACACCCAAGGTTTTTATTTCAAAACCTTAACCAAGAGTGTGTCTAGATTGTTTAAAACTTGTCTTGAAAATTTTTGATGATCACCTTCTTGATCCTCCTATGGTGGCCGGTTTATGTGGAGAAGAGAGAAAAGAAAAGACTTTGATCATACACTTGGTAAATTATTGTAGTATGTGTTTAATATGATATAAAAGAGTAGGATATTTGCAAGTTTTGTGTTGAGTCATCCCCTTGTGTCGACAAGGGGATATTAGACTTGGATTGTTACCTTTTTTTTTTTTTTTAATATTTAAGTAGAGTAAAATGTGTAGTTGTTTAAGAATAGTTAGTAACTTGTAATTTATTTAAGCATTTTGGGTAGCGTTAGCTAAAAATAAATTTTAACGGGTCAAGATAAAATATATTGAAGTCATAAAAATTATAAAAATACATTTTTTGAAAGATTTGAGTGAAATAATAACTATCGTGTAGTATTTAAGAAAACCGTCGAAATTATATAAATATAACAATTTATATACGAAATAAATTTAAAACATTGGGTAAACTCATAATATTATTTTTATAAACTTAATATGAGTACAAAAATATATCGGGAAAATTTTTGGAAGTGTCGGATCAAATGTTCAAATAATGTTTACGCGATAGCGTTTATTTAATTAGAAAATAAACATTTAATGTAAAATGCAAAACCCATGCATAAATTGATATGAAATGATGAATATGGAGTTTGAGAAATGACCGGAAATTAAGAATTGTGACATTCTTCCCATGTAAGAGGAATCACGTCCTCGTGATTCAATCGATGATACTTAAAGGTCTAGCCTTAGGTTTCGCGAAATCAGGGTGTATGGTCAAAGTGCTTATGCCAAAACTTACGCGTCTAGGTTTCTTATCTAATGAGGTTCACTGAATCTGAATAATACGGTGGATCACTTAATGGTCTAGGGAAAACGTACTAGTTACGCATTGCGGGCTGCCTCGGTTCCTACATAGAATGCTCGGGCTCGGGGTAGACTGATATTGAGTACAGGGTTTGGGTTATTTCCTTCAATTGCCACAGCTAGATGAGCTTGCATCGGTGGCTTATTCAACTGAGGACAATTATTCCGGTAGTGATTCGGGCTGTTGCACTCAAAGCAAGTCCTTTGGTTATTCCTCATGTTGCCCGTGTTAACCGTTGTTATCGGTCTTGCACGCTCTCTACACTGGCTTGAAAAATGGCTCGACTGATTGCATATTGTACATAAGCGGCGTGGCTTGGACTTGGTGATGATAAGCACGTTAGCACATTTGGGATGTGTACCGCATACTCTCTTTGTTCGATACCAGTTGCCACAAAAACTCTTGCCCTCTTGTTGTGCGCTACCACGTCTATCTATTTATTCGACCCACTTGCTTCCTTCCTCTTGTCTTTGCTCTTCAAAGTACCATTTCTAACCATCTAAATCATCGTGGTTCCCGCCTCAAGATTGCACTTTGTATTGTAGGCGGCTCGATCGTTTTCCAGATTCCACAGTTTCGGGATAAGACCATATATGTACCTCGAGATTCTCTTGGACTCGGGGTAACTAGATGAGGAACTAGTCCGGCTAACTCATGAAATCGGTGCATGTAGGCTGCGTGACCAGCCCCTATCATGGAGTGGTGATAAAATTCATCTTCCGTTCGCATTTCATTGTCCGGCGGTACTCCTTTTCAATAACTCCTTAAATTCGTCCCATGTCATACACCAGGCGCTTCTCCGCCTTAGCTCAGAGATGTGTTCCACCATGTCAATGCCTTCCACGATAACAAGCAAGCGACATACTTTACCCTCGATGTGTGGCACAATTGCGATGTCGATTCGACTGTCTTCTCTACCCATCGAGTATACGCCAAAGCACCTCCTATACCATCAAACTCCACCGGTTTGCATGCCGAAAATTCCTTATATGTGCATCCAATTCTGTTGTTGTTATTGTTGTTGTTGTTGGTGTTGTTGTTGTTGTTACTGCCAACTACATTGTTGGTGTCGCCATTTCCGTTCCCGCGGTTTCCCGAGTTATTCATATGGTTTCCAACTTGTGTGACAATAGTGGGAAGCAAGATTTGAAGTTGTTGAGCGATGATGGTGGCAAAATCAGGGTTTCCGCCAGTGTTGTTGTCATTGTTACCCATGTCGCTACCGCCTTCTCTACCTCCATGCTCACCTGTCCTTCCACCCCTTTGCGCCGCACCACCTCGGCGGTCTGCGTGTTACCCTCTTTGGTGCCATGATCTCGCAAGGGAAAGAACTGTTGAATTCCAAAGTCTATACTTAACGTCCTCAAACATAATACCACGCCACAAATTGGTTCCTAGGTGTGCCCACACCGATCTACGTATGCGTGATCGCATATGTCCACGTGGGTTGTGACGCATTTATAATTATGTTGGCCACCATAATTATAATTGCCTCATTTCACACGTGTACACACCACCAACATACATGTCTCGGCGATTGATGTTCTTGAAATAGGTAGCCATTCTATCATCCGATTCTAAGCGGTGGAGGAGAAATTTAGGGTAGGTATCTATGGAGAGTCGCACTTGGTGTATAGGAAGTTCCTTTAGGTGCTAAAGTCATGATGAAGTTTGATCGCTAATAGTTCCCAAGTATCCTCAAGAGAACTCCCATCCTCGGGCAAAATCATCAAATCTATCTGACTATATAGTAACACTTATTTAGCTCGATCTCGTGTCTCATCAAACAAGAGCGTCACGATATCAAGTTAGATAAGTGTTTATTATCGAAACACCATATCTCGATGACTCAACTAGATTTTGGGACTCCCTGTTGGTACAAGGAAACCATGTTATCCAATGAGGTGGGTCTAAACGAAATTTTTCGAAAACATATGCATGCGAAAAGTGTGTAAGGCAATAGGAAAAGAAAGGATCGTCGTGAAAGCGGTTATAGTCTAGGAACTAAAATGCAACCTAGTTCTCTATAACCAAGTCTCGATACCAATCTGTCACACCCCAAAATATCGTAGCGGAACGATAGTGTCATTGGGGTATGACGTCATAGCACAAAGTATGGATAAAGAAAACGACCTCTATAATGAGACGTTTTGAAAAGTCTACCATTCGATTAAATAAGTTAAAGTTTACAAAACATGTGATCCCAAAGTTTGATAATACATAAAGGTTTACTAAACATGTCGAATGGTAATTGTTAAAAGCACAAGACTCAAATGTATGCCATGTGACCCAAAAGCTCCATGAAATGCTATCACCTTACGACCTGAGATAAACATGCTAAAAAGTGTCAACACAAAGGTTGGTGAGTTCATAAGTTTGTAATAAAATAATCTGTAATACTTTGAGAAATGTTCACACAACAAAGGCATTGTAAATCCACCCAGTTCCAAGTTCCGCCCATACAAAACTTGCAACCTGTGTGTTCACAACCCATTGCCTAAAATAGAATGACAATCATGAATATGCGCATTAAGGTAGTTAAAAGTATAAATGTCACCACAAGGGTCTTCCAACAACTTGTGTTGGGATGTTCCTCCAACGACTCACGTTGGAATGTATCCATAAAATGGCCTTCCAACATATAGATGTTGGGATGTTCCTCCAACGACTCACGTTAATCGTATCCAAATAAATGGCCTTCCAACATATAAATATTGGGATGTTTGTTTAGGTCTAGTCACTACACGCACCAAGTCTAGAGTATAAGTAATGTTGTTTGGCAAAAGAGTTTAAATGTTCGATAAATAAGCATGTATCTACCCCAAATAGTTTATAAGAATTTAAACGAGTCAAAGCGGGTATGAACTCACCGGTATGATTGATATGCTAACAAAATAAAGTGCGAAAATGAGGCTCGGAAACTATCCGCGACCTAAAATAAATGATATGCTCTAATGTAAGTCATGAAACAATGTCGTGCATGCAAACTCATATGATATCCATACCACTTGTACGTTTTGGAAATAATGTTTATCGTCAAATTATATGTTTATGACATTCCGTCGTATTAAAAATACTTCATAAGTAGTTACGTTGAAACAACCTCCTACGATAGTCGCAAAATGGTGCACATCGAGTGTTAGGAAACGAACCCAACAATTTTGGAAAGCTTGTATCATTATCTCTAAGTTTTGGCATTTAAGTTTACATCCTAGAGGTCTCGATCATGGAGATAAATATAGGTTTAGTATGGTAATTGTATCCAAAATATTGTTTAAGGGTGGTTTCCGGCAAAGTTTGAGTGACTATATTTTATTCGTTACAACTCCACTTGACAAACGGTTGGACATTTTGCAAAATAGGCTAGGCGAACTTACTTTTACTAGAAGACATCACGTTATAAAAAGTCTTACATCCTTGTTAAAAACGACCCTCAACATGGTCACTTGTTGCCGTAAGGTTTGTCTAATAGAAATATATTCGTTTTTCTTATATAATAAAGTTACGGCAACTTTGTGTAAACGTGTATAATTTAATCGTTACAAGTCCGTTTTCTACGTTTTCTACATCCTTAGACTCGTATTAAAGTATACTAATATGTTTTTAATAAGTCGACACATTTCATAACGCTTAAGACTCATTTTTTACTCGTAAAAAGTTAATATAACATACTGAATTTTCTGGAATTATTAGTTTTCGTCGTCAAACTTCAAAAATTCATAACTTCTTCGTTATAACTCCGTTTTAATCCGTTCAAGCGGCCACGTTTTCGTTTTAAAGTATATTTTCCAAATATCTAGCCCTAAATATTTTACCAACTGCCGAATTTTCCCAGATTTAAAAATATGGACAGACCCTAAATAAAACTTGTCGAAATGAGTTTTTCACGCGCCAAACCTATTCTAACCAATTCAAACCAACACCAAAGCTACTCTAATCCTACCATACACCTTCTTAGGGTGTCATGGGTTCCTAGGCATCACCAAAAGTGATATATTTCAAGGAGTAATTATAGGATGACAAAAAATATATATAACCCTTAAAAATCAATGAAAAAGTGGTATAAACATCCATGAGACTTGCATGTTTTCTCAAATATGATGAAATGAATATAACAATGAATATGAAATATGATCATGAATATGGATGCTTACTAGTAAACTTGATGAGGTTTTAGAACAAAGGATTCTTCCTAAAACACCCAAGGTTTTTATTTCAAAACCTTAACCAAGAGTGTGTCTAGATTGTTTAAAACTTGTCTTGAAAATTTTTGATGATCACCTTCTTGATCCTCCTATGGTGGCCGGTTTTTGTGGAGAAGAGAGAAAAGAAAAGTCTTTGATCATACTCTTGGTAAATTATTGTAGTATGTGTTTAATATGATATAAAAGAGTAGGATATTTGCAAGTTTTGTGTTGAGTCATCCCCTTGTGTCGACAAGGGGATATTAGACTTGGATTGTTACCTTTTTTTTTTTTTTTTTTTTTTTTTTTTTTTTTAATATTTAAGTAGAGTAAAATGTGTAGTTGTTTAAGAATAGTTAGTAACTTGTAATTTATTTAAGCATTTTGGGTAGCATTAGCTAAAAATAAATTTTAACGGGTCAAGATAAAATATATTGAAGTCATAAAAATTATAAAAATACATTTCTTGAAAGATTTAAGTGAAATAATAACTATCGTGTAGTATTTAAGAAAACCGTCGAAATTATATAAATATAACAATTTATATACGAATTAAATTTAAAACATTGGGTAAACTCATAATATTATTTTTATAAACTTAATATGAGTACAAAAATATATCGGGAAAATTTTTGAAAGTGTCGGATCAAATGTTCAAATAATGTTTACGCGATAGCGTTTATTTAATAAGAAAATAAACGTTTAATGTAAAATGCAAAACCCATGCATAAATTTATATGAAATGATGAATATGGAGTTTGAGAAATGACCGGAAATTAAGAATTGTGACAATATACAAGTAATAAAATTTATTTATTTATTTTTATTCAGATCGGGCCTAAGCCCAACTCCCACCCATTGTTCGTTGGGCCGCGAATCCAAGCCCAACTCATCCTTATTTCCCTTTCGGGCCTTCGCTTACAAAGCAACCCACCCAATCCTTTGGGCCTCGCCTTCTGCCGGCCCAACACCACCCAAGTTAACTTGTGTACACAAATTTTGCTCTAGGGATTTGATCATTTGTTCTCCTCCCCCTCCCTTGTTCATGTGACCAAACGAGCACAACAACAAAATCCCATCATACCTTGTTAATAGTTTGTGTTGGGAATAAAGCTAACCGTTACCACTGATAGGCTTGTGGAAGACACTGCTGAAGAATGTACTAGCAGTGGAAACTCATTACCACTGCTATTACATATTATTACCACTGCTATTAGGATAATTGTTATGTAGTCGTATATAGATTAGTATAGAAAAGATTTTGTGTATATTCTATATAGTTAACATTATACTTATCTTGTAAAGGACTTCTTGTGCTATAAAAGGAGATCCTAGGTCATTGTTATTGGTACGTATGCTTCAAGGTGTAACCCTAGTGATAAGCAAGATCACTCGTATTATTCTCAATAATATTGAAGCTTTGTGTTACATTGTTCTCACTTACAATACATCATACAATCCATATTATGAGTATTACTAAGTATATTCCGCGTACTTATTAATATAAATCAAAGTATCACTAACACAAGGTGTGTGTTTAGATCCATCAAGTGGTACCAAAGCTTTGTTCTAATACTTTGATTCAGAAGATCCAAGGAATAAGCTTAACCAACTCACTCAAATCAATGGAAATGGAAAACAACCAGTCCAACTCTGCTCCAAGGCTTCCTAAGCTCAAACTTAACGAGTTTGAGATGTGGAGGATAATGATTGAGCAATACTTTCTCATACAAGACTATGCTCTATGGGAGATTATCTTAAGTGATGATTCCTTCAAGTCTCAAAAGAAGACTGAGAAAGTTGGTGACACAGAAGTTGTACAGTTTACGTACACGAGACTAATGATGAAAGAGCAAAGAAGAAGAATGACGAAGGCTAGAAGTTTGTTACTAATGACTCTTCCTAAAGACCGGATCATTGCTTTCAAACAAATTCAAGACAACAAAAGAACTTTTGAAGAGATTTGCTCGGTTTTGGTGGCAATGATGCTACAATAAGACTCAAAAGACATTGTTGAAGCAAAGTTATGAAAACTTCTACGCTTCAAGTAATGACTCACTTGATGACATCTTCACCAAACTCCGAAGATTGTCACACAACCGATCGTGTTTGGAATTGAGGTAGAAAAGGAAGACCTCAATTTGAAGTTTCTAAGAAGTTTTCTCTTGAGTTTCATACTAATGTTACACTCGGGAAAATAAACCGAGATTGAAACTATGAAGCTAAATGATCTTTACAACAACTTCAAACTTATTGAACAAAGATTGAAGAAGGCGGAAACTTGGTACAAGCTCTAGCAGTTTGGCATTGTTGTCAACCTCTGTTGTGTGATGATTCTGAAGATAACAATGATGATGATTTTGCCATCTTTGGTTCTACGGTTTCCATTGGTAATGCTAGTGTTACCACCGCAGGTTCAAAGAAGAAGGTTCTTGGTATTGGAGATCACGCTTTTATGCCTTTATCTCCACTCAAGTTAATGGCTCGATATTACCTCATGAAGACATAGAAAATTGATGATGATGACTTGGAGGAGATGGACATAAAGTGGCAAATAGCTCTTCTTAGCATGAGGGCTAGGAAATTCTACAAGAAGGCGGCAAGCCAATTCACATCAATGGTGGAGAAAGCTGCGAGGTTCGATAAAAAGAAAGTAGAGTGTTTCAATTGTCACAAGTTGGGGCATTTTGCTAGAGAATGCGAAGACCAAAAAGCGGGACAATAGGCCTACTTGGTCCAAGCAAAAGAAAGAACCAATTGTGGAGGAACCAAAGGCAATCTTTGGAAATTGATGGTGTGAGCTATGATTGGAGTTTCATGGTCGATGGACAAGAGGAACAACCTTGATGTTGCTCTTGTGTCTCTGAACATGCTCTCATGGCTTTCTCTGACTCTGAGGTACAAAACTTTAAAAGTTGTTCTAAAACATGTAGGGCTTCTAGAGAATATGAAAGACTTAATGAAGAATATGATAATCAAAGAACAGAGTTGTTTGCTGCTAATTATACTGTGTCAAACCTTAGAAGAGGCATATCAGGATTAGAGAAACAACTAGACCATTATAGAGAAAATGAGTCAAAATACAATGATGGTATGATTGTTCTTAGAAGAGAGTTAGATCATAAGATAGCAGTGAATGAGGCATTAAAAGAAGAGTTTGAAAAACTTAAAAAGATAAATGAGAATGTCAATTTATCTGTTCCTGTTATTATCAGTCTAAGTCAATTGATAAAATTTAGAATGCTCAAATTACTTGTAAAGTTAAGTCTAGTATGGGATACAATAATATTCCTCCACCACTAAGGGGTGTTCTATCACCTCTTGGCATAGATTTAGCTCATATAGGTCTAGAAGAATTTCAGGATCTGAATCTTGAATATAGTCCTCCCAAATTTGTGAAAAGTGGGGAAGAGGTTAAGCATGAATCTGATGTTTTTGAAAGTGCAAGTGACTCATCTATTGTAGATGAGAATGTTAAAAAGAATGTAGAGGCTTCTATCCCAAAAGTTGTAAATACTATTACAGAGGAACCTAGGAAACAAGTTAACAAACCTAGATCAACTGTAAGGTATGCTGAGATGTATAGAAACAAGTCATCAACTCCTAGGGGTAACCAGAGGAGTTGGAATCATGTCAAATCTCAACAACTAGGTAGTGAGTTTGTGATGTACAATAAAGCATGTCATATCTGTGGTAGCTTTAATCATTTACATCCTAATTCTGACTATCATGTTGGGAGAAGGGAAGTTCATAGGAATAAAAGGGTGGAGTCTAACAGGTTTCAAAATAAAATACACCCTAATTCACACAGCAAAATGATCCCAAGAGCAGTTCAACTAAGAAGTGGTCTTAAAACTTTGCACTCGCTAAAAGCTGTTAACACTGCCACCCTAAAACACATGTTACAAGTGCAAAATCCAAACCAACTTTTGTAAAATTTGCACAAACAGGAAAAGGTCTTTTCAAAATAAAAGGGTTAAATATAACCAACAGTGGATACCAAAACTAAATCGTGATTACCATCGCTCAATCAAAAGTTCCCACCGCAAAGGTTGTAAACAAACGGGGTAACATGGAAATCTTGTAAAGGCCTTAGCACGTTGGTAATAGAAACCTAAAGGAATTACCTCAACAACCAATCCCAATGATGTATCAATGACCTTTGATAGATATAACTATATTGATACACGAGGCAGATCCAAGTCAATCATGGCTTGGGTCTCCAAAGGAAACTAACTCCTTTCTTATATGTGCAGGAACATCCAAGGACAAGGAAATCAGATCAAGGCTACACAGATATTGGATGTTCAAGGCACATGACTGGCAACAAGTCCTATCTCTCAATTTTGAACACTATGATGGACAGTTTGTCAACTTTGGAGGTGGAGTAAATGGAAGCGTTCTTGGTAAAGGGTCATCAAAGCGGTAACTTGGATTTTGAACACATGTACTATGTAAAAGAGCTTAAGTATAATCTTTTAGTGTGTCACAAATGTGTGACAAGAAAAACAATGTTCTTTTACTAAAGATATGTGTTTTGTTCTCTAAAGATTTTAAGATGCACGATGAAAGTCGATTCTTCTTAAGATTCCTAGAAAAGGCAACTTATATAGCTTTGATATGAATAACATTGTTTCTAAAGATGATTATGCTTGCTTGCTTACAAAGGCCACAATGGATGAATCCATGTTATGGCATAGAAGACTTGGTCATATTAATTTCAAAACCATAAATATGATTGTTAAAGATGGTTTGGTAAGAGGCTTGCCTCAAAAAAGATTTGAAAATGATCAAACCTGTGTTGCTTGTCTTAAAGGCAAACAACACCGAGCTTCTTGCAGGTCAAAGTTGGTTAACTCTATTGCTCACCCACTTCATATCTTACATATGGACTTATTTGGTCCTACATCTGTGAGCAGTTTAAATCTTAAGAAATATTGTCTTGTTGTGACTAATGATTTTAGCAGGTTTACATGGGTTTTCTTTCTTAGAACTAAGGATGAAACAACTGGCATCCTTAAGACCTTCATTGCAGAAGTAGAAAACCAATATGATATGAAAGTTAAAATCATTAGGTCGACAATGGGACGTAATTCAAGAATAGAGTTATGGATGATTTTGCGAGAGATAAAGGTATTAAAGAGAATTTAGTGTAGCTAGAACTCCTCAACAAAATGGTGTTTCTGAGAGGAGAAATAGGACAGTAATAGAGGCTGCTAGAACCATGTTGGCAGATTCAAAATTGCCAATCACTTTTTGGGCTGAAGCAGTTAACACTGCTTGTTATATACAAAACAAGGTTTTAGTAGTGAAAACAAAGAACAAGACACCTTATAATTATTTATAGGTAGACCCCCTATCCTAGACTTCATGAGACCATTTGAAGAAAAAGCTGATGTAGGGTATTTTGTTGGGTATTCCATGGTTAGTAAAGCTTTTAGAGTATTTAACTTAAGAAACCAAAAGATTGAAGAAAATTTGCATATTGAGTTCCTAGAAAACAAAGTGAATGTCAAAGGAACTGGTCCAGAAAGGCTGTTTGATCTTGATTCTCTAACCCATACTATGAACTATGTACCTATCTCTACAGGTACATCTACTTATGATTTTGCAGGTTCAGAAGAGTTTCTTGATGATGATGATGAACCAAGCAAGGATCATGCAAATGATCAAGATGAATTCAATTTGCCACTTTGGGACTATGTAGATAATGATGATATTCTAAGAACTGGAGATGCTCAACCTTTTAATGATTCTGGAAAAGAAGGTGATAGCAACATGAACACTGAAAATCCTAAAAGTAGTGGAAACTCATATTCCACTAATAGGCCGGAAGTTTCCACTTCATCACCAGAAGTGGAAAATACAACTCCAGTTACAGAAGAAGCTCAAGCCAATGATGTTGAAATCTCAAATATGCCAAATGAGATTGTAGTTCCTCAGACTCCCCATACTTCAATTCATAAATCACATCCTCTTGAAAATGTGATTGGGGATGTCAATTCACTAGTGAAGACTAGAAGACAATCAAAATTACCTGATGTCCATGGATTTATTAGTGAAATCTATGAATCTAAGAATCATGAAGGCAAGAATGAATGTCTTTTCATGTGTTTTCTGTCACAAACGGAGCCAAAGAATGTATACAAGGCACTTGAAGATGAAAGTTGGGTGGAAGCAATGCAAGAAGAGTTGCTCCAGTTCAAGATTCAAAAGGTTTGGGTGCTTTGCGATTTACCTCATGGCAAGAAGGTAATAGGTAAAAAATGGGCGTTCAGAAATATGAATAAGGATGGCAATAGGGTTGTTAAACTACTTTTTCCTCAAATGCTTGCAAAGATTTCACAGGTACAGGGTGAAGATGCAACAATCCCAGTTGTATCCCAAAACACACCCACAATCACAGTTCCAAACATAAACTACACTCCACCAATTACTCACACTTATGAGAGGAGGCAAAAATAGCTAACTCCTCTCATCACAACACAACATGTCCCTGACCCTCTTGGTTTAGGAACAAGCAGTGGTGGTTTCAAGCTTCCACCTAGTCCAACTAAGAGTGAGCCTGAGCCAATGCCCTATGATTTACCTCTCCCAACAGGTCACACAGTTGGAAGTGTTGAGGGCAGTGGGCAATCTATGGAATTGATGGAACTTTGTACCAAGCTAACTAACCAGGTTGAATCTCTAGAGAAAAAACTTGGCACAAGTAAAGGAGAAACATGCCAAGGATGTTACACAGTTGAAAGCAGAGATTCAGACTTTGAAGAAAGAGTTGTAGGGGTTGAAACAGACAAAGAGACCTGCAAAGATAGTGATATCATCTCCATCCTCACCACATAATGGTGACTCAGAGGGCTTCAGTAAAGATTTTGGGAATTCTCCCAAACAGGGAGGAAAAGCGATCTTTGAAACCAAGGGAAGGAAGATTGATTTTGGAGATGAAGATTTTGGATTTGATGAGCCAATTGCTGAAAGTAAAGGTACTGAGGAAGTTGATACTCAAGAAGAAGTTCCTCAACAGCAACCAGAGCAAGCAACTTTGATGCGTGCAAAACCGTCAAGGTTTCTCACACAAGCCCGCCACTTATGAATGGCAGACCGTAAGAACCTTAAAATAGTTTGAACAAGAACTCAATGAGGATCTGAGGAGTATAGAGTCTCCCCGGGTCGTTATGTCCCAGCGAGCTATGCAATGGATCAATCAACGTTTAGTGATCGAGAAGTTTGAACGAAAAAGGGAATTGATATTATGATTATAACTACAGAAATATCAACCAAATACAAAGGCTTAAATGCAAATTAGAGGAAATTAAAAAGATAAAATCTATTAAATAAACGCTATCACTACAATTAAAATGATGTTTTTGTTTTTATGTTTTTATAAAACTTAATCTAAAAACTACGTGACGTACAACTAAAAACGTGAAACTTGCACAAGATTAACCCTAAAAATATGAAAATGATGTTTTTACAAACCTAATGATAAAAGAAAATTTTTAGAAAAAGAAAATTATTTTTAAAACTAATTATCTAATTAAAAACTATTTTTAACTATTAATTAATTACCTAAAATTCAAGAAAATAGGAAATTAGGCTAGAAAAATAAAACTAAGACTTAGAAAAATCTAAAATATCAAAACAGAATTTTCAAAACTATTTTTGTATTTTTCTGATTATTTTTCTATTTTCTAGGAATTTTAAACTATTAAAAACTAATTAAATTACTAAAAATTACCAAATAAACTATGAAAAATATGGAAAATTACTTTTTTTACTTTTTATATTTATCTAAACCTAAGAAAATTGAAAAATTATTTTATGACCCTTTTACGAATTTTTGTATTAAAGACTAATTAAAAGTGCTAAAACTAATTTAAATTAAGAAAAATAGCAAACAAGCTTGAAAAATCTGAAAATTTTAGGAAAACTCTAAAATAATAATAAGAATCTAGGAAAATTGGAAAAATAGGCACTTGTTTGCAAGAAAATGAAACTGATGAATCAAGTGCTTATCAATAAGCACTAAAATAAGCTAAATGAACCAAACAAGCTACCACACTGGAACAGAAGCTACAATATACTAAATTAGCCAAATTGCAACTAAAAACAATAAGCTTTAACCACTGGAATGCAGGATACAAAGATTTGGTGATTTTGAGATTAAGAGCAAAAACAGAAATGGGTACCTACTTGCAGTCAACAAATAAGTACTCAATTAAGCTACAAACTAAAAACCAATTATTAAGACCTAAGCTAAACCTGGCTAACTATGTTTATACCAAAAATCAGACTTTGAGAAGCAGTGACAAACCCTGTGCAAGCCTAGACCAAACTGAGAAAAACTCAGTTAGTGCTGAGCTTTTGGAGCAGGGCAACTAGGCCTAACTTAGAGCTTATGCAGCAGCTTATTTAGAAAGCTTAAGATAAAAACAGATATGAGGTCTTAGAGACCACCTAGTAGACTACTTGTAGACAAAAATTCAGACCCTGAAAAGCTTTAATGGAACCTGTGCAACTGCTGCAATATCTGCTCAAATCCAACTTTTACACCATTTTGACTTTTTTGAAACAAATGCACAGTTTGACTTTGGTGAAGTTTGAATACAATTTAATGACTGATTATGAAGTATTTTGATGTAATGAACACAAAGTAAGTAATGTATAAGATTTCTTAACACAAATCAAGGTTCTGCAAACCAAAAATTCCAACAGTGGATGGATGAGACAGATTCAAAGGAAATTTGACTTTTGGGGTTGCAGACTCAATTTTAATGAGTCAAATGAGTTCACTTATGCTAAGTAAGCTTGAACCAACAAAAAGCTAACATCGAGTTCTGGCGAGGCAGTTATGACACTAAACCAAACACTCTTTTAAACTCTTAATTTGTAATGAAAACTAATCTAATCTTTAATCCAACTAATTTTACTGATCAAACTAAGTTATGCTAACTTAATGAACACAAATTGAACAAATTTTATTAGATTATATCCACAAACACAGTGTATGCAAGAACTTGAGAATTACTTACTATAGGTCCCTAGCCACAATGGCTTGCCAACTATGAACCCAGAACCACAGTAACCACTATCCTATTTAAACCACCCATTTGCTTCCAAATCAACCTATTTCCCTTTCTGAATCAAACCATATCATCCTTGCATCATTTCATGCTCTTATGTTGACTTTTGTTGACTAAAGTCCAATTTTGTTTGAATCTTAAGGACAAGCTTGCAGAAAGCTATAACAAGCTAGTACAAGCTTGTTTTAGCTAAGGAATAAGCTATGTGAAGCTTGAATCTTAGAATTTGAAAGTGAAAAATGCAACAGTAGCTTGAATTTTGAAACTTGCACCTAAACTTGGAATTAATATTGGAAATAAGTTACAATATACTGAAGTGTTTTTGATTAACACAAATAAGCTGGAAAATACAACTACAATTTATTTAAGACTTGATAATTAAAGAAATGACTTACATTTTAAAAAACTAAAACTAACTCTCCTCTCTTGCTTTCTCTTGGCTTCTTATAAGCTCCATACTCTTTCTCTCCTTTACGAGTGGATCCCAATAATATGAGCCTTTGGATGAGTTGGGATCAATCTTGGCCCTGGATGGTTTTGGCGCCAAATTACATTTTGATATTAGAGACAGGAAAGAGATTGCATTAAATGCATTTGTAAGGTAGGTAAAGGGGGAGACAAATGGTGGTGTAGGGTGGTTTTAGGTGGCTGGTGGTGGGAGCAGACAGGGTTGTCGGGGAGGACAGGGAAGGGGCGGGTTTGTTTATTTTAAATCTTGGGTGTTGGGTTGGTCGGGTCAAGGGATTGGACCGGGTAAACAGATTTGGGCCAGGGTGGTTTGTTTTGGGCTTGGGGTTTAAATAAGGTCCGTTTGGTTTGTGAAATTATTAATACAAAGGACCAAATGTGTAATTCTTCCAAACTGAGGGACCAAATCTGTAACTTATGAAGAGTAGTCAAAGGGTTGGTTTTGCCAAACTTTAATAATCCAAGGGCTAACTTTGATATTTTTGAAACTCCAAGGATTAATTTTGAACAATTTAAAAGCCCAGGGACCAAAACTGTAATTTTCTCAAAACTTTTAGATTTTTCACCAAAGGACTAAATATGACAATTTATGATTTCAAAAGAACCTTTGGTGACTTTTCTTTTAAAATAAGTGCTCAGGGACTGTTTTTGACAACTTTTGAAACTTGGGGGACTAAAACTGCAATTTTTGCAAATTTGATATGTTTTTCATCTGATTTTGATATTTTTGCATTTAAAACACATAAAACACTGATTTGTGATATTTTGATCATTTTGATGTGTTTCTGAGTGTTTCGAGATGATTTTGCGGTTTATTTTGTACAAAATGATGAGTATTTAGACACTCATCAATCCCCACATTGAGATATTGCTAGTCCCTAGCAATGATTTGAGAAAACATAATGGATTTTAATCTCTTTACCAAAAGCCATTACTTACGGAGTAGCCAAATGTTTTAGTTCAAGTAAGAACCATGGTACAGATAACCATGTGATTTTGAGCAAACCACCGACTTCCAACGGTTTGATTTGTCTTTACCGAAGCCGTTTGCTCTGGACTAGCCAACTCTTAGATAAATTATCAATATTATCTTTGGTGAGTGATTACCAATTATGGTTTTCCACGCCTTTACCACAAGCCATAAACTTGCGGGCTAGCCAACTCTTCACTTTTAGGATATGGTGGTGAATACCATACAATTTTGGGCAAATTGCAAGCCATATAAGCGGTTTGAGATATCTTTACCAAGAGCCGTTTGCTCTGGATTAGCCAATCCTTTTGTCTTCTGAGACATGGCGGATGATAACCGGATGAGAAAGTGTAGAACACTTACTCCAAAAAAATTTTGGCCAAAAGCGGGAATTAGGCGGTATATTTACATGATAAAATTAGTGAGAATCCCCACACTTAGAAATGAATATTGCCCTCAATATTCAAAGTACCGCGGTTATGCGAAACAAAGAACGTGAAAGGAAATACTAAGGCCATTATTTAGAAAGAAGATTTTTTTTTTTTTTTTTTTTTTTTTTTGAAAGATTTATATACACAACATGTGGGCAAACCCCCACACTAGGGTGGTACACACGGTGAAAACCCATGTTAAGCTCTTGTTTTTGATTACCGAGTCGCTAGCTTGACTCGACCCAATTCATTTGTTCATGGGGAAAGTGCGTGGACAACCAATCTCAATCGGACTTTCGTTCACAATGTTAATAAACATATGAACATCGAAAGTTCCACACCAATGAGATATAACCGCGGTATTGTTAATGGTAGAAACTATAAGGGATGATACGGGGTCAAAGATGGTGTCCTCATTCCGAAAGAGAAAAGGAAAGAGCAACCACACCATCTGTGAAGAATGGAATAAAGGCGTACATGAGAATGCAAGTCCATTCCTCGTGAGAGAAAAGAAAATCACCGGTTTGACATCTTTAAGCTAAACTTGAAGCTTAGATGGTGATTGTCAAGAAGATGTCCGGGAGGAGGGTGGGAAATGGTTCTTCAATCAACAGACTTTCCGGAAAAGGATGTCTCCTCCGGATCAAGGTAAGTGTTATCAATTCCGTTGGAATTGACTCATCACTAAGAAATGCATCGACTTCATTCCAAAGTTGTCATCTTCCTCATCGGGGTGAGAGAAGGGATGGAAGAGTCGGGAATAGGACTAGAAGATGATGGATCATTTTGAGCGATTCATTAATGGGAAGAATGTCTCCCATTGGATCACAAACATCATCATCCAACTCGGATGAAATCAAGAGAATTTGGTTTCATCCACGGACTTAACAAACTCGATGCGACAAGCGATGCGGAGGTGGGACAAGTGGTGTGCTCTTAGAGCTAGCGGTTTCCACCACTTAGATGAAGTCTCCGATTCTAGATCATCGTCATCATCAAGAACACTCTTGACTTCCACAGTACGACTTTCAAACCATTTGTTTGAACCGGGGTAATTTTCAAAGCTTTGAGCTCGACGTTTTGGTGACTCGTTTTAACCGTGAAATTTGAGAGTGTTGCATTGAATCTTCGGATCTTTGATCAATTGTGGCAACACTCTGTTTGTCTGAGGTTTGGAGTTCGGTTGATATTTAACGTGAGCTCTTCGTTGTCAACCCGTATGGTCAACTCTTGACAAACACATCAATCGAGCACGACTCGTTCTTAAGAAAGCTCTCCCAAGATGAGGGAACTCTAGGATGCGCATCGAAGTCTACTACAACAAAGTCGGCATGAAAGTGAAACTTTCCCACTTTCATCACGACATCCTCGGCTATCCCAGTGGACGAGTTGATGCAGTCCGCTAGCTCGAGTGTCATACGAGTGGATGAAAGTTCGAGGAAGAGGCGGTTTCTTCCATCTCGAGAGTGGCATGAGGTTAATGCTAGCGCCAAGATCGGCCAAGGCGGAACATTGAAACATCCCAAGAAATCACACGGGATTAAAACACGCGGGGTCTTCAAGCTTTCGGGAAGCTTATTAAGAATGGCTGCTGAGCATTGTTCATTGAGAGGAGTTTTAGCCATCTCTGATAGCTTATCTTTGTTGGTGAGTAAGCCTTTAAGCGTGGATGCAAATTTAGGCATTAGAACGAGAGCATCAACGAAGCTTATATCGAAGTGAAGCTCATTGAAGATTTGGAAAAATTTTTCCATTTGCTCTCTGTTTTTGTCTTTGAGCTTCTCATCATTCATTCTTGATGGGTAAGGAAGGCGACTAGACTTTTGAGCCGGGATGGAAGTGTTTTCGGCTCGGGATTTTCCTCGAACATCGGGTTCGGACTTAAGGCTTGGACTACAGAAGGTGGGACGTGTCTTGATGCCGTGGGCTTGAATAATGCACCTTGTCCGTTGTCTCCTTGGTAACTTGACTCAATGCCACGGAGGAGGGGCATAGGAGTCGAAGGTCCATTGTCGTCTTACCACTACAGTGGTGACGGCTTTTAACTCGGCATTGGGATTAGGAATTGTATTGCTTGGGAGTCCTCAGGAAGATGATGAAGCTTTGTTCATATTCATGTTCATGAAAGCGCTCATCATATTCTTTAACTCATTGTCTGCCGAGACATTGTGGTATCAATTTCCTTTTAAGCTCAACTCTCATGTTATTGATGCGAGTTTGCATTGAGCATGTTTGACTCGGTCATTTTCATGAAGTCATTTGGCATGGGAGCTTGAGGAGGTGGTTGATAACTTTGATGATTAGGAGCTTGATAAGGTTGGTTGAAATTGTTCGGTTTTGATTGAAATTTTGAGAGTTATTGAAATTTTGTCCTTGATTGAACAAAGCGATTTTGAGTGCCATGGTTTTGATTGCCATGGTTTTGATTGCCATGGTTTTGCATAGGAGGAAAACCGGTGGTGTCATACCACTAGGTGCAGTAGTGAGGATCGACTGTGGTCGGTATTGATTGTGGTTTACGAAGCTACGGGAGCTTGGTAAAGGAAGCATCGGTTGCTTGACAATCATAATACGCATGTGGACCACTACAAGTTTCACACACCTTGTTTACGGCTTTGATTGGTTCCGGCTTATGAATTTCGCTTTTGATTTCCTTTACCTCTTTTATCATACAATGGATGATGTCCGTTAGAAGCGACTAACGGAGCGGCTAACTTCGGAAGAGTTACCGGATGAAAAGCGAGTGTTGAACATTGACTTTGTTGCGAGAAATAGGAACTTTGATTTTGCTAGCAAATCTCAATCACATCTTTAGGTTTACGATTCAAGATATTGCCGCTGCGGGCTGCATTCAAGGAATCTTGATCGTTTCCGTTCAACCCATTGTAAAAGATATTTACTTGTTGAAGCTCAGTGAATTCATGATGGGGCATTTCGAGGAGATCTTTGAATCTCTCCATTCCTCTCCAAAGTTTTCATCGAAATTTTGACGAAATCCGAAATTTCATTTTAAGATTAGTCGTCTTTGATGGAGGAAGAAGTAATTCACAAACTTTTGAACAAGATCCTCCCAAGTTTCGATAGATCGAGGGGTTCTTTTCGACCAAATCAAATTTGTCCCTCAAGAGAGAATGGAAAAAGCATCAACTTGATGACTTTTGTGGCACATCCTTGAAATTGATAGTTGAAGTCAACTTGTTAAACCAACGGATGTGTGCATCGGTCTTCTCGATCGGACCAGCGGAATTGATTTGTAGACACAAGTTGGATCAAATGTGTCTTCAATTCAAAGTGATCGAGTTGATTACGGGTAAAACAATGGCATCTCCATAACCCTCGGTGGGTGCACGGAGCATTTCGCCATAATGCGTTAAATGCGCCATGGTGTTGTTTGAAATAGTGCGAATCTCGGGTTCGACTATTTGGGCGACACGTCTCGAAACGTCTCCTTGGAATTTCGCTAGATCACGCAAAGGACTCAATGATCTAGAAGAGCGAGTGCGCATGCACTAGAGTTAACTCTAAGGACTCTCGAGTTAAGGAGATAAATGGAATTATGAAGATATTTCGGATGAGAATGAGAATTATGAAGGCGTTTTATAAAAATCGGTGGGAAGAATCTTTATGGGTTTTACGGTTACGAAGCGTCGATATCACAACAAAATCAATTAACACAAAATCGAGGCAAAACAACGATGAACTTAACCAATAATCCTAAGATGAGTGGCTTCTTTGAAAAGGTACACCAATCACAAGGACACAAAGGCAAGTTTTAAATCTTTAGTTCGGGAACTTATTATGGTCGCACCCAGTTAGGTAGTGCCTTTGCCTTGGTTTGAGGTGGTAATCTTTTAAGTTGTTATTTATTAAAGAAAGCAGCGAATCTTTTGTATTTTATTATTTGATACATATATAGAAACAAAAGGAAAATATTTTTGTGTTTTATCGTTTTGGATGTTTTGGGTTTTGGATTTTTAGAAGAAAATATGGATATATATATATATCTGAAATGGATGATATAAACAAGAGTGAGGATTCAAACAACTAATCGCTAAGCGAAGATAGATCAACCTGACTCCCGTGGCGTAAAAATTTGATGTCAAAACCGTCAAGGTTTCACACAAGCCCGCCACTTGTGAATGGCGGACCGTAAGAACCTTAAAGCAGTTTGAACACGAACTCAATGAGGATCGAGGAGTATAGAGTCTCCCGGTCGTTATGTCCCGGTGAGCTATGCAATGGATCAATCAGCGTTTAGTGATCGAGAAGTTTGAGCGAAAAAGGAATTGATATTATGATTATAACTACGAAATATCAACCAAATACAAAGGCTTAAATGCAAATTAGAGGAAATTAAAAGATAAAATCTATTAAATAAACGCTATCACTACAATTAAAATGATGTTTTGTTTTATGTTTTATAAAACTTAATCTAAAAACTACGTGACGTCTGACTAAAAGCGTGAAACTTGCACAAGATTAACCCTAAAAATATGAAAATGATGTTTTACAAACCTAATGATAAAAGAAAATTTTTAGAAAAGAAAATTATTTTAAAACTAATTATCTAATTAAAACTATTTTAACTATTAATTAATTACCTAAAATTCAAGAAAATAGGAAATTAGGCTAGAAAAATAAAACTAAGACTTAGAAAAATCTAAAATATCAAAGCAAATTTTCAAAACTATTTTTGTATTTTTCGATTATTTTCTATTTTATAGGAATTTTAAACTATTAAAACTAATTAAATTACTAAAATTACCAAATAAACTATGAAAATATGGAAAATTACTTTTTTACTTTTTATATTTATCTAAACCTAAGAAAATTGAAAAATTATTTTTATGACCCTTTTCTGAATTTTTTGTATTAAAGACTAATTAAAAGTGCTAAAAACTAATTTAAATTAAGAAAAATAGCAAACAAGCTTGGAAAAATCTGAAAATTTCAGGAAAACTCTAAAATAATAATAAGAATCTAGGAAAATTGGAAAACAGGCACTTGTTTGCAAGAAAATGAAATCGATGAATCAAGTGCTTATCAATAAGCACTAAAATAAGCTAAATGAACCAAACAAGCTACCACCTTTGGAGCGAAGCTACAATATACTAAATTAGCCAAATTGCAACTAAAACAATAAGCTTTAACCACTGGAATGCGGGATACAAAGATTTGGTGATTTTGAGATTAAGAGCAAAGCAGAAATGGGTACTACTTGCGGTCAACAAATAAGTACTCAATTAAGCTACAAACTAAAAACCAATTATTAAGACCTAAGCTAAACCTGGCTAACTATGTTTATACCAAAAATCAGACTTTGAGAAGCAGTGATAAGCCCTGTGCAAGCCTAGACCAAACTGAGAAAAACTCAGTTAGTGCTGAGCTTTTGGAGCAGGGCAACTAGGCCTAACTTAGAGCTTATGCAGCAGCTTATTTAGAAAGCTTAAGATAAAAACAGATATGAGGTCTTAGAGACCACCTAGTAGACTACTTGTAGACAAAAATTCAGACCCTGAAAAGCTTTAATGGAACCTGTGCAACTGCTGCAATATCTGCTCAAATCCAACTTTTACACCATTTTGACTTTTTGAAACAAATGCACAGTTTGACTTTGGTGAAGTTTGAATACAATTTAATGACTGATTATGAAGTATTTTGATGTAATGAACACAAAGTAAGCAATGTATAAGACTTCTTAACACAAATCAAGGTTCTGCAAACCAAAAATTCCAACAGTGGATGGATGAGACAGATTCAAAGGAAATTTGACTTTTGGGGTTGCAGACTCAATTTTAATGAGTCAAATGAGTTCACTTATGCTAAGTAAGCTTGAACCAACAAAAAGCTAACACGAGTTCTGGCCGAGGCAGTTATGACACTAAACCAAACACTCTTTTAAACTCTTAATTTGTAATGAAAACTAATCTAATCTTTAATCCAACTAATTTTACTGATCAAACTAAGTTATGCTAACTTAATGAACACAAATTGAACAAATTTTATCAGATTATATCCACAAACACAGTGTATGCAAGAACTTGAGAATTACTTACTATAGGTCCCTAGCCACAATGGCTTGCCAACTATGAACCCAGAACCACAGTAACCACTATCCTATTTAAACCACCCATTTGCTTCCAAATCAACCTATTTCCCTTTCTGAATCAAACCATATCATCCTTGCATCATTTCATGCTCTTATGTTGACTTTTGTTGACTAAAGTCCAATTTTGTTTGAATCTTAAGGACAAGCTTGCAGAAAGCTATAACAAGCTAGTACAAGCTTGTTTTAGCTAAGGAATAAGCTATGTGAAGCTTGAATCTTAGAATTTGAAAGTGAAAAATGCAACAGTAGCTTGAATTTTGAAACTTGCACCTAAACTTGGAATTAATATTGGAAATAAGTTACAATATACTGAAGTGTTTTTGATTAACACAAATAAGCTGGAAAATACAACTACAATTTATTTAAGACTTGATAATTAAAGAAACGACATACATTTTAAAAAACTAAAACTAACTCTCCTCTCTTGCTTTCTCTTGGCTTCTTATAAGCTCCATACTCTTTCTCTCTCCTTTCTGAGTGGATCCCAGCAATAATATGAGCCTTTGGATGAGTTGGGATCAATCTTGGCCCTTGGATGGTTTTGGCGCCAAATTCTGTTTTTGATATTAGAGACAGGAAAGAGATTGCATTAAATGCATTTGTAAGGTAGGTAAGGAGGGGGGAGACAAATGGTGGTGTAGGGTGGTTTTAGGTGGCTGGTGGTGGGAGCAGACAGGGTTGTCGGGGAGGACAGGGAAGGGGCGGGTTTGTTTATTTTAAATCTTGGGTGTTGGGTTGGTCGGGTCAAGGGATTGGACCGGGTAAACAGATTTGGGCCAGGGTGGTTTGTTTTGGGCTTGGGGTTTAAATAAGGTCCGTTTGGTTTGTGAAATTATTAATACAAAGGACCAAATGTGTAATTCTTCAAGCGAGGGACCAAATCGTAACTTATGAAGAGTAGTCAAAGGTTGGTTTGCCAAACTTTAATAATCAAGGGCTAACTTTGATATTTTTGAAACTCAAGGATTAATTTTGAACAATTTAAAAGCCGAGGACCAAAGCGTAATTTTCTCAAAACTTTTAGATTTTTCACCAAAGGACTAAATATGACAATTTATGATTTCAAAAGAACCTTTGGTGACTTTTCTTTTAAAATAAGTGCTCGGGGATTTTTTTGACAACTTTTGAAACTTGGGGACTAAAGCGCAATTTTGCAAATTTGATATGTTTTCATCGATTTTGATATTTTGCATTTAAAACACATAAAACAACGATTTGTGATATTTTGATCATTTTGATGTGTTTCTGAGTGTTTTCAGATGATTTTGCAGTTTATTTTGTACAAAAATGATGAGTATTTAGACACTCATCAAACTTCCACTACTGCAACCACTGATACCATTTTCACTGCAGAGCCAACAGTTCCCACTGCTGGACAAGATATTACCACTGCAGAGGAAGAAATTGAAAAGAAGAATAAGGAGAAAGGTAAAGCAGTTGTGCAGAGTGAAGAGCAATCAAGAAGGAAGGTTTCAAAGAAAGAACAAGCTCAAATTGCTCATGATGTAGAAGTTGCTAGAAAGCTCACTGAAGAAAAAGTTGCAAATAAGAAAAGGCTGGATGAGATAGAGATTGCAGACTTCATGGAGGCTAAAAGACTAGACAGGATGGAAACCACTGATCCAATGGATGAAAATCCAGTTTCCACTGTTCCACCTACAATATTCAAAGAAAAGACTCCAGAATTTACTTATGTACCTACAGAACAAGAAATTGATTTCTTGATTGCTAATGATCCAGTAGTCAAGAAGAAGGCAATTGACCTAGTTGTAGATAATTTCTTAACTGAAGAACAAAGAACTGCACAGTTGAAGGATTTCATTCAAATGAAGAATAGCCAAGCACTTCAAGATGCAATTGGTTCAGTCAGAAAGGGTCAAAAGAAACCAAGACAACCAACCAAGGCACAAGTTATCTCAATGATGAAAGCTTATTGTTGCAGTGTTGGTGGCTAGAAAAAGCATCAGTTCAAAGGGATGACTGATGATAAGATTGAAGGTATCCACTACAGAGTTAAAAGGCACGATCAAGATTTTATTCCTATGAACTCTGAAGAAGAAGAAAGAAGGTATCCTCATCTGAAGAGAAAAGTCAAAGATAGTGAACCTCAGACACATAAGAAAACAAAATTTCTTTGAACAAGAAGTTCAAGAGAAATTCAGCGATGAGCAGTGGTGGTATGATTGTGATTGAAGAAGAAGATTTTTATCCTGACCCACTGCAAGTCAGACATCCTATTGTTGATTGGGAAGTGTATACTGCTAGCAACTTTGATCCAACATGGATGATTACAAGGCTAGGTGGTGAAACTTCATCATTCATTCTGTTTGAAGATCTTATCAAAGCATGTGACACACATGATCTGGATACATTGTGGAGATTAGTTCAAGAAAGGTTTGATGCTGACAAGCTTAAAGATATGAAGGAAATGCAGTTATGGGTTGATCTAAGAAGGCTCTATGAACCAGATGCTAATGATACTTTTTGTAAGTTTGAAGCTCAATGTGTTGGTACTACATGGACTTACTATGATTCATGTGAAGTTCATCATGTTTCTACAAATACTAGAGTGGATGCATTTATGTTTGCTGAGAAAGAATACCCACTTAGAGCTGGAACTCTCATTGTGATGTTGTCTACAACAATAAGAGTTCATGAAGATCTTGAGAAGGTCGAGCTTTGTTACAGGGCTTCAAGATCAATGTTCAAGAGCTATTCGAGTTTAAAAGAAAGTGAAGTGTTTGGAAGAATTCCCAAATCCTTGCAGATGATGAAGATTGAAGAAACTTATTGATTTGCAGAGAAATCATAAGTTTAGGGGAGGTTTGTTGGGAATAAAGCTAACAGTTACCACTGATAGGCTTGTGGAAGACACTGCTAAAGAATCCACTAGCAGTGGAAACTCATTACCACTGCTAGTACATATTATTACCACTGCTAGTACATATTATTACCACTGCTATTAGGATAATTGTTATGTAGTCGTATATAGATAAGTATAGAAAAGATTTTGTGTATATTCTATATAGTTAACATTATACTTATCTTGTAAAGGACTTCTTGTGCTATAAAAGAAGATCCTAGGTCATTGTTCTTGGTACGTATGCTTCAAGGTGTAACCCTAGTGATAAGCAAGATCACTCGTATTATTCTCAATAATATTGAAGCTTTGTGTTACATTGTTCTCACTTACAATACATCATATAATCCATATTCTGAGTATTACTAAGTATATTCCGCGTACTTATTAATATAAAACAAAGTATCACTAACACAAGGTGTGTGTTTAGATCCATCAAGGACCTATATGAGAATCACTAAAGAAAGAAAGAAGAAAAACTCTCTAGATCAAGTGATCTTTGGTTAGAAGAGAATGAGAGTATATGAGAGAGTTAGTAAGAAGAGGGGTGAAGAGAAATGAAGAATTGGCTCTCTATTTATAGGCAAAACTTGCCACTGTTCCACGGATCCCTCCCTCAAGGGAACCGACTAGTGTAAACCTAGGGATCCGTGGGACGCTCCTCTTTGCCCATGGGTTTTTTGGTTATGGGTCATGGGTCATGGGTTATGGGTTGGTCCATGGGTATTTCATTAGATACAATGTATCTAATAGATGAAATGCATCTAGTCAAATGGGTATGGGTCAATACGATGGGTTATGGATATGATCCATGGGTTGTGATTTTTACCCATCCTAATAAACTATTACAACAATTTGTATTAAGTGATTATATGTAAATGCTTTACAAAAATAACATGTATCCTTATAATTTTACTTATGATAACATTATATTTGTTATCAACAAAACACAAAGAGATCGCAAAATACTAATAAACGTTTTTACGGTTTATTTGTATTAACAAAACGTAAAATCATTTTAACGAAATAAATAAATTACGTAAAAGCTTCGAACCAATAGTTTAATAACACACTTTTACTAAACATATTAAAACCATCAAAACAAGTTTAGTAAATAAGTTATATGATGCAGGTTTTACTGACTAGGTTTTAATATTTATAAACTTTTGTTTACCTATGGTCCACCCTATGCACTCACGGGCAGTGTACCCGGTCGTGTGTAGTGTAGTAATCGGTAAAACCGAGGTCGTCCCAAGAGCTATGTGAGCGGATTCTAATTAAGTCTAGGTGTCACTGGTTTTAATTGTTTTTAGGTTTGAAATGATTAATAAACTAGAAAGCAAGTAATGAAAGAAAGCAAATAAAAATAGAGTTGTGATCAATAAGGGTAAAGTATGCTAACCTAGTTACTTATCCTATCAAGTTATGTTCATGTCTAACTACTTCCAATTGATTCAAGTGGGTGTTTAAGTCGCTAGGACATCATTTTGTCAGTTCGTCCTAACCTATCAGCAAAGGCTTCCACCGGAGATCAAGCTACTACCCTTGAAAGTCCAGTTGTTTTCAGTCCCCTAAGCCAAGTCATTAAGTTTCGCTACATGCAAGATTCATAACAATGAGTACCCGGGTGCTAGCATCTTAAACACTCATCCCTAACTTCTTAATTTTATCCAAACGACAGGTGATCATTTGGTCAGTTCGCACAAGCGAAGAAGGGTCGTCAGTTGGTCAATTCTTACCCTTCCCACTCAGTCTACCTACTTAGGGTCATTTGGTCAATTCTCCTAAGCAACTAGACACTACCGCCATTCAAAACTAACGAAACTAGGGTAGCTACCAACGAACTATGCATGCATACACTAGAAACAATTATACGGAAGCATGTAAATGTAAACACAACAATTAAAGAATCATAACTAGGCTAGCACCAAAGTTGCTTAGCCGATCATATTAAACGAAACTATCAATTCAGTATTTGACATATTGAAATACATGAATCGAAAGTAAAAGAAAAGATAATCGCTAATGCTTATTGTTAGGGAGTGATTTCTCCCTTGGAGATGGCTCTGTATGCTCTTCAAGATCTGCCTTTGGACCCCTACTCACGTTCTCTGCTTTTTGGTGTGGAGTGAATGATGTGAAATGCAAAAATTAGGGCTTGTATTTATAGGCGTGATCTAGTTACAGCGTAACTTAATTTGAGAGTTATGCCGTAGCCTATATAATTCCATAATAATGCTTCTCGTAAAACTGGTTACGGCGTAACACATGGGATGAGTTCCGTTGTATCTTCAACATAGGTTACAAATGACATGATTACGGCGTAATCATTGGAAGGAGTTACGGCATAGCTGATAGCGGCATGTAACATCTTTTGACCTAATGGGTTACGGCGTAATCCTTTTTTGGGAGTCACGCCGTAATTTGTTGCTGAGTTGGCCTTCTGAGTCACGCACTAGCTACGGCGTAATGTACGAGTGGAGTTACGCCGTACCTTCTTCATAGTGGGCATACTTTCATAAATCTCTTATAAAATCTCCAAATCCGCATCTCTTTAGCTCTAATGCTCGTAATTTACCTGAAAGTGAAATATAAAGGAAAACAAGCGTAAATCCATATAAATGATATAAAATACGAGCATTATTGGGGGAAATTGACACTTAATATTCAGTACTATTTGATGTTATCAAATATCCCCCCACTTGAACTCTACTTTCCCTCAAGTAGACCTTATTGTAAAAAGGTCCTAAAAAGATATATCCCATTACCTGGAAAATATGAGTTTAAAAATTCCTTATGCAAGAATAGATCAAAGCCAAAAACCTCACGAAATGGGAACAAAACAATCAAAATCTCACAACTAATCTAAGTGTCAATTTCAGGGTGATCACTCAAAGCACAGTCATAGCATGTATTCTATCATAAGCTTGGCGGTTACATAAATCTCCACCACTAGAGTTAAGGACTAAACAATTCTTGAAGGCAATATGGGCAGACACGACAAGGGTTCACTAGTACACAAATTTGCTTTTGGGAACGTTTATAAAGGGTTTTAGGAACGTTTTTACGATCGTTCTCTATGTGACAGTTCCAAAAGAGCAAAACTTTTGGGAGCGGTCAAAATTACCGTTCCAAAAGTGAATCTTTTTGGAACGCTTTTACCACAAATCATTCCATAAAATGACCAAAAATTAGGTAAAAAAATTCCATTTATCAGCACGCTTATTAACAAAACGTTCCAAAACCATTCAACTTTTTGGAGCGCTATTTTCAGAAATGTTCCAGAAATCATTCAGCTTTCCCGCAAATATGGTTTTTGCAGCAACCCATTGTGTTCCTGAATTACCCATTTTCTTCGTGCAGTAACCCCATTTTTTAGAACATTTTCAATCAAAACAAAAAGCTTATTCTCAACACAAAATTCATCAAACAATCATCAGTACCAAATTCATCTATTATAACTATACTTTGTCGAAACTATTTGACCAAATTCATACATTAAAACCAAACTTTGTTCAAAAGCTGAGACATACATCATTGTTCAAAAGTGAAAAACTACATCCATACATCAACTATATTGATATTGGTTTCTTTACATGATTAGCAACAAAGTCCGTAAAAGGATTAACTTACGTCACATACCAGGCCATTTTGTCCAATAATGACATGGGTATGGGCTTTCTCATTGTGAAGTATCTAAGAATCTACAAGCATAGAAAAAATAGTTAATTATTTCATCAAAGTGATGATTTTTTGTGATGGGCCAAGCTCATTGCTTACATTATTACGGTACCTGTGTTGTATGACACTAAAAAAGTCGAAAATCCACTTCATCATATAGTAGCTGCGGGCATTCACAAGTCTCTCTTTGTTGGTTACACTAAATTCAAATAACAAACATAAACACATATGAAACAGCACAAATAATAGTATATGAACAATACATAAATACGGGTATTTGGACGTGTGTTAAAGGTAGGGTTAGATACCTCAATGCCAAGAAAAGGGTCCCCTGAAGCAAAAACAAGAACAATCCACCTGTGCTCGAGGCCGCATGAAGTATCTCCAAGTCTTCCTGCATACGTTCTATTTTTTCCCTCAGTGGTTTCATTATATCATCTTTCAAGCCATCCAAGTCTTCTGCTGTAACCGTCTTTTCCACTCGATTTGGCACTTTTTTCCTTCACATAAGTGTATACAAAAGAATTTTAAACATTTGCAACTATTTTATTTTTGTTTTTGTGGTTACCTTCTCATTTTCTTTCTATGTTTTTGTACCCAGCCACTTGAACTAAAAGCTTATAGTTATATAGATATATATTATATAGTATGACTATTATGATGCATTTCAAGTCAATAGAATAGTTACATATGAAATGGCCACATAGAACTTTAACAAGTTCACAAAGAATCACTAAAACACACAATTCATGTGACAAATAATAAGTGTGGAAAAACTACCTCAAATTATTAAGGTAAAATCATGAAAGAAGCACCTTTATTCTTGGATCGTTTGAGGTAAAAAAGGGGGGGTGTTATTTGGAAGATTAGTGTGATTTAGAAGGATTGAAGATGGATTAGAGAAGGGTTTGATAATTGAAGGTTGGGTGGTTGCTATCTCAATTCGATCAAGGGTTTTTGGGTTGAAAAGAAAGTGTAAATGGGAATTGTGAGTTGATAGCTAGGATCGAATTGAATGAGGGAAAACAAGGCCTTTGGGACGGGTTTTGTGTAATTGTTCGAAATAATCAAAAAATTTGTAATATCCGGAACACTTTTTGACTCAACCATTCCTAATAATCGAAATTTTTGGCACTAGATAAAATTGGCCAAAAATTCGAATCTTAGACACTCTTTTTGGAACTTTTATTTAAGAATGGTTCCAAAAGTAAATATCTTGTAGAACACCTATGGGAGAACCGTTCCAAAAGAGTATTTTGGAACTCTTTTCAAATGAACGTTCCTAAAAATAATATTTTGGAACGCTTTTGGGCAATGATGAGTTAGTTGTGTTTCTTTTGGAACACTTTCAGAATAAAACGTTCTAGAATGTTATAGAAAAGAAATTTTCTGTAGTAGTGGTTAAGGGTGAATTGTCATTACTAACATGTCACGTCAAAGTGGACAAAATCCATGATACATGACCAGATTCATGGCCAAGACACCAAAGATTTCTCGCTACATCACCTAGACACGTTTCATGACTAAAAGGTAGGATAAGACATGGGATTTAATTGGTGTAAAGTAAAAATAACAAGAAAATTGTCTAAACCTATAACCAAGTCATCACCACTTACCGTTCATCCAAAGTTCAAGTTTTAAGGCTAAGAAACCGGATCATGATATACCAAGTAGATGTGCCATTAGCGGACGTCATGATGGGCACATTACCTGTTCTTCAACTGTTGGCGTAATAATTACCAACTTCATTCTTCAAATGTGACCAAGGTGGCCTCCTCGATACTAAATCTTTGATGAGCTCTAAACATACTGCTTATAACTTTGCACTTTACATTAAACAAATAACTACAACTATTTTTTTTAATCATAACTAAACATAACATCCCCCCACTTGAGATGAACATAACATCGTCAAATATATGTCTTTGACGAAAGCGTGATTTCAGAACCTCTCTGCTTGAATGTCACACCCCAATTACACTTTTGCGTGGAATGGAATACCTTGGGAGGGCTGTCATAGCATCAAAGTTCTGATTATATTGAGCGACCTAAAGTGTCGTTTGGAAAACAAATTGTTTAATTTGTTAAAACAATCGAGTTTACAAAATATAGATCCCAAATGAAAATCAATGTATACGGAGATAAATTTTATACAAGTCAAACTATGTTTTTAAAGTTTATAAAACCCAAGTGAGACGCGTCGTCTCCACGACTCTATGAAATGTCCCAATGCATGCCATGAAGTGAATGCCTTAGATACGAGATAAAACATGCTAAAAGTGTCAACACAAAGGTTGAGTGAGTTCATAGAGTTTGGTTAACAAGTAAAGCTTTTAAAGAGCGTTTATGCAACAAAGGCTAAGTTTTGATCATATAGAATAGTCCACAAAGCAAAGGCATCGTAAATCCACTCGGTTCCAAGTCCGCCCATACAAAACTTGCAACTTTGTGTGTTTACAACCTTGCTAAAATTGAATGACAATCATGTATATGCACATTAAGATAGTTAAAAGTATAAATGTCACCACAAGGGTCTTCCAACAACTCGTGTTGGGATGTTCCTCAACGCTCGCGTTAATTTGTATCCATATAAATGGCCTTCCAACATATAAATGATGGGATGTTCCTCCAACGGCGCACGTTGGGCTGTATCAAATTAATGGCCTTCCAACATATAAATCTTGGGATGTTCCTCCAACGACGCGTTGGGTTGTATCAAATTAATGGCCTTCCAACATATAAATCTTGGGATGTTTGTTTAAGTCTAGTCAATACACACACCAAGTCTAGAGTATAAGTAATGTTGTTTGGCAAAGAGTTTAAATGTTTGGATAAATAAGCATATATCTCGCCCAAATAGTTTATAGGAATTTAAATGAGTAAAAGCGGGTATGAACTCACAAGGAAAGTAATAGCATTGGTTCTACTTCATCTCGAAACCCAAATCGTGTGTTATTCAAGGAGACTTTCAAGTTTAGTGTAACAAAATCAAGTATAATGCAATCAAGTGTAAATGTTATTAAGTATAAATGTTATCAAGTATTATGCAATCATGTATAAAAGTATAGCGTAGCATAAAAGTGTAAATATTTTGAGTATTTGTATTTATAAAAAAACAAGTAGTTGAGCATGTATCTCCCCCAAAAGTTTGTAAACAATTAAATAATAGAAAGTGGGGCTATGAAAACTCACCTGATATGATAGATATGCTAACAAAATGGAGTGCACGAAAATGAGGCTCGGAAACTATCCGCGACCTAAAATGAATGTTATGACTTGAGTTATGATATGTTGTCGTGAATGCATGATTTGGCGTATCACCCAATATGCTACTTGAAAATTAGTTATATAGAAATATTGTTACTTGAAGGTGTGACGGTTCCATGTCAAAAATAATTATGTTTGAGCTAATGGTGAAAATATAGTTAAAACTATGTAACGGTTTTAGTAATTGTGAAATCGGTTTACATCGGACTTGACGTAATATATACATAGGAAAACTAACTTGTTTTTAAGGTCCGTTTCCCCCGAAACGTCCGTTTAGGCCCTTATAACCTTGATTAAAAATCCTGACAGCATACCAATGCTGGGAATAGTGTTTTCAGCACGTTTTTGACTCAAAGTTCGGTTAACCATATCTCACTCGTTTTAAGTCCGTTTTTCAAGTTCTTTATATCCACGCGAAGGTAATTAAGAGTACTAATATATTTTTAAACTTCGGAGACTTCACAGAAAATTTAAGGCCACTGTTTGGTCAGTTGAAACTCGGGACTGCATATACATTTTCCGGAAAATGGTAATTTTTAAATCGTAACTTGAAACCACGTATCTTTTCGTTATAACTCCGTTTAGTCCGTTCAAAAGGCCACGTTCATAACTAAAAATCTATTTTCTAAAAATTTAATAAAACTTATAAAATGACTAACTTTTCGGAAAATTTATTAATTTCGACAGTAGCTTCGCTCATTTTAAACTTTACCATTTTATCTACTTGTTTAACCACAAATTTTACCACAAAATCCCTTAGACTACACTTCGCCAATCCCACTAAAAATTTAAATACTAGTCGAACCAATATAAATAAAATGACCATTTTTGAGGTTTATAAGACTACTTATGACATACAATTAAGCATAAACTACATCAAACCTTCTCTAGTAAAAGATCAAAACTTACTTTGATAAATCATTTTTCATACTTCTTATTTTTATAAACTTTTAACTAGCACATGATTGTTATAAATATTTATATAGTACATATGGGTGATAATCTTGGATGATAATGAATAAAAATCACAACAAATCAAATATGACCATGAGGACTTCATAAAAATGTATGAAAATATATGAAAAGGTAAAGATGAAGTTTCATGCTTACAAAAGTGTATGATGAAGATGGTGATGTTTGGATGTGATGAAAGCAAGATGAGCACCGAACACGAACTAAACCCACAATCTACTAATCAAAACACACCGATAACTTGGACACTACTTGGAAACTTGAAAGATTTTTCTTCCTTGGTCCTATGGTGTGGCGGTTGGGTAGAAAGAGAGGAAGAGATTTTGATCTTGCTTCACCTTAGAAAATAAGCTACTATGTGTTTGTTTAAAGTATAATATGAATATATGTATTGTATAAGTTAGATATTTTGCAAGACAAGATCCTAAATTTGAGGGAAGTTGATGGGTTTTGGCTAGTTTATTCAAGAGTTGGTGACTCTTGTTTATAATATAAGGGTTATAATGTGTATATTGTAAATATGATTAATTATTAAGTGTAGCGTTGGCTAGAGATCGATTTTAATGGAACAAAAAAAAATATATATATATCGAAGCCATAAAAATTATAAAAATGCATTTCATAATCTTGAGTGAAATAATAATTAACGAGTTGAATTCTGAAAACCGTCGTAATTATTTATACATAACAATTTATATACAAAATAAATTGAAAACACCGGGTAAACTAAAAATAATATTTTATAAACTAAATGTAAGTATAAAAATATATCGGGATAATTTTTGGAAGTAACGGATCAATTATCTAAAATAATGTTTACGCGATAACGTTTATTTAATAAGAAATTATATGTTTAATGTGAAATGCAAAACCATGCATAACTTGATATGAAATGATGAATATGGAGTTTGAGAAAAGACCGGAAATTAAGAATTGTGACATTCTTCCCATGTCAGCGGAATCACGTCCTCGTGATTCGATTAATGATACTATGGCCCAAAACGCGACAAGGGTTCTAAAAGTTTATGCTCATGTATGGTTTAAATGATTATGTCAATGCTCATGCATATATCGTGACTATATCCCATTCTAAAGACATGCTCCCTTATGATCAGGCTCGATGAGGCAGGCTTTCCCATTCTCGAGCAAAATTTTCAAAAGACTTTAAGTAACCGATTTTTACTTAATCCCACAACTCATCAAACAAGAAGCGTCATACGATTAGGCTAAATCGGTTTAGGTAACAACTTGTTTCTAGCTTGATCTTTGCAACTCATCAAACAAGAAGCGTCACGCGGATCAAGCGGAAACAAGTGGTTTGAAGAAAATCTTTTGAAAAGTTGGCTCGACACGGAATTGCTTACTCATATGAGACTACTACTTCCTTCATTGCATGATTCTTCTGAATTAGACATAGGTGATCGGGCTATGTATAATTTAGGAGTAACTATGCAATGCTTGGACTAATCGACTCATATGATGTTTGGTGTTGAGTCATAAGTTCGCATGTATAAAGAATATGCACTTATAATGATATGATGAGATGCTATGATGATGTGGTTATAGTCTAGGGTCAATGATGCAACCTAGTTCTCTATAACCGATTCTCACGATACCAATCATCACACCCCAAATTACATTTTGCGTGAATGGAATACCTTGGGAGGGCTGTCATAGCATCAAAGTTCTGATTATATTGAGCGACCTAAAGTGTCGTTTGGAAAACACATTGTTTAATTTGTTAAAACAATCGAGTTTACAAAATATAGATCCCAAATGAAAATCAATGTGTACGGAGATAAATTTTATACAAGCCAAACTATATTTTTAAAGTTTATAAAACCCAGTGAGGCGCGTCGTCTCCACGACTCTATGAAATGTCCCAATGCATGCCATGAAGTGAATGCCTTAGATACGAGATAAAACATGCTAAAAGTGTCAACACAAAGGTTGAGTGAGTTCATAGAGTTTGGTTAACAAGTAAAGCTTTTAAAGAGCGTTTATGCAACAAAGGCTAAGTTTTTGATCATATAGAATAGTCCACAAAGCAAAGGCATCGTAAATCCACTCGGTTCAAGTCCGCCCATACAAAACTTGCCTTTGTGTGTTTACAACCTTGCTAAAAATTGAATGACAATCATGTATATGCACATTAAGATAGTTAAAAGTATAAATGTCACCACAAGGGTCTTCCAACAACTCGTGTTGGGATGTTCCTCAACGCTCACGTTGGGTGTATCCATATAAATGGCCTTCCAACATATAAATGATGGGATGTTCCTCCAACGGCGCACGTTGGGCTGTATCCAAATTAATGGCCTTCCAACATATAAATCTTTGGGATGTTCCTCCAACGACGCACGTTGGTTGTATCAAATTAATGGCCTTCCAACATATAAATCTTTGGGATGTTTGTTTAAGTCTAGTCAATACACACACCAAGTCTAGAGTATAAGTAATGTTGTTTGGCAAAGAGTTTAAATGTTTGGATAAATAAGCATATATCTAGCCCCAAATAGTTTATAGGAATTTAAATGAGTAAAAGCGAGGTATGAACTCACAAGGAAAGTAATAGCATTGGTTCTACTTCATCTCCGAAACCCAAATCGTGTGTTATCCAAGGAGACTTTCAAGTTTAGCGTAACACAATCAAGTATAATGCAATCAAGTGTAAATGTTATTAAGTATAAATGTTATCAAGTATTATGCAATCATGTATAAAAGTATAGCGTAGCATAAAAGTGTAAATATTTTGAGTATTTGTATTTATAAAAAACAAGTAGTTGAGCATGTATCTCCCCCAAAAGTTTGTAAACAATTAAATAATAGAAAGTGGGGCTATGAAAACTCACGATATGATAGATATGCTAACAAAATGGAGTGCGAAAATGAGGCTCGGAAACTATCCGCGACCTAAAATGAATGTTATGACTTGAGTTATGATATGTTGTCGTGAATGCATGATTTGAAAACGTATCACCCAATATGCTACTTGAAAATTAGTTATATAGAAATATTGTTACTTGAAGGTGTGACGGTTCCATGTCAAAAATAATTATGTTTGAGCTAATGGTGAAAATATAGTTAAAACTATGTAACGGTTTTAGTAATTGTGAAATCGGTTTACATCGGACTTGACGTAATATATACATAGGAAAACTAACTTGTTTTTAAGGTCCGTTTCCCCCGAAACGTCCGTTTAGGCCCTTATAACCTTGATTAAAAATCCTGACAGCATACCAATGCTGGGAATAGTGTTTTCAGCACGTTTTTGACTCAAAGTTCGGTTAACCATATCTCACTCGTTTTAAGTCCGTTTTTCAAGTTCTTTATATCCACGCGAAGGTAATTAAGAGTACTAATATATTTTTAAACTTCGGAGACTTCACAGAAAATTTAAGGCCACTGTTTGGTCAGTTGAAACTCGGGACTGCATGTACATTTTCCGGAAAATGGTAATTTTTAAATCGTAACTTGGAAACCACGTATCTTTTTCGTTATAACTCCGTTTTAGTCCGTTCAAAAGGCCACGTTCATAACTAAAAATCTATTTTCTAAAACTTTAATAAAACTTATAAAAATGACTAACTTTTCGGAAAATTTATTAATTTCGACAGCGCTTCCGCGCTCATTTTAAACTTTACCATTTTATCTACTTGTTTAACCACAAATTTTACCACAAAATCCCTTAGACTACACTTCGCCAATCCCACTAAAAATTTAAATACTAGTCGAACCAATATAAATAAAATGACCATTTTTGAGGTTTATAAGACTACTTATGACATACAATTAAGCATAAACTACATCAAACCTTCTCTAGTAAAAGATCAAAACTTACTTTGATAAATCATTTTCATACTTCTTATTTTATAAACTTTTAACTAGCACATGATTGTTATAAATATTTATATAGTACATATGGGTGATAATCTTGGATGATAATGAATAAAAATCACAACAAATCAAATATGACCATGAGGACTTCATAAAATGTATGAAAATATATGAAAAGGTAAAAGATGAAGTTTCATGCTTACAAAAGTGTATGATGAAGATGGTGATGTTTGGATGTGAAGAAAGCAAGATGAGCACGAACACGAACTAAACCCACAATCTACTAATCAAAACACACCCGATAACTTGGACACTACTTGGAAACTTGAAAGATTTTTCTTCCTTGGTCCTATGGTGTGGCGGTTGGGTAGAGAAGAGAGGAAGAGAGATTTTTGATCTTGCTTCACCTTAGAAAATAAGCTACTATGTGTTTGTTTAAAGTATAATATGAATATATGTATTGTATAAGTTAGATATTTTGCAAGACAAGATCCTAAATTTGAGGGAAGTTGATGGGTTTTGGCTAGTTTATTCAAGAGTTGGTGACTCTTGTTTATAATATAAGGGTTATAATGTGTATATTGTACATATGATTAATTATTAAGTGTAGCGTTGGCTAGAGATCGATTTTAATGGAACAAAAAAAATATATATATATATCGAAGCCATAAAAATTATAAAATGCATTTCTATAAGTCTTGAGTGAAATAATAATTAACGAGTTGAATTCTGAAAACCGTCGTAATTATTTATACATAACAATTTATATACAAAATAAATTGAAAACACCGGTAAACTAAAAATAATATTTTATAAACTAAATGTAAGTATAAAAATATATCGGGATAATTTTTGGAAGTAACGGATCAATTGTCTAAAATAATGTTTACGCGATAACGTTTATTTAATAATAAATTATATGTTTAATGTGAAATGCAAAACCATGCATAACTTGATATGAAATGATGAATATGGAGTTTGAGAAAAGACCGGAAATTGAGAATTGTGACATTGAACCTTGAACTTAGGCAAACAATGACTTCCCGATCACAAATTCAGACTACACGGTAGGCTAAGGTGAATGGGTGTATCGAAACAATATATATTGGGTGAAAATGAAAGGAATGGCTCAGACGGGTGTATCTAGGGGTATCTTGCACTAAACGTGAGTGCAACTGTTAGGAATTGGAAAATCCATAGTGAAGAGTCGGTCACCCCAACTCTAGTCTAGCATATGTTAGCTCGTAGACGTTACGTTATTTACTAGTTATTTAGTTAGTTATTTAGTCTAGAGTAACACCGTGGAGGACGGACGGGTCTTTACCCAATGTATGCCTGATCCACAGTCCGAAAGAGGACGTGTAGTATGAAACTATAAATACCCTCTACCTCATAAGTTAGAGGGTTGGACCTTTCATTCAATCTAACCTTTCTTTCTTTGTTTACTTTCTCTCTCTAGAAAGGCTCCCATCTTCTACTTTCTCTCTCTAAAACCTCTAAACTTTACGCCCCTTATTGTGATTGTGTATGTGTTTATGAAATCCAATATATTACAAATGGTATCAAGAGCCATGGTTTGATCATCTCTCTTACATATCCTTGGATTTCTAGTGGTTTTAGATGGTTTTTGAGTTTGAGAAAGTTTAGTGGTTTTTGCAAATCATTTGGATCATTTCTTGTGTTAAAGTTTGAATTTTGGGTGTACTTTTGTGTTAAGAATCATTGTAAGTGCTTGGGTTTTGATTTGGAAAGCTTGAATCACTGTGGTTGAGCTTGTTTTGGATTGAAAAGTGTGTTTTTGAAGTTTTCTTGCTAGCGACTTGGTTCTCGTAGTTTTTTCATCATAGCGACTTGCTTGATAAAAGTTAGCGAGTTCTGATGTTAGTTGTTAGCGACTTGAGCCTAGCGACTTGTCTATTGAGACAAGCCGACAAATAGTACAAGTTAGTGGATTCTCCACTAAGGCTAGCGACTTGGTGAGGTTAGTGACTTGCTTCAGAAATTGTGAGCGAGTTGTAGTGTAAATTGTTAGCGACTTGATACTAGCGACTTGGATCTTAGCGAGTTGTTCTTTAGCAACTTGACTGTGTCTTAGCGACTTGGCATTATAGCGACTTGTGTCTAGCGACTTGGTGCTTAGCTGTTAGGAATTAGAAAATTCCATAGTGAAGTGTCGGTCACCCCAAGTATTATCTAGCATAAGTTAGCTCGTAGACATATCATTAGTTACGTTATTTGTCAGTTTATTAGTTAGTTATTAGTGTAGTTTAGTTTAGTGCAACACCGTGGAGGAAGGACGGGTCTTTACCCACTGTATGCCTGATCCACAGGCCGATAGGAGGTCGAGTTATGCAGAACTATAAATACCCTTCCATCCATGGAAGGGTGGTGCTTCAATCTAATATTCCATAATTTGTGAACCAAGTCTCTAGCTTGAACATCCATCTCTACTTTCTCTCTAAAATGGCTATCATGTATTTTGATCATCCAAGACCACCGAATCATCAACACAATAAATATTACGATCCTACAATTGGCATCGAGCCTAGGTTATGTTGTTCTTGATGATTCGTTCGGTTTTATCGCTTCTTTGATCTTTGTTTGTGTATGGTTATTCGGTTTGATTTGGTTGGGTTATGTTTGATGTTGTTATTCTTGAATCTGGTTTTAAAAGATTATTCTTGACTTTTAATGTTGGAGTGATATGATGGTTGTTAAACTGCTTTTAAATGTCTTTAAAATGGTGTATTCTGATTTTAGCGTGCATCTCTTTTTGGTCATTAAGATTATGTCCTAACAGTTCTGTCTCAGTTTTGTCTCACCTTTTTGGGTACCAAATCAGTATGTATCTATGGTCAAATGGTTACCTTTTCAGTGGTCAAAATGGGTAAAAAGTCATTCCTTTTATGTATTTTATGGGTTTTGCTACTTGGTCGATAAAATGGTCATAACATTTCTTGTTAGCGAGTTGGGTCAATCTATCTAGCGACTTAGTTCTGTGGCGACTTGTCTTTACAAGTTGTCTAGATGCATTGTATTTGTAGCGACTTAGCTAGACCTTTGACCTAGCGACTTGTCCTGAAAATATGTAGCGATTTATGGTGTTTGACTATTGAGTCAAATAAAAGGCTTAGCGAGTTGGTTTTGTAAAAGGCTTAGCGAGTTGGTTTTGTAAAAGGATGTAGCGACTTGAAAAAAAAATAAAGCTAGCGACTTGATGTGTTCAAATGTAGCGACTTATGACAAAAAGGGTAGCGACTTGATATTTATCAAGTAGCGAGTTGGCTTAGCGACTCTGCTAGCGACTTGACAAACTTTGCTAGCGACTTGGTGACAGAAATGAAGAAGATGGATGACAAAGGACAAGACCATTAAAACCAAAATCCAAAATACATCAAGACTTCAGTCCAAAAGACGTCAACTGTAATGAATCAGATCTGAATCTAAACCTTCAACTATCCTTTAACCTAGACTCAACCCATAACCCTTTCAACACTCCTTCAACTCTCATTCAATCAATGACTCTTAATAGAAAAAATTACAAGATTAGATCTCAGTTTGTATGACTCTTGGTCCTCAAAGTGAAAACATCAAGACTATCAAGGAGCCTCATACACGAGTTACAATCATCATTAATCAAGACACAACTCTACAATTTGATCTCAGTTTTATCTCCCTTTTGGTATTCAACGTTTCGTCTTTACACAATAACGAGATAAGATACATCACAGATCCATTGGTTTGAAGGAAGTCGAAATGATATTTAATGATAATGATCTCAGCTTTGATCCCTTGTGTGCGGTTTATAGAACACATAGATCTTTAAAGATCTATACACAAAAATCATGTGCTTCATGGATCTAAAACGTTTTCTTTTGTGTGATAATATCCGAATCTTATGATAAAGAAAATAACAAGAATGTTATTTCTTTTCTCATGGCTCATTTATTTAAGGAACAAAACAAGATTTAATTTCACAACAATATAAAACCTACCGTGAAGTTCTTATTTGACCACGTAGCCTACTCAATGAGTATCAAGCCATCCATGTGTCTGTTAAGTCGCTCATGGCCATCCTTGTGGCTTTTACAAGTTGCTCGAGCAAACCTTGTGGCGAGTTGGATTTGTAATGACGAGGGAAGGAGGCGGATTATTGAGTATTTTGGGGTTTGATAATTATGAATGAAATGAGAGAAGTATTAGGGATTGTTTTGTGAGTTTGTAGCAGAGATAATGAGAGAGGCGGACTTATGATGAGGATAGTTAGGGCAAGTATGTATTATCTGGTTATTATATACTAACGTTTTTAGGGTAAATTGGATATGGATCGGATTCATGGAATGGGCCTTAACTCGATTACACTTAATTGATGGGATGGACTTGGGTTGTATAAGTAATGGGCTGGTAATTCAGTGTTAGGTTATCAAATGTAAGTTAGAATGTTAAAATGACATCCGAATTATATGTTAATGTCAAGTTTAACATAAATTAGGATAACAGTTCTTATGGAGTACGGTATTTTGGTCTACAATTTTCACGAAGGATTCTTCGAACTCTCGGTTTGAGCTTAAAATTGAGAAAGAGATGACTAAAGGATCTTGTAAGAGTATTACTTACGGGGTTCTTATATTGGACATATGGGCTCCTTGGTCATGATTTTTTATGAGACGATTGTTGGGCTAAATTCATGAGACATGTGGACTTCCTCAAACTCTGAGTGCTGGAATTTGTTTCATGAACTTGGATTGGACTTTGGACTCTAGATTGGGCCTCGTGATTAATACTCAGAATTGGTTATCTGCTGTCTCACAATCGTAACGAAAATAGGCTATAGATTACCAGATTTATTTTAAGATTCCTGAATCGTGCATTATTATCTTGTTCTTGGGATACGAGCTGTTATATTATGTGATGTGATGACGTAAGTTGATTTGATGAGAATTGTTTAATACTTTGGTTTATGCATTTTCACGGAGATTATTATGTCGCGGCTTGAAGTGTTTATTAAAAACGTTGACTACGGGGTTGTTTGTACGATATTTCTTACTTGAATTTGAAGTGAGGTTTACCGGGCGGGTTTACTTATTTTCTTCTTCTTTCTTTCTATCCTTCCGCGAAGATGACTTGTTTGGGCATTTATAGAGGGTGATAAAGACTTGGCTATTTAGTTGCGTTTGTGATTCTTTCTCACTTAACCCACAACGTAGCTATCACTTCGGTGTCTCACTCAGTTGAGAATGTCAAGAGGTTTTGTACATTGGGTACACCGTTTCTTGTTCACGAGGATTAGTACAAGTTTAAGTAACAAATCTGGGGAGTTTTACTTCATGATCAAGTTTGGCATATCGGGTTTAATTCTCCATGTGGTCACCACAATAGCCAACAGTATGCGTGAATGATGTGTTTACCAAAGTATTGATTGGATGGTTGTTGATGTTGGATTATGAACCGCTGATGAACCGCTACATGTTCCCCTAAAACAGATATTCACTGAAACCAAAGTTGTCATAACACATTCAAGCTGACATTGTTTACTGATTCTGTCTTGATTTTGTAAAATCCATGAAGAACCTATTTCTCGGTTTAAATCATAGACTTGTAAATCCGTGACAAAGGAAACATCACGGTAATTGTAAAGTGCATTTCGGATCTATCTTACGGTTTATTCTTAGTCTTGTAAAATCCCATGAAAGAAACTATTTCTTGGTTTAGACCATAGAATTGTAAAATCTCGTGATGATGGAACCATCACGGAGAAAGGAAAGTGTATTTGGATCGTATCGATCTTTGGTGCTACGGTTTACGCTTGAAGATGGGATAAAAGGGTGTATTTCATGAATTGGATGTGTGTTTGGATTATCGTCATGGCAGTTTGGTTATTACATGGTTTTACGGGGTGATGTGCTTTTAACCATGGTCAGGATAAAAACCATTATCAAAGTTCACTTTTAAGATCAAAGGAGGCTAGAATTGAGCTTTTAATAAGATGTGACAACGGAGGTAATTCACTATCATTTATTTGAGGTTGAAGTGAAATATCATGGGCGAGTGTACTTAGTATCTGAAGGTATCGGGGATGGTTGGATGAAGATTCTTCGAGATCCTTGTTCGAGCTGCTTCCAAAAATGAAGACTTGGAAATCTAGTTATTTTTTGGAGTCTTTTCCTTTTACCACGTGAGGGAATTGGGCTCTGTTTACCACAAAAATAACTATCACTTTAAGGAGTTACGTTGTAGTGCTCAGTGTCACATTCAATTGTGGATTTTCAAGAGGTGATATACGTCTATTACTCGATGGTTGGTTGGTTGAAGAGTATAGAGTACTTAGAGATTCTAATGGGCATGAAGTCTTGGCACCGCTCTTTGTTACATATGTGCAAGTTTAAGTCACGAGTTCAGGGTATTTTACTTCAGGGTCAAATTCATCATATTGGGTTTTCTCCATCAGCTGTCACGACATAGAGCCTAGAGAATGATAATGGGGATGATTACATGTTTTGCTAAAGAGTTTGAAAAGAGAGATTATGGCGTCTGTTCTCTTGATTCGGGCCTCGTACTCCAAAGAAAAGAAATGTGTACGTTTGATGCGCATTATCTTCCAAAGAAGATAAATCTTCTTATGACGTATGAATACTTGATTCATGCCTCGTTCTCTAAAGAAAAGTAAGGTGTGCGTGTCGGTGCGCTTTATCTTCCAAGAAGAGAAATCTTCTTATTATGACCATTCTCATCAACATGCTTCATACTTTTCCATGCGCTTGGTCATCAAGTGAACAAGACTCTTGTTGATTGTTTTCGATTCCACTTCCTCAACTATAATGACGATGGCGACATCCTGTGCTAATTTTGCGGGAGAAGTGTGAATAGACTACATTTGGATAATGTTCACTTGTTTAATCAAGAATGGCATCTCCGTATGCAATTCTTGAGGGAGAAAAAGTGTGAATTTTTGCATTGTTGATTGATATTTGAGAATATAAATGGTCATACGGCTCTAAACTCATGTAAGAACCGAGCTTCTTCTTATCGGGTCATCTTCACATGGAGTTTTTCTCTTCTAAGAGCCGTTGGTTGACATCTTCACTTGGATTGATGAGTTTATCGACAAAGTACTTCGGTTAATGCTTCACATATACATCAACATGATGATTCGAACAATCTCTGTTCTTGTTTGATGTGATTGGTAGTTTGGTGTTACCATCTTGTGTGTTCGTTGCGGCACGATTGTTGATTTCCTTGATGAACATCTTTTGTTCTTGTTTGATTGGGAGGATTTTAGTTAAGGGATTTGCAAGATGTAAGTTAATTGGGATGCTTTTGGTGGGATACTTTTTGGTGTGAGGTGAAGATGTTAATTATCTATTCCCAATTGGACAATCTTGAAGAAGGTCGAGTCTGATCATTCTACATTTCTTGCTATATGTTAGAAGACCAAAGGCGAGTTGCATTTAATGATCTAGAGACTTCTTCTTAATCTGGGAATTTATCAAAAAGATTGTCGGTCTAGGGGAGAGCACTAATTGGGGGAATGTGATATGTCAAATTTAATCCCCAATTAGACTTGCTCACATTATTCAGCATGTTGATTCTCACAAGTGTTCAAGCGTTCTTCTCATAAAGATTTCAAGTATCGCTTCAGACTTGATGTTATGAAATTTGAGAAGATTATTTATGAGTGGGATGATACTTTGCTGTTATTCTTGTTGATGATATAACCCCGAACGGAGAACCTTGATTATCGTTCTTAAGTGGAGCAGCGGGATTTATGATAATGGTGTGCTTCTTTGTGCACCTGGCTAAGGAAAGCTTGAAATAGAGCTTCGAATCTGCTCATCTAATGGATCTTCGGTTTGGGGGGAAGCTGCCAAAGTCTCTTTTTTGTCAAAGGCTCGGGTTCTCTTTTCTATTCTGGAGCCTTGGAAGCTTTGGTGGTGGAAGTTTAAGAGATGGTGAATTCTATCTTCTACGACGTGCTGCTTGATATCCTTATCTCGGTACTCGTATCATCATCTTCTTTTACTATATCATCTACTCTATCTATGTATATATTTGTCAGAAAACCAAATACAAAAATATAAAACCAACAAAAGAAAATAGAAAAATATAAAACCTTCAAAAACCCATAAAAATCAAAAAATTTCAAAAATACCAGAAATATGTTTTCCAAGACATGTCTTCTGGTATCGATAACATCTACGGTCTTAGAAATGTCATTCAATAATGGCACGGGACCATAGATGAAGTTCGAGCAGGAGGTATAAATATTCTTTTCTAAACATGTCACAAAATATGGCTTGCAGTTATTTCAGACTGCGACCCGCGCTTAAAAAATGGCTTGCTATTATTTCTGATAGCAACCCGCTCTTTAAAGAAAGGAAAGTGCTGCGCTAAACCAATTTTCAAATATTTCGTGCACTTATCCTAAAAACAAAACAAGGAAAGTATGTCGAAGGACTGCTGTTCCTACACAAATGTTTTTCCGTCTAAAATTCTTCAGAAAAATATTTGGTGTTTTCTAAAATGGTGGTAAATGAGTTGCTTTCAAAACAATCGATTCGAGTTTTGTTAAATTGAAAACTCAATCAATGACTTGATGCTTTTAAACTTTTCATAAAATGAGTCATGGATTGAGGGGATAATGTTTTTTCAAATCTACATCATCTAACGGGCTTTCTTAATTATCCTAATATGCTTAATTAAAAATGATGTTAACCTATGTTGAAGGACTAGGTGCCTAGGATATGATTGCTAGGATTACATGATTAGAGTTTGATGAACACATTATTCCTATACATTTATGTGATCTGATTGATATGTTGCATTGACTTTTATTAGTCGATTGTTGTTTGGGTGATGTCGACCACCATATATTTGTATGTGTGTTCACTAACGTATGCAGGTATATTGGTATAAAAGAATGTTCCCGATCCGGATCCCACAATTGAAGATGATTGGATGCCGAAAGGAAAGGGTAACTATTTCTTGGGTTAACAAATGAAGAAATGGAGCTTAATTGGACTTCTATGGAGAGTTGGCATAAATGCAACGTAAGAGGTCTCCTTCGCATCGCAGATGGTTTTCTTCTAAGTGATTGAAGAAGCGGAGCTTAATTTGACCTCGGTTGGCATTCAAAATGCAACGTAAAAGAAGTCTCTTTGCATCGGCAGATGGTTTTCTTCCAAACCCTCTGACAACAAAAGCGGAAGTTTCTCATCCACCTAACGTATCTTTGTGCGGGGATAATAGTGATGATACCATTTTTCTAAAACTTTGAATAAAATTGTTTTTGAAAATGGAAAAATATTGTTTTGAAAATAAATTGGACTAAATTTTGAAAATCACGGACTTCTTTTAACAAAACCTAAGTCACTCAATTATTTACTTACATCGTGATTGAGGGGAGAGTGATTTAAAATAAATTATTTTCAAACAATATTGCTTCATAAAAGTCCGGATTGTACAAAATAAGTGGTGATCTAAAGATTTAATGTTATGTCATGGTATGATTTTTCTTTAGAATCAAGGTCTTTCAAAATGAAATTTTTACATTCTTGTTTGATTGTGAAATTGTTTTGTTTTACTTAAAGATCTCTTAAAAACTATCATACGACACTAACAATCTTTAATGTCTTAAAATGGTTCTTATCAGTCATCTTTCAAAATTGAATCTTGCCACGTCTTTCCCCAAATTTTTCTAAATGATTTAAATCAGTTGGGATCACAAATCTCAAATGGTTTGATATTTCTGATTGGGGTAGAGATCGTGATTTAAATCTCAAATCTATATTAAATGGAATTGGTTTTAGTCCTTTAAAGGCACTCCTGCCTCCATGTGCCAAATGATTTCAATATACATAATGCACATGTTGAGGAGGAGGATTTATCCAAAAACCAGATGAGTATTTAAACAAGGCCACATTTTCTCCCATGTTTTCTAAACCTTATTAAATCACTTGGGATCCAAAATCTCAAAGAGTTTGATATTTTTGATCGGGGGATAATTTGTGATTAAATAATGAAATTTGATAAAAGTTGATCGTTTTGATTCAGTTGTGCAGGCTGCTCTCTCGTATGTGCTAAACGCTTTCGAATCTCGAAGCATATATTGAGGGGGAGCATTTTAATAGAAAAGAAACTATCGTTGGTGCAAATGCTTTTATGTTTTAACATAAAGTACCTTGATTGAGTTTTAAATGGTTTCTTAATGGCGTGTGTGATCGTGGATGTACTTCAAAAGAACTCTTGCCTCTATGTGATAAAATGATTTCAAATATCCTATGCACATATTGAGGGGGAGAATTTTACCAAAGAAATTCAAATGGCTTTTTCTAAGGAAATTGTGATCAAGAAATTATTTCAAAGAAATTATTTCAAAGAACTCTTGCCTCCATGTGCCAAACAATTTTAAATCATATGCACATGTTGAGGGGGAGCATTTCTAAAATGATCAAAACTATTAAGGTACAAAATGCTTTGATCTCGTATCACAAGTACCTTGATTGTTTTTCCAAATGATTTTTCAATTGGTTTTAAGGAAGAATGAACTGTACCAAAAGACCGACCAATTTACTTTATGCATGGTGTTATAAAGATGGTTAGGTTAGGTATTAGTTCCCACGATCCGCCAGAACTGGAGGGATCTACCAGGATAATCCACTAGATAGTGTAGAAGTCCTTAGGTATGATGAAAAAGGAGAAAAATAAGAATATGGGAAGAGTGCGGATGAGGCGAGAGCTAGTCTTGGAATAAACCCAACAAGGTTCTAGTAATGAAGTCTCGGTAAGCTTGAAGGGGTTGAAGAATGAAAAGAATTGAATGTGAAAAGGGTGAAAAGAAATAGCCCTCAATAATTCAACCTTAGGGCATTAACCGGGTTCAATACATATACTCTTGGTGTTTACTAAGGTAACACTGGTATTGAAGATAAGGCGTCATGGACCCAGTGGCCTTGCACTAAACTTCCCAAGCTACTCAAGTTCCTCTTAAAGGGCTTGTTTCATTCTCATGGGAACCGACATAATCTATCGATTTTCTCTTAGAGATTGTTGATATTGAAGAAGGAGACCCTCTCCTAGTCTCCACCACAGAACCAAATATGCACAATTGAGTCTAGAGCCAAGAGATCATCCACAATATCTCGTTAGGACACTAAATTCTTGAAGACTTGCTTTTCACACAATGTGGAAAGTAAGAAAATATTAAGAGTCCCACGCATTATCCTTGTGGTATTGCGGAACATCCGAGTGGTATGTAAAAGTATTCATGATGAAGATGGAAATCCTTCTAGAGCCAACATCAAACAAGCTCTTGGTAGGTGACATGTGAGATCTTCTCGTAAGATCAAACTTGTGACAACCGGATAGAAACGATGGGAGATTCAATCTTGAATCAACCTTGGTCGAGATTGGAATTGACGAATACTTTTGGAAAAACCGTTCGATGTGCAAACCTTCTTTTCTCTAGCACGTCGAATGTGTATTCATGTTTTCAAACACAAAAAGTATCTCTGATTGAAAAAAATACTTTTAGAAAAACCGTTCGATGTGTGAATCTCTTCTTTTCGCTAGCACGTCGATTGTGTACTATTTTCAAATACAAAAAAGTGTTTTGATTTAAAATTGATCTTTCTCATAGAACCTTCATCGTATTTCAAAACTCTTTATTCTAAGCAATACGCGATTGTTTTCAAATCAATTTTTCATCAATCAGTGAATCTCAATTCGCTGGTTCACTCACTCCGTGTTGTCTTCTTTGAGATGTTCGGTTTGAGAACAGCTAGAACATTGCGAAACCTGTCAAGGAGATTCTTAGGAATCCTACGATCACAGCGGTACTTATCTCGATCAACGGGAACCGTGGGCGTGTACCTCAATTCAACGAAAGTGATCAAAGACACTTTCGTGCGCTTTATTGCTAACTATTGTTTGCGGTACATTTGGACGGTTGCGGTGATCGTAATTGAGGAGTCAATCCAAAGCCGCATGCTCACAACATCTACACTTTATTTGAAGAAATCATGGTGGTGCATATCTACATAACTCGGCTCGATATTTCATACTATGCTACGCTTCATTCTTTGCAAATATCATGAACCGAGAAGGCTTCCGCTACTCGAAAGATGTCATGATTCAAAGTGTGAGCATGTCGGTCCGAAAGTCACAACTTCACATGATGGCAACACAATAAAGGGTGATCCGAGATTTCTTGTGGTGATGATCTCAATGAAAGCTCGAAGATCATCAAAGATGTGGATCAGACCAAAGACCTCCACTAAAAGTACTAATCTATGCGGACTTTGAAGAATCGCTGCTAAAGCACGAAGATTGCGGAAATGAAGAATTCAAGTCTATGAGCTCAAGACTGAAGTTAAAATAGAATGCTAGGATTCAAAATGTAAAACATGGGGTGACCTCCCTTAGGGGGAGATTGTTAGGAATTAGAAAATTCCATAGTGAAGTGTCGGTCACCCCAAGTATTATCTAGCATAAGTTAGCTCGTAGACATATCATTAGTTACGTTATTTGTCAGTTTATTAGTTAGTTATTAGCGTAGTTTAGTTTAGTGCAACACCGTGGAAGAAGGACGGGTCTTTACCCACTGTATGCCTGATCCACAGGCCGATAGGAGGTCGAGTTGTCTGTAACTATAAATACCCCTTCCATCCATGGAAGGGGTGGTGCTTTCAATCTAATATTCCATAATTTGTGAACCAAGTCTCTAGCTTGAACATCCATCTCTCTACTTTCTCTCTCTAAAATGGCTATCATGTATTTTGATCATCCAAGACCACCCGAATCATCAACACAATAAATATTACGATCCTACGTTAGCGACTTGATTTCATAATTCATAGCGACTTGTGTTTAGCGACTTGGTGACTTAGCGACTTGTCTTCATAGCGTTTTGTTGACTTTTCCCGATAAAACTTCAAACGGCCATAACTTTTGAACCGTAACTCCGTTTTTAGCGTTCTACCCATCAAAACGACCATGAGAACGAGGAGAATGGCACGCCGAATAAACTAAAGTTGATTCGGGTCAATCTTCGAGGCCTAAATCCGCTATGAACATAAGTTATTAAGGTTTTTATGTTTTTAGACCTAAATTTCTCAGTAAAAACGGGCATAAACCAATCCAAATCTCAACCAAACAACATCTCTGCTAACCCTACAAACAATCATATGTCCTAACACACAATTTTCTATCATTGTGTCGATCCATCAGTCATCTTAACACATTCCATTGGTCATTGCTTAACGGTTTCGTCTTGATTTTAGTAAAATCCGCTAAAGATTCTATTTCTCGGTTTAAATCATAGACTTGTAAAATCCGTGCATTCTACCACATCATGTCTTACTCTCTTGACCCGATGATTTACAAGTGCTTAAAGCTGTATGATGTTGTGGACACCAATGATAATGTATGCTACTCGAACGAATAAAGATGATTGAATTAAGCAATGAGGATGTGAGATCTCCGTGTTCGTAATCTAAAAGAGTGAATTGCACGGTTTAGGCTTCAAAATGCCATGCTAATGGAGAGTAACATTGAACCTTATCAGTTACTTCACTCTCACCTCGTACAGCTTTTATCCACAATTAGGGATCGAACATGTAGTGCCATCTTCCGTCAGGATTTACCTACACTGACTAGAAACTTGTTGTTGAACTTAGAACAATTGGAACAACAACTTGATAAAGAAAAGGTTCAAAAGGATAGTTCCAATGCTGCACTTCAGGTGATCCACAAACAATTTCAGTCATTCATCAGTGGGGAATTTACATTAGATTATGATCAAGACATGACTGATGTGTCTTTCAAGAAACACACTGGAATGGAAATTAGCGTGTTCATAGAGACACTTATCCATCTCATGGATAATGTGGAGAAGTATATTAAGGAAGTTACTCGAGACGGATGAAAAAGTGGATGAGTGTGCAGTGCGATTGAGAGATAGTTGTGATAAGTTGGGTAATGTATCCGTTGAAGAATCGGGTGTTCTTGAATGCATAATGTCGAGACAACATATAATGATGAGTCGGGTAAAGCACCGGATGATGGATCGGTTGACACTGAATCTGAGGCTCGAGATAGATAAGCTTGACACGACCAAGTGGTCCGGTGACTCTTGTTACACATGATGTGGATGCGAGATATCACACCGTAAATTGAGTAGGTTTCATGTAATGAGGTACCCTTTCTTGTTCAACATAGTGCATCTACTAAAGTACTTAAACAAAGCGATCTTAATCTTGAACATGATTCGATAAATGTTCCTTGGTTGAGGTGAGTCTAGTAATTTCAAAACAAATGATATGGTTGATAAAAAGGCTTTTGATGAACTTTCAAACAAATTCTCAAAACTTGAAAAACATTGCATTTCACTTGAAATTGCGATCTGAGTAAAGAAGAAAGTTTTCAACTTAACAAACCATGTAAAAATTGAACTTCACGAATTCGTGAACTTTTGAAATTAACACTTTGAAAGCTCAGCTTCAAGACAGAGAATCAACTATCAATAATTTGAAGAAACATATTTCTAATATGCATGTGAAAAGTAATTTTGTTACAAGTAATTATGATGTTAATACTATTGATGATATTCAAATGAGAAATGATGAATTAGCGGTTTGTGTGGCCAAATTACTAAAGGAAAATGAGTCTTTGAGAAAGCATCACATAGAACTAAGTGACTCTATCAAAGAAGCTAGAACTAAGTCAATGGAGCATACAAACTCTTTGATAGCAAAAATTGATGAACTCAAAGCTCAACTTCATGAAAACAGTTTCGCTATTGTTGCCTTAAAAAATGAGCTTAGGAAAACTGTAGGGAAAAGTGTGAACACTAAGTTTACAAAGCCATCAACCTTGGGGAAACCAGTTTCTCATCCCATTAGAAACCGGTCCATTGTTAGGCGACCCTCTGCGTTTATATCCGAAAGACCAAAATTTTCAAAACACGGTTTGCCTCCCAAGTTGATGAGAAACAAGTTTTGTCAAAACCGGTCACTTCACCGAGTTACCTAAGAATAAGGCTTCTAGCTCCGTTAACCCTCAACACGTAGCCAATTCTACTCCCGGCACCTCTAGGATTAGTTCGAAAGCAGTGTCAAAACCAAGCTTTAAAACCCGAATTCATATGATATGAATGACTTGTGGAAGAACTATTATCTAGAAAAAGCTAGGAAAAGGCATGATTCGAAAAGACGGAATTTTAGGTGCAAGACCTAGGGTGAGGAATTCTACGAGATTTCAAGGCCTTTGCTAGTAGTTGTAAACCACTACCTAGGAACACTCAAAAGACTAGGGATTGGCATGCATCTAAGAGTAGTTATGTGCATAAGAATGCTAAGCATGTAGAAAACAAAACTCGAAATTCTGAGTCTTTTCCACATAAGAAACATTTTCCTAATTCACATGCCAAGGTACAATCTACTAAGGTTCAACATGTTATGATGCAAAACAAACCTAAAACTTCATCTAGATGGATCCAAACTGCTAAATCTTTGGAGTCTAGGAATAACGATAAGTCTTCCACTTTGCATAAGAATATCAACAATCGTAGACCTTGCCATAAGTGGATGCCGTCGGTAGAATGTTTAAGGATCTTTGGACTTAGGTGGATACCTACGGAAAGCTCTTTACCGATGACAACATCAAGGTTGTTGTGAAACCCCAAAGGGTTTGGATACTAATGTCACTAACCAAAATATATGCAATAAAGTTTGTAATATTAGTGCGGTAGTCCTTACTCGATTTGAGATACTTTGATCTTTCACTACATGGACTGGCTTAAAGTATGGATTACAAATGGATTGATATCTTATAACTCACGGGTTCAAGTAACTGAATCTTGATATTCATTCGGCTATGACGTCTGTTCTCATCAGTTCAGGCCTCGTTCTTCAACACTATGGCGTCTGCAGATAAAACGTCAGGCCCCGTTCTTCTAAGAAAATAAAAGTGTACGCTCTTACGTAAGCAATCTTCGACTAACGAGAAATTCTCTCGTGAATGGCCATTCTCATCTACATTCTCCATCTTCGAGCTTCATGCCTTTCTCCATATTCGTTTCGTCATCAAGTGGATCTACATTCATTGGAGTTTACTCTTATTCACTTGTTCAAATCAAAAATGGCAACTTCGGATGCAATTTTTGAGAGGGGGAAGTGGATCTACATATTGATGGACGTTTGTATAATGGTCAGACTACTCAAGAAGCCTAATCTCCAGTTACTCCTCAAGGCGTTGTTAATGACTATCATTGCAGTTGCACCCATGAATAGTGATCCGCTCTTTGGTATTCCTTTGCCAAATCTTCACGGATCATTGTTTCATTGTTCTTTCCTAAATATGCACTCTATAAATCAACCACATGAACATTAAAGAAAATGATATCCTCATCCGCTCAAAGACATTATTGGTGAATCTTCCAGATCAGTCTCTACATGTATATCTTTAGGAAGAATGCATTGATGTTGAGGAATCATTTGTTTCGGTTCATTCAGTGGGTCAATGTACATCCGATTGTATGTTTATTCACGTGTTGGGCATTTGACACAAGTTGATTACTTTGAAGTTAATCTGTTATCACTTATTTGAGATTGAAGTTGACTTTCACAAAGGCGTGTTCTTATTTGATAACTTGCTCGGGCTTAAGAATTTGAGTTGAAGACTTGGTTTATCTAGTTACCAGCAGTCGGGATGGATGGTTGAAGACCTAGTTAACAATCACTATTAGGAGTTACGTTGTTTTACTTAGTGTCACATGCAGATGACGATGTGGATAATCTCAAGAGGTTTTAATGTCTCATACTTTGTTTGAGTAGTGAGTACTTAGAGATTTGCTTGATGCATAGATTCTCGACACCGTTCTTCCATCATTAAGTGCAAGCTTAGAACACATGCGGAGAAGTCTAATTCAGTTTCAAGTTGGGTACATCAGGTTTTATTCAACAGTGGTCACTTCAAATTGTCTTCATATGGGTTGATAAGGAGAGTCAGAGAGAGTTTCTGAAGCAGTTGATTCTCACAAGATTTATTTGAGCTAATTGTGTTCTTCTCTATTTCAAGTATATGAGTGTATTATGTTTTGCTGATTCTGAGGTATCAAAACCAGCAAGGGGGAAGGAGACATACATCTAAACACACAATGAGTACATGGGATGAACTAAATACTTCTTCTATATTGAAGTTATTCTGGGGAGACAAATGTCATAACCGCAGAGAAACTCAGTGTTTAACTCGTGGTTTCTGGTGTATTCCAACTACTTGGGGGAAGGATGTATTATTCCAACTATTTGAGGGAAGTGGTCTCTGGAGACTTTTGGTATGTGTTACTTCAGTGTTCAGTTGGAAGAAATATGAGAAGAATATTTGGAGCGTGAGATGATATTGCTTATCGACATCTTGATATGATTATGATAAAGTGCTTACAGTTCTTGCTTCATGTACACTATGTAATGATGATTTCGATGAGATCACAACCATCGTGGGAGAGATTTGTGTACATCGGGACACACAACATGATCACTTGATCGATCTTAATCGATTATTCGAGTTGACCTCTGCAGAGAAGATCGATGATTCAACCGATTCTTGTGATGTCGTTGTCTCTACTCGGTTGGGTACTTGTGTATATTATGGGTTGATTGGTAATATGGAAGATAATAGGAATGCACTTGGTAAAATGAAGATGTTGATATATTGTTCCTCTAAATAGACAACTGGTCAATCTCGAAGAGTAATGTGTACATCGGGACGCAGCGGAGTTCATGTGATCGGTCTTAATCAGTTATTCCGGATTTGATAAACACTGAGACGATCAATGTTTCAACTTGTTACTTCGGTGTTCTCAAGTTCTTTGGGGTGTTGAGCTTCATTCAATGAGACCGCTTTGTCTTCAACTCTACTTCTTAGGGAAATGGTCTTTATTCTAAGTTTTTCGGTTTGGGGGGAAGCTACCAAAGATTCAAATTGAGAAGGCTCATGTTCAGACGATTTTCTTAGAAGCCTCGAATGCTTTGGTGGTGAAAGTTTAAGAGATGATGTCTTCTATCTTCTACAAAGTGCTGAACGATTTCCTTATCTCGGTACTCGTATCATCATCTTCTTAAACTATTTCTCTATCGTTGTAAATATTTTTCCAAAAGAAAAATACAAAAATATAAAACCAACAAAAACAAAGTAGAAAAATATAAAATCAACAAAAGCCCATAAAAATCAGAAAATTGAAAAATACCAAAAATATGTTTTCTCTAGACATGTCTTCTGGTATCGATAACATCTACGGTCTTAGAAATATCATTCAATAATGGCAAGGGACTTTAGATGAAGTTCGAGCAGGAGGTGTATATATTTCTTTCTAATCATGTCTCAAAATGTGGCTTGCAGTTACTTAAGTCTGCAACCCGTGCTTAAACTATGGCTTGCTATTATTTCAGATAGCAACCCGTTTTTCAAAGAAGGAAAGTGCTACGCTTAAACGATTTTTAAAAACTTCGTGCACTTATCCTAAAACTAAACAAGGAAGCATGTCATCAAAAAAGACTGTTGATCCTACACAAATGTTTTTCTTTCTACAAATTCTTCAGAAAAATTTTTGGTGTTTCAAAATGGTGGAAAATGAGTTGCTTGAAAAATCAATCAGATTCAGAGTTTTCGTATAATTTGAAAACTCAATCAATGACTTCAGCGCTTTTAAATCTTTTATAAAATGAGTCATTGATTGAGGGGGAGAATGTTTTCAAATCTATATCACCTAACATACTTATCTAATTATCCTACGTGCTTAACTGAAAAAGATGTTGACCTATGTTGAAGGACTAGGAATCTAGGATATGATTGTTAGGATTAGATGATTAGAGTTTGATGAACACATAATTCCCATGCCTTATATGATCTGATTGAATGTTTTTCTATGTTGAATTGACTTTCATTAGTCGATTACTGTTTGGGTCATGTCGACCACCATATATATGTTTGTGTCCACTAACATATGCAGATATCATGGTTTAAAAGAATGTTCTCGATCCGGATCCCACAAAAGAATATGATTGGATGCCGAAAGGAAAGGGTAACTATTTCTTGGGTCGACAAAAGAAGAAACGGAGCTTAATCAGATCTCTCTATGGATAGTTGGCACGTTAGATGCAACTTCAGAGGTCTCACTGCATCTGCAGATGGTTTTCTTTCGCCCTACAGCAACAACAACAAAAGCAGCTCATCCACCTAACGTACCTTTGTGCAGGATTTATAGTGATGATACCATGTTCGTATGGTAGAAAATATTGGTTTTGAAAATAAATTGGACTTAATTTTGAAAATCACCGGACTTCATTTTATCAAAACTTAAGTCACTCAATCATCGACTACGGTCATGGATTGAGGGGGAGAGTGATTTAAAATAAAATATTTTAAAACAATATTTCTTCATTAAAAAGTCCGTTGTCTACGTAATAATGTGGTGATCTAAAGATTTAATGTTATGTCATGGTATGATTTTTCTTTAGAATCAAGATCTTTCAAAATGAAATTTTTTCTGTTCCTGTTTGATTGTGAAATTGTTTTATTTTACTTAAAGATCTCTTAAAACAATAATATCTGATACTAACAATCTTTAAATGTCTAAATCTGTTCCACTATCAGAATAAAATTAATCTGAACACATTTTTCTCCCATGTTTGTTAAACCTATTTAAATCACTTGGGATCCAAAATCTCAAAGGATTTGATACTTTTGATCGGGGGAGAAAATGTGATTTAAATATGAAATCTGATAACATGTGATCGTTTTGATTCAATGTGCAGGCACTCTCTAATATGTGCTAAACTCTTTCGTATATCGATGCACATATTGAGGGGGAGCGAATGGCTACTATTGGCAATCGTGGAAGTACTTCAAAAACCTCTTTCCTCTATGTGTTAAATGATTTCAAATAACCAATGCACATTTTGAGGGGGAGAATTTACCAAGAAAAACAAATGGCTTTTTCCACGGAAATTGTGATCAAGAATTTATTTCAAAAGAACTCTTGCCTCCATGTGCTAAACAATTTATAAAATCATATGCACATGTTGAGGGGGAGCATTTCTAAAAGATCAAAACAATTAAGGTACAAAATGTTTTGATCTCGTATCACAAGTACCTTGATTGTTTTTCCAAATGATTTTTAAATTGGTTTCAAGAAGAAAAGAACAATACCAAAAGACCGACCAATTTACTTTATGCATGGTGTTATAAGGATGGTTAGGTTAGGTATTCGTTCCTACGATCCAGCCAGAACCGGAGGGATCTACCCAGGGACAATCCACTAGATAGTGTAGAAGTCCTTATGTATGAAGAAAAAAAGGAGAAAAGTGAGAATTGGGAAGAGTGCGGACTGAGACTGAGCTAGTACTGGAATAAACCCAACAAGGTTCTAGTTATGAAGTCTCGGTAAGCACTGAAGAGGTTGAAGAATGAAAAAGAAATGTATGTGAAAAAGGGTGAAAAGAAATAGCCCTCCAATAATTCAACCTTAGGGCAGGAACCGGGTTCAATACATATGCTCTTGGTGGTTACCAAGGTAACGCTGGTATTGAAGACAAGACGTCATGGACCCAAAGGACGACCGCACTAAACTTCCCAAGCTACTCAAGTTCCTCTTAAAAGGACTTGTTTCATTCTCACGGGGAACCTACATAATCTATCGACTTTCTCTTAGAGATTGTTGATATTGAAGAAGGAGACTCTCTCCCTAGTCTCTGGCATAGGAACCAAATGTGCACAATTGAGTCTAGAGCCAAGAGATCATCCACAATATCTCATTAGGACACAAAGTTAATGAAGTCTTGCTGTTTCACACAATGTGGAAAGTAAGAATATATTTTTAGAGTCCTACGCATTATCCTTGTGGTATTGCCAGAACATCCAAGTGATATGTAAAAGTATTCACGATGAAGATGGAAATCCTTCTAGAGCCAACATCAAACAAGCTCTTGGTGGGTGACATGTGAGATCTTTTCTAAAGATCAAGCTTGTGACAACTAGATAGAAACGATGGGGCGATTCACTCTTGAATCAACCTTGGTCCAGGAAATGGATTAACGGATACCTTTGAACAACCGATTGGTGTGCTCAAACTCTTTTCTATTACGCATCGACTGTGTATTAAGTTTTCAAAATTAAAAGGGTATTTATGATTGAAATTTGATTTTTCTTATAAAACCTTCATCGTATTGCAAAACTCTTTCCTCAAGCAACACGCGATTGTTTTCAAATCATTTTTAATCAATCAGTAAATCTTAATTTGCTGGTTCACTCACTCCGTGTTGTCTTCTTTGAGTCGTTCGGTTTGAGAACGGCTAGAACAATTGCGAAACCACATCAAGGAGTTTCTTTGGAATTATACCGATCACAGCGGTGCTTGTCTTGATCAGCGGGAACCGTGGGCGTGTACCTCAATTCAACGAAGTGATCAAAGACACTTTCTTGTGTCTTATTGCTAACTGTTGTTTGCGGTACATTTGACGGTTGCGGTGATCGTAATTGAGGAGTCAATCCATAGCCGCATGCTCACACATCGCTTTCACAATCTAAAGAAATCATGATAAGTGCATATCTTCATCAATGACTACGATATTTTCAATCCATGCTTACGCTACCTTCTTTGGAAATATTATGAATCAACAAAAGCTTCCGCAACTCTGATGAGAAGAAATCATGATCCAAAATGTGTGCATGTCGGTCCGAAAGTCACAACTTCACATAATGGCGATGCTATAATGGATGAGCCTGAGATTTGTTGTGGCTAATGATCTCTAACCTGGCTTAATGAATCACCAAACGTGGTTCAGCACAAAGACCTTCACTAAAAGTACAAAGCACTTGGACTTTGAAGAATCACTGCTAAAGCACAAAGACTGCGGACATTGAAGAATTGTAGTCTACGAGCTCGAGCATAAAGACAAAGAATAGAATGCTAGGACACAAAATGTAATTCATGGGGTGACCTCCCTTAGGGAAGATTGTTAGGAATTGGAAAATCCATAGTGAAGAGTCGGTCACCTCAACTCTAATCTAGCATATGTTAGCTCATAGACGTTACGTTATTTACTAGTTATTTAGTTAGTTATTTAGTCTAGAGTAACACCATGGAGGACGGACGGGTCTTTACCCACTGTATGCCTGATCCACAGTCCGAAGGAGGACGTGTAGTATGAAACTATAAATACCCTCTACCTCCCAAGGTAGAGGGTTGGACCTTTCATTCAATCTAACCTTTCTTTCTTTGTTTACTTTCTCTCTCTAGAAAGGCTCCCATCTTCTACTTTCTCTCTCTAAAACCTCTAAACTTTACACCCCTTATTGTGATTGTGTATGTGTTTATGAAATCCAATATGTTACAGCAACAAAAGGGTTTAACATGGGGGTCGAGAAGTCGAGGTGACTAATCAATAGACACACAAGGATAGGCTGTTTGGGTGATAATAGTATAATATTGCCTTCTTAAACTAACTATTTCAAATACATTAAGCGAATTCAACATACCTCGTCTATGGTCTCGAAATGATGCAAAGGCCAAGTTCTAAAGTTTACAAGCTACCGACACACTCATAATTTGTTGGATTTGGGTAAATAATTGGAAACAGATAAGGCTAATCTCATCATATAATATCAAGGGTTATAATGTGCTCGGCTAAGGTCTACTCTAGTTAGCTTAAGAAAAACATGTCAAAAATTTAAAAATGGCATAATTTTTCAAAATAAAATAGAAAAACGAGGGCAAAATAAAGTTCAAGGGATAATTCTACTCCCGTCCCCCACTTGAAATGTACCTAGTCTCTTTTGTACAAAACATTAAATAAAGGTTAAGAGAAAGTAGAATTAGAGCGAGAACTTCCCTGAAATTTGATCCTAAAAGAAAGAAAGCACACGATAGAGAATCATGCTTTCGCTTAAGCATCCACAAGCAAACTTCATTCCCTGAAATCACACTACCAACAAGCATAATTCTAAAAAGAAAAAGAAAAACAAAAAGAAATCTAACTCACTTTCGTATGAATCACGGTTGCATTTAGCGTATGCAACAAGCCTTTTAAACCACTTGGTGTCCCAAGTGGACGAGTGTAGTCTCGTGAGGGCTTGCAGGGAACATACCCACAAAGTTCATTTAAAAACTAATACAAGGTTATTGTGTTATTATAGAAAGAATTTAAACTGGAGGATATTTACGCCGTAACTCATTGTAGGAGTTACACCATAATTATGACAAAACTTGGCAGTCGCTACTGGAGGGTAGCTATAGCATGACCATAGCATAAGATTACGCCATAATTGGTAATGCTCTGGAGAGAATCGCTAATCGAGATGTGTTACGACGTAATCATGGGTATGAGTTATGCCGTAACTGATGGACTGGTCAGGTCCCCGTTTAAGTAACTGATGCAATAATCTACGATTCCTGCAAAAATGGTTAAAAACATAAAACCCAACAAAAACTTGAAACAAAAGAAACAAAAATAATAATTTGCGTTGTCTCCTGAAAGAGCACGTTTCTTTATTAATGAGTCTTTAAGTTAGACTCAAAGCCATTGGGTTTTATGGTGGCCTTCAAACTTGGCCAACTTCCTCCTTAGTTGATCTTTTGTTGGTGGAGGGCTGGTCCCAAATAGATGGAGAAATATACGGAGTCATGCAGTATCGAGTCTCTTGCAAAATATTAGTTTTGGCCCATTCATAGCGAAATTTAGACTCGACTTCCCATTCTAGTTTTGTAGCCCCAAATTTTACTTTAACCTAATTTTCAATGCGATCCCCTTGTATCCGACCTCCATTCTTTTTTCTTCATCAAAACATGCCCACTCCTTGTGTTTGAGCCAGTCGAGATAGGGAAATTCTCCTCCATTGCAAATCTTTCGGTTATGATCGCATGTAGGCCATGCCTTAGTGATTCCCCCTGACATCATAATAGCAAGTTCACAAAAATAAAGAGTCCAATCTACCTCTTCAAACCAATCGGTCATAATATCGTGCCCGCGAAACCAATGATCCTTGATTAGTTTTTCATCCTTGAAGCACCACCAAACTTCTGCCTCATTTTTTATTATTTTGACAAAAAACTGTCCTCCCCCATTGCACCGTTTGAGAAATGGAGAACACATTGGCAGTGTTAATTTAGAACCCTTTATTGTAGAAGTTATAGGAGCACAACAATGAAGCCTTCCTGTAACAATAGCAATACCCTTTTTATCAGGCACTCCAGGTGAAGTTCAAACTTCGTCATTCTCCTCTTGAGAAGATTCATCGCTGTCGTCTTCATCACTTGACTCGGTCCCCTGTAAATGGCCAAAATATGAAGGAGGAAAATTATTAGAAAAATTTGATTGCACTTCTTTGGAAACTTCTTCCGCGACAACTTCATCAGGTACATGGCATGAAGTTTCATCAATTCTGAATACCACTCTCTCATCACTATATCCCAAATGAAAGTTCCTTTTCTAAAACCTTGATTCGGGCTCGTGAGGAAGTAAAGAAAGGTCTTCCAAGGATTAAATGTTCTCTTGGGGTGTTTGCCATATCAATAACTATGAACTTGGACGTGAATATGAACCTGTCGACTTAAACCAATACACCACCCGTGATCCCAAGAGGGGTTGCTTTAGTCATGTTTGCCATCTCAATCACCATTCTTGTCTTCCAAAGATCAGTTAATCTTAGTTTTAAAAATATTGAGAGTGGCATGATGTTTATGCTACACCCAAGATCAGCTAATGCCAAGAGATCATGATTCCCTATGAAACATGGAATGATGAACCCATTCGTGCAGACCTCCTTGATCGAAAGTTGGTTAGGTATCTCAGTTGGTAATCCGGGTTCGCTCTCTAGATCATGGTAACGTCGTAACTCATTACAAGTGTTATGGCGTAACTGTAGACTGCCGCTGGTAGCAATTGCAGCATCCGAGTCAATTGAAGAATGGAAATCATCAGTTCGTAAATTTGCATCTTCCTCCAAAAACACGGCCTTACACACTACCATAGGTTTGATCCCCTCAGGTTCAGTGTTACTTTTCTTCATCTCTTCACTGAGTTTCTCCACCATTGCTTCTAGGTTTTTTAAAGTTGTGTCATGGTTGGAGAGGCTTTTATTTTATTTTCCTGGAAATTTTTGAGCCAATCATGTTGTTCTTTTTGTCTTTGGGCTGAAACCTCCATAAATTTGCTAATGGTGTCTTCAATGCTGGGCCTTTTCTCCCTGAAAGGCCCACGGTTGTAATATCCGGGAGGTCCTCCACGATAGCCATTACTGTTTCGATTAACCCCTTAAACGGTCAATTTTCACTATATTTAACTTCTTCGGCCTTGTTATCTTCATTAATGAGAGGACAATTTTTGGTGAGTTGTCCCCCACCGCAGCTTTCACATCCTACTTGGATAGCATGAACACGTTCCTTGAGCTTGAGCATGTCCCGACCAAGATTTTCAAGCTTGCTAGTAATTGCGGCAATACCTTCAAGATTTCCGCCTAGGCTTCTTTGGCTTCCTCCATCATGCCACTTTTGAGAATGATCAGCCATCTTTTGAATGGCTTCAATGGCGAGAGTAGGAGTCATACTTCGAATTGGTCCCTGGTAATCCAGCATTTGCCTTGTAGCCACGTTGATTCCTTTGTAGAAAATCCTGACCTTTTGCTGGCTGTTTAGGTCATGAGTGGGACATTTATAGAGAATGTCGTTGTATCTATCCCAAGCTTGATACAATGTTTCATCGCCTTCTTGTTTAAAATTATGGATCTCCATGAGCTGATTAGATATCTTCGAAGGAGGAAAATATCTTTGAATGAAATGTTTCTTTAGGAGACCCCATGTATCGAATGCCCCGGTGGGCAATCTTTCAATCCATCTTCTTGCTCCCCCAGTAAGAGTCATGGAGAACACTCAGAGCATAACAGCGTCATGAGAAACACCAGGTATTTTGAAAAGGCTTGCGATATACAAGACATTCTCAGCGTGCTCATAATCATCTTCGTCTCTGTTTCCCGAGAAAGGGTTAGCTCGTAGCTCCCTCAAAAAATGTTCTTTAATCTTAAAATGGACATTAGCTCCAATATCCGGCCTAACGAGCTGTGGCCCTTGTTCTTCCCTAGTCAACGCCAAATATTCTTCAAGAGTGAGGTCATCAATGTTTACGACTTATATGGTACCTGAAACTTAAAAGAAATCATGAGAAAACAAGAAAATTCAAAACAAAACAAAAGTAAAAAACTTAACAAAAATCCTATTATAACTCCCTGGCAGCGGTGCCAAAAACTTGATGCAGGTTTTACTGACCAGGTTTTAATATTTATAAAGTCTCGTTTACCTATGGTCCACATTATGCACTCACGGGAAGTGTACCCGGTCGTGTGTAGTGTAGTAATCGGTAAAACCGAGGTCGTCCCAAGAGCTATGTGAGTGGATTCTAATTAAGTCTAGGTGTCACTGGTTTTAATTGTTTTTAGGTTTGAAATGATTAATAAACTAGAAAGTAAGAAATGAAAGAAAGCAAATAAAAATAGAGTTGTGATCAATAAGGGTAAGTGTGCTAACCTAGTTACTCATCCTATCAAGTTATGTTCACGTCAAACTACTTCCAATTGATTCAAGTGGGGTTTAAGTCGCTAGGACAACATTTGGTGGCTTTGTCCTAACCTATCGACAAAGGTTTCCACCGGAGATCAAGCTACTACCCTTGAACGTCTAGTTGTTTTAGTCCCTAAGCCAAGTCATTAAGTTCCGCTACATGCAGATTCAGTAACAATGAGTGCACAGGCGGCATCTTAGACACTCATCCCTAACTTCTTAAGTTTATCCAAATGGCAGGTGATCATTTGGACAGTTTGCACAAGCGAAGAAGGGTCGTCAGTTGGTCAATTCTTACCCTTCCTACTCAGTCTACCTACTTAGGGTCAGTCGGTCAATTCTCCTAAGCAACTAGACACTACCGTCATTCAAAACTATCGAAATTAGGGTAGCTACCAACGAACTATGCATGCATACACTAGAAACAATTATATGAAACCATGTAAATGTAAACACGACAATTAAGGAATCATAACTAGGCTAGCATAAAAGGTGCTTAGCCGATCATATTAAACAAAACAATCAATTCAGTGTTTGACATATTGAAATACATGAATTGAAATTAAAAGAAAATATAATCACTAATGCTAATCGTTAGGGAGTGATTTCTCCCTTGGAGATGGCTCCATATGCTTTTCAAGATCTGCCTTTGGACCCCTATTCACGTTGTCTGCTTTTTGGTGTGGAGTGAATGATGTGAAATGCATAAATTAGGGCTTCTATTTATAGTTAGGATCTAGTTACGGCGTAACTTAAGTTGAGAGTTACGCCGTAACCTATAATAATTCCATAATAATGCTTCTCGTAAAACTGGTTACGGCGTAACACATGGGATGAGTTACGCCGCATCTCCAATATAGGTTACAAATGACATGATTACGCCATAATCATTGGAAGGAGTTACGGCGTAGCTGATTGATACGCGTACAACGCGCGTTCGGGGTCAAAGGAACTTCCTTTTTGTCGAGAAAGTTTTTCAACACCCTTGGCAGTGAACCTAATTGTTGTAGTTTAGTATTAGGGTAAGCCTCGGGTTTTGATATCGTTCTCTAGGGGATCAGGAATGCTAGTGAGAAATTACTACGCTAAGGTTGGGGTTGAGGAAGATTATTTTTTATCTTTTTTATATTTTTTAGAAAATTGAAAGGTACGAATCTTGAGGTATTGGATTTGGGGGGTTGGTATTTCTACCGATTTCTCTACTATTCTAATTAAGTAAGCTAAGGGTAGTCTATGTCTAATTGATGTGTGCTCGTATGATGATCAAAGATGTGTTTACCTAGATGCTAATACTCCCTAGTTATCTCTTATTGAGGGTTGAATTCTCACGTCCTTATTCTTAAAGCGTTGTGTCTTCTAAGGTTGTAAGGTATGCTTTTATCCCTAACTCTTTGAGACTACCTTAAGGTTATTGCCTACGAAATCTCTAGGATTCATAAACTAACTCTAAGGTTATCTTTGGATGTTTAGCCTACAATAACTCTAGGTGATTATAAACCAATGTTCACAAAGATTACTCAAGCATTATAAACACAATGAACGACCTATCGCAATCCTAGGTCAATCACAATTAAGATAAGAGACAACCAATCAATATTCAATACCTAGGTTTCATAGATCTAACAAGCACACAAGTAAATTAGTCGAACATGGAAAAAATGCAAGCATACACACATACAATTGAAGACATAATTGAATCAATGAATAATTACTTATCTTGTTGTAAAATAGGGTATGAGAACCCTAAGATACTGCCCAAGACAGCCAAAATTCGGTTTTAGGTTTTACTCCACAAAACTACCTTCTCTAAAAGTTTGAAAATTCGAATTCTATATATAGAGTTACAACATGCGACGGCGTCACTCTTTAAATGTGACGCCGTCTGATCGCCGCCATTAGGGTTTCGTCTTGACCACGTGAACCTTGTGACGGTGTCACCTTATGACTGTGACGCCGTCGGCTTCATCTTCTGACGCCGTCTGGATCTGAATCTAGGTCGTCTGAGTTGTGGCGCCCTACTCTTTAAAACCTTACGCCGTCGGGTGTAAAATAGCAATTTCGCTACTGAGTCGTCACAAATTTGGAGCACGTAGCAATGGCGTCGTCTTCTAACTCTGACGCTGTTACCTTCTATTCCGTGACTTGAGTGTCTTGATCTTGACTTGGCCATTTCTTCATATATTCACGCCTTTTCGTCCGAATAAGTGTCATTCCAAGCATTTTGCCTTCAAGAGACGTAAAAGTGAAAAGGAACGAAATTAAGCGAGAACGGATATAAAAGTGGTCGATTAAGGGCTTAAATGACCCTCAAAAGTGTACCTTTAAATCCTTATCAAATATCCGTACACTTGGTATTTGCTTGTCCTCAAGCAAATTGTGCTTTTGGCCAATTAATTTATAAGTTAGGGGTCATGAAGCATTAGTTTAGAACAATTCACAACAAGTATAAGCTCCGTAAAAGTCATAACAAGCACGGAAATTACATACTAGCACCTCACAAGTGGTGTTTGGATACTCTCATCTCTCGGGTGTATATGAAATATATCAAGTTGGAAATGGAAGATAAACACTCATTAACCGGTCCTAGTACATAGATTACCATACGCTTGAGACTAGATCAAACCTCCATCGCTTTGGCATAAGCACCTATGAAAAACTATCCAAGAGGTCTTTTAAAGGGTTGTAATGTTAGGCTTACGGTAGGGAAACAAAGGGTTTGGTGGGATAGGCGATTTAGTGGTGGCAAGTCAAAAATCTTTATGTTACAAGCATGAGAAGAATGGCGTTGCTAAGCCAAGACTCGACACTCTAAACTCTAGATAACTTTCAAATAAACAAGCATAAATTAAAGATAGATGTAGGATGGTAGCCCTTTTTTTCAACACTCTATTTTTTTCTTTTCTCTTTTTTTCTATTTTTTCTATTTTTTTTTCATACACTTTTACCCTACAATCCTCTACGATAACATCAAAATAATAGGGATTTATAGGCACATCCTACACTTGAGTTTTTATTACTCTAACACTAATTTGACCCGAATTGAAATGATCAAAACACTTTGAGTACATTATTATGTAAATAAAGGGAATATGAATTTAACGTTCCTTCCCGTCACTTCATAAAAATTAACTTTTCCCATTAGTCCCAATCGTCCCAAAACTGTGTACAAAGGATATGACTCAACTTAGCAACTTATGCAAGCAACTAGATAATTGAACTAATGGTTTAGTATGATAACAATAATGCACTAAAAGTGAGTGTATACAAGGTAGGCTAAGGCTACTTGGGTGTACATTTGGGGGTGGATTGTAAACAATGCTCTTCATTGATATTCTGAAAAACCGAAAAATCACGAGAACCGCGAAAAGGATAGGATCTAAGAGGTTAACTAGGGGTATCGTTTACTAAAGATGAGTACAACACAAGGGTGTGGGGGAATTACTCAACCGATGTGGAAGAAGTAATTATAATACGGGTATCAAACAAGGGTTATCCTAATGCCTCTTATCATTTAGTTATTCCTAACTACACAAGTGTAGTCTCACTAGCGATCTCTGAATGCATCACAAAACAAGTTCTAGAATCTTTTATACTACAGGTACACTCTCTAAGCATTAAAGATGAATGCTTTAATTCCTACAAATCTAAGGGCGATCCTCACATTTTTGGTGGAATTTAAGTGGTAAAGGGTTTTGTGCTAGTCATATAACTTCCTATCCATGAGACGCTTTATTAAGACTGATGGCCCACTTATACATGTCATGACAAATTTTAAATATGGTGCCAAAATTACCCTAACCGATATTTCTCATGGTTTATTACACAAATGAAATTGGACAAGGCAAATAGTTAAGGATAATCATAGTTTCAAAGTTCCCGTTTTATTTTCCCTCTCTACACTTAAACTGAACATTGTCCCCAATGTTCCCCGAAAGTATCAAAGTTATGATAATGGAAGGTAAACAAAACGAAAGAAACTAATACTCCCCTGATTAGCTCGGTAGGATCCATGTGAAGTAGTGATTAAATCCTTCTTCAAGAAGAATGTATGCGTGAAAAGCTCCATCCAATCTTATGTATCTTCTTCTTGATAAATAAAACCTGCACACTTGAAGAAAACAAACGAAACCTTCGTGTAAAATCGACGGTAACACTATATATGACTCTACTAAACTAGGATATAATGCTTGTGGAATGGATGTTTGCAGATTTTATGGAAAATTAAGACCTGAGAAATTCCAAAAATTTATAGGTAGCACAGAAAACGAGAAAAAGTAGTAAGTTGTTTCTACTCCTCCTGACGTCGTCAGGTTGCGATTCTGATGCCGTCAGGTTATCATGACAGAAACTGATCTGCGATTTTCTAGAAAAAATTCTGGAAAATTTATATCTTTGGAATCTGAAAAATATTTCTGCAAAACATTCATTATGACTCGATACAAGCATTTGACTCTAACAAACACACATGTATATCTTTTTAATAATTATAATTATCATGTTCACGTTCTTTTTGAAAACATGTGTAATCTTCCCTACACTTATCCCTTTTGTAAAATACCTTTATATGTAATTAAGACGAGGTTAAAGACAAAATAAAGCATTTTAGAAATTCAAACATGAGAATAAACAATCAATAAAACATATACGACACACAAACAAGAAAAAAATTAAGCATGGGTTTCCTCCCACAAAGCGCTTTTCTTTATTTATGAGTCTTGTAGCTAGACTCGAAGTCGTGCCCCTACGTGACTTCATTACCGTCACCTTCTTCTTTATGACGGTCTCTATTGGGGTTTTCCATGTTATATTAATGCCCTATTATGCATTTTTCTAAGAAGTCATCTTCTCCCCAATCGGTTCTATATTCCGGTCCTAGTTTCAAGCAATCCTTATAGAAACCGAAAATCTTATTCATCACATAATTTACTCCCTTCTCTTTATCCTCCTCATTCCTATAGTAGACCGATAGCTTAAGTTCCTTTTCATCATTGGATAGTGATGAAAATTTCTGAATCTTAAATGGAATTTGATAAGCTACGTCATCGGTCTCATCTTTTAATCTAACTATCCCTAACGACGAATCATAAGTCATCCTCGTGTTTTCTATGAAAGGTTTTCCTAGAATAACGTGGAACAAGCTAGGATCAATGGTCGTACCAATATCATTCAAAACTATGAAATCCGTAGGATACGTGAAACTACCTACATAGATAGGCAATCCCTTAATTCTACCAAGGAAATTACAACTAACCTTAGGATTATCGGGATCTTGCCTAGTTGGGATAGGCTTCTTCATTACCCAATTATTGTAGATGTTAGTCATGATATTTATCGGGGATTTGCGATCAATATAGGCTTTTGCCACAAAAAGATGTCCTATGCAACAAGGTATGTTAAGATTCCAAGGGTTCTCAAACTTGATCCTAGGGCTTCTCCTAACATACATGTGACGGAGGTCGCGTACTAAGTGTGGGTGGCGAGAGAGTTCCTCTTTCGTAGGAAACTTATTGAAATAGTCATAGCCTACTTCATCTATTTCGTCGGTCAATTCGTTCTTAGGAGTTTCACTAACTTCAAGTACCGTGTCATGGTTCACTTCGTTGTTTGTCCTATTAGACTTCACAAAGGTGATGGTATTGACGAATTGAACGTGCTTGGCTAACTTACTTGGGTCCTTAATTTCAACACCGGAAGCTTCGGAGGTTGAGATAGCATTAACCTTCCTATCACTATTGGTCATGGCTTTAAAAAGGTTATCTATCTTCCTATCCATCTCGGCTTGTTGTTGGTTAAAGCGGTCTGAGAGCTTAGCTATTTGAGCTTCTTGGGATGTAACTAGGTTTTGCAACATCCCTTCTATGTTTTGTTGGCTAGGGCCATGAGAGGGGGGCCATGAGAAATCATTAGAGGTGAATTCTTTGGTTTATCTCCAATAGAAGTTGGTTTGCCCTTCCATACTTCTCGAGCGTCATTGAAAGTCCTAGGTCCGGGTGTTGTAGGGAATCTTCCTCCCGTTCCATTGGTACGCAAGGATGCGTAGTCAACGGAAGCTTGTTCGGGGAGTCTTGTGCAAGTGCGAGTGTCATGAGGACCACTACATAGCTCACACAAGGAAGAAACTTTATTCACTTGGCGTGAAGACTTAGGATTTTCGTAGGATCTCATTAGGAATTTGACTTGATCTTCAAGCTTGAGCATCATACAGTCAGAAGGTTGTGAGTCAATGGGAGGCAAAGAGATTGCCTTTACGGTTTTGGGCAACTCACGAGGGTCATTCCAACTTTCGTTGTCATATAGAGCAAGGTCCTCTATTATACCCCATGATTCTTCCTCGGTGAGATCACTAAGTTTACCACTGGCCGCTTGGTCGATGGATCGGTTAGTTGGGAAGTTGACATGATCATAAAAGAGTTGGACTTGAAACCAAAGATCAATGCCGTGATGAGGGACTCTATGGAGTAAGTCCTTGAATCAAGTCCATGCTTCGTAGAGAGATCCACCTTGATGTTGTTGGAACATCAAGATTTCATTCATAAGCTTAGTAGTTCTCCCCGGTGGGAAAAATTGGGCAAGAAAACGAGAGGTGAGATCATCCCAACTTGAGATGGAGCCGGCAGGAAGTCGCTCAAGCCAATTACTAGCTTGGTCCAGTAGAGAGAATTGGAAGAGACGAAAGCGCGTGGTCTCCCGAGTAGTAGCATCGAGGTCGATGGAATCGACGATTTTAAGGAAATCCTTAAGATGCTGATTAGGATCTTCGGAATGAAGTCCATGGAATGGACATCCGTTTTGCACCAACCGGATGGTGTCGGATTGAAGGGCCGTAGTTTGGGCTTGGTCCGGAAGTTCAATGATGTTCCTATATCCTAGGTAGCTTGGTCTTGAGTATTAACCAAGAGTACGGCCTCTTGGTGGGTCATTTGGTGGTGGGTTGATGAGAGGGGGTGTATTATCACCTTCCATGATGAAAAGTGATAGGATTACTAACAAAGGTCACGAATAAGGGGTACGAGGAAGCTAAAAATGAGAAAAATATTACTTGATAGGAATCAAGCAAGGAAACCTAAACGAGGTGGAAATCTAACTAGCTATTCTATTCCCCGGCAGCGGCGCCAAAAACTTGATACGAGTACAACGCGCGTTCGGGGTCAAAGGAACTTCCTTTTCGTCGAGCAAGTTTTTCAACACCCTAGGTAGTGAACCTAATCGTTGTAGTGTAGTATTAGGGTAAGCCTCAGGTATTGATATCGTTCTCTAGGGGAATAGGAATGCCAGTGAGAAATTACTACTCTGAGGTTCGGGTTGAGGAAGATTATTTTTTATCTTTTTTATATTTTTTTAGAAAACTGAAAGGTACGAATCTCGGGGTATTAGATTTGGGGGGTTGGTATTTCTACCGATTTCTCTACTATTCTAATTAACTAAGCTAAGGGGTATTCTATGTCTAATTGATGTGTGCTCGTATGATGATTAAAGATGTGTTTGCCTAGATGCTATTACTCCCTAGTTATCTCCTATTGATGGTTGAACTATCACATGCAAGCATACACACATACAATTGAAGACATAATTGAATCAACAAAGTAAATTACTTGTCTTATTGTAAAATAGGGTATGAGAACCCTAAGATACTGCCCAAGACAGCCAAAATTTGGTTTTAGGTTTTACTCCACAAAATTACCTCCTCTAAAATTCTAAAAATTCGAATTCTATACATAGAGTTACAACATGCGACGGCGTCACTCTTTAAATGTGACGCCGTCTTATCGCCGCCATTAGGGTTTCGTCTTGACCACATCAACCTTGTGACGGAGTCACCTTATGACTGTGACGCCGTCGGCTTTAGCTTCTGACGTCGTTCGGATGTGAGTATAGGCCGTCTAAGTTGTGACGCCCTACTCTTTATAACCTGACGCCGTCGGGTGTAAAATAGCAATTTCGCTACTGAGTCGTCATAAATTTGGAGCACGTTGCGGCCGCGTCGCCTTCTAACTCTGACGCTGTCACCTTTTATTCCAGCAGCTTGAGTGTCTTGATCTTGACTTGGCCATTTTCTTCATATATTCACGCCTTTTCATCCGAATAAGTTTCATTCTAGCAATTTGCCTTCAAGAGACCTAAAAAGTAAAAAGGAATAAAAATAAGCAGTAACGGATATAAAAGTGGTCGATTAAGGGCTTAAATGACCCCTCAAAAGTATACCTTTTAAATCCTTATCACTGATACCGGCGTGGAACATCTTTTGACCTAATGGGTTATGGTGTAATCCTTTGTTGGGAGTTACGCCGTAATCTGGTGTTGAGCTGGACTTTTGAGTCAAACATTAGCTACGGTGTAATGTGAGAGTGGAGTTACACCGTAGCTTCTTCACAGTGGGCATACTATCATAAATCTCTTATAAAATCTCCAAATCCGCGTCTCTTTAGCTCTAATGCTCGTAATTTACGTGAAAATGAAATATAAAGGAAACAAGCGTAAATCCATATAAATGATATAAAATACGAGCATTATCGGGGGAAATTAACACTTAATATTCAGGACTATTTGATGTTATCATTATATAAAACCAAAGACATTTTTATAACACACTAACAAGTAATATTGTTTGTTCACATCTTATAGAAATGTATATGTACTTTGTATATGTTGTAATGGATAAGTAATGGGTAAAAACCAAAGTCCATAACCCGTGACCCATGATCCATTGACTAGGTACAATGAATCTTGTTGGGTAAGAACCAAAGTCCATAACCCATACCCATGGAGCATGATCCATAACCCATGACCTATTGCATGACATCATGCATGAAGTCATGTTGGATATTATCCATGATCCATGACCCAAAGTCCATGACCCATGACCCAAGATCCATAACCCAATGACTAGTTACATTGCATCTTGTTGGGTATCCATGATATAATATCCATGACCCATAAACCATAACCCGGTTTGCAACCCAAAATCCGGAATAAACTGACCCAGTAGCCGGATCCCAGGATTTGCGCTAGCCGAATCCCTCTAGTGAGGGATCCTCCAGAACCGTGGGACAGTAAGCACATTTTGCCTATAAATAGTGAGCCATTTCTCTCTTGCTCACAACGACTCTTAGATATAATTTCTCTTAGTATTCTAACCTCACTAACCACAGATCCAAAGGATCATTTCATGTAGTTTTATCTTAGTGTGATTATCTAGGTTCATCTTAAAGGTGAGATCACCACCTCTTGAAGATGTGCAAGCTCGAGGTCATGAGTTGCTAAGCTTCGTCATTATCAATAGCGTTGAAGTGCATCTTGTTGATAGTTCTTTCCTCCCTCCATAGAAGTGTCGTGTTGAAGGTATTAGTGAACGGTGCCGAAGGTTTACAATCGATATGGTGCGTCGATGTACAAGTTGTGTAGTTTGGGTTAAATGATGTTGATATCCTTTCTAGTATTGTAAAAAGGAGTGTGTCTCCTTTGGGTAGTTAAGTTGTGGTGTAGTGTTGGGTAATAGTTCCTCCTTTGTAATGGAACTCGGTATCTAGCCTTGTACCGAATAAAGTGTAGGAAACATTGTTATAGGTTTGGTTCTACCTCGTGGAAGAACTCGGTGTCTAGCCTTGTACCGGATAAAGAGTAGGCGACGTTGTGAAGGCTTCTTCGCCACATTAAAGAGCTTGTGTTGTGTAGTTCTTAGAAACTCTCGAGTGGGGTACTCGGGGAGTGGAGTAGGGAAAGGAAGGTGTCCTTTTAGCCGAACCACTATAAATATTCGTGTCGTGGTTTTGTGTTTCTTTACTCTTTATCTTTTGCATTACTTACTTATATGCTCATCTATCAATATCCAACACACAATCTAAATGGATTGACATAAGTCGATCTAAATAATTTAAAACGAAGTTTTTTAATCGGCAAAACTATTGAATCCCTCCTTCTAGTTTTCCAAAGTTTTATAAGTGTTGTTTTGTTTAAACAACCCAATTATACAATTAAAAGATATGACATACGAACATAAATAAATAAATGCACAGACGCAATCGGATGTTCACGAATATAAAATGGACGGACGTGACTTTTTTATGTTCATTCGTTTAACTTAACGAATTTCAAATATTGTTTATGTTTGTTCATTTAATAATTACCGAGCGGTTTATGAAATATTAACGAATAGTTGCACCATTTTTTGTAAAAACCATTACCATTTTTATTCTTATTTTTATGTTTATATTTGTAACACTATTTTGCATGTCAATATAATCAAACTCATAGTCACTCCAGTCGCCCAATAAAATGAAACTTTTATTAAGGAAACATTTGTAAGGTCCACAATAAATTCATAAAAAGTCACAAAATCAATTAACATTTTTGCTAGCGGTGAATTCTCTTTTTGAAGTTACATATTACATCATCTAAGTTCCTATATCAAGTGTTTTTCAATAAGCCAATAACTACTTTATTAATTCTTGGGGTTTGATTGTTTCAACTAATTTTTTTTTACAAATCAAACAGTGCATATTCGGATTATAATACCATCATTTGTGTAAGAGTTCTCTGTACACAATAATATTGTATTTTAGAAAAGTTGCATTTTAAACAATGCTTAGAGCATCCGGTGTGGTCGTTGTTGTGCCTCGCCGTGGCCTACGTGGAGCCTCGCCGTGGGCCGCCGCCACACCGGCGTTGCTAGTTGCGGCTCGCCGTGAAGATTGAAATCGTGGGGACGAAGGTAACGAAGGTAAAAGCTTTTTTTTTTTTTTTTTTTTTTTTTTTTTTTTAAGATTTGTAAAGTTTTATATAATAAGGTGAAGGTGAAGTGTTATTGATTTCGAAAGTTTCGTAGAGGTACTGAGCTTCTCGTGGTTAAACAAAAAAAACTGAAACCTGAAAGATTAACTGAAAACATGAAGTACATAATAAGCTTAAACATTAAAACTACAGAGGGATCCCTAAAACAACATAAAAACATGAAATACATAATAAAACTACTAAACACTTAAAAACGAGTCATCCGAGTCCAAACCATCATCACTTGTTGGCGGAGAATAAAACTCCCCATTAATGTATCGACTCTCCATTATGTCGAAATAGTTGTCTTGGGGTCTTGAGCCTCCGTGCTTCTTGCTCACGTGGCGACCTCTTCACGTGCACCGCTCTTGCAGATATCTCCCGACGTTTTCTTCATCTTGTTCAAGCCGCCGAGGAAGGCTCACTTAACCCGCTTGGGTGGTTTTGAAAATCCACACGTGGACCTGCTCACGGTGGACTTGGAACAATTGGGAGTGTACGGATGTTTTCAAACCCCACCGGAAGACATTTTCCGGTGGTGTTGAGTAAACTTCAAACTCGCGAGTTGGAAAGTTGGTTTCGGTAAGTGATCCGTGCCGGAAAGGCGGTTTCCGACACCTTCTCCGGTGGGAATTTTGAGAAAAGTCTTTGCGAGACATTTTTTTTGTGTGTGAATTGTGTTATTTGTGTGTGAAACTAATGCTGGTATGATACTATATATAGAAAACTTAACCGTTTGAATTTGAATTTAAAATTTAAAATTTGAATTTGAATTACCCCGCCCAACAGTACCCGTTTTTTTAATTTGAATTTAAAATTTAAAATTTGAATTTGAATTTTGAATTTAAATTTTGAATTTGAATTAAATTTAAATTTGAATTACCCCGCCCAACAGTACCCGGTTTTTGAATTTGAATTTGAAATTGAAAACCACCTTTATAAATAACATCTATAAAACCACCATTTTATTTCACATCTACATCAATTCAAAAAAAACACACACAAATGTCTCAAAATTTGAAGTGGAACAAGTCTGAAGAAATCTTGCTTGCGCAAGTTTGGATTCGCAAGCTATGGATATGCAAAATAACCGTTCCGAAAATATTTTTTGGAACGACGTTATGCATATGTTCAATAATCTGACAACCGATGACCATCGTACAAAAAATTCAATCACGGGTAAATGGACGAGGATTAACGTCGATTGCAAAAGGTTCAACGCAATTTACAAGCAGCTTCATGTCGAAGTGCTCAAAATGACCACACTCATCTCGAAAATGCGAAACTAAGCTTCCGGCAACAATTTGGTAGAAAGGAGTTCAAATATGTTCACGTTTGGGAGATTTTGAAAAATTGCCCAAATTGGGATGTCAAAGATTAAATCCAGTAGTATGTGTTGTTTTTTTTTAATCGTGTTGTTTTTTTTTTCCTGTATCGTGTTGTTTTTTTTTTTCCGTATCGTGTTGTTTTTTTTGTTCAAGCTACCGTTTCGTGTTGTTTTTTTATTATTGTGTTATGTATTGTATTTTTAATTTGAATGAAATGAATTTATTTAGTTTTTATTTGGAAGTGAAAATTGAATAAAAAAAATAAAGTGGTAGTGGTGGGCACCAAATGAAGAGGTTGAGGTTTGTTATGAGTGAGGAGGGGGTTGTTGTGGTTTGTTGTGGAAAAATGGGATGCCGATGTGGCGCTGAGGTGGCGCGACGACGAAGTTGAGCCTTGTTATGACACCTTGTGCTCTTAGAGCATCCGGTGTGGTCGTTGTTGTGCCTCGCCGTGGCCTACGTGGAGCCTCGCCGTGGGCCGCCGCCACATTGGCGTTGCTAGTTGTGGCTCGCCGTGAAGATTGAAATCGTGGGGACGACGAAGGTAACTTCTGACAAAAGCAGCGAATTTTTTTTATTTTTATTTTTTTTCTCTCTTTTTTTTTAAGATTTGTAATGTTTTATATAATAAGGTGAAGGTGAAGTGTTATTGATTTCGAAAGTTTAAGTAGAGTCTTGAGCTTCGTGGTTAAACAAAAAACTGAAACTTGAAAGATTAGCGAAAACATGAAATACATAATAAGCTTAAACATTAAAACTACGAGAGGATTCCTAAAACAACATAAAAACATGAAATACATAATAAAACTACTAAACACTTAAAAAGCGAGTCATCCGAGTCCAAACCATCATCACTTGTTGGGAGAATAAAACTCCCCATTAATGTATCGACTCTCCATTATGTCGAAATAGTTGTCTTAGAGGTCTTGAGCCTCCGTGCTTCTTGCTCACGGCGGCGACCTCTTCACGTGCTCGCTCTTGCGGTATCTTCTGACGTTTTCTTCATCTTGTTCAAGTGCCGAGGGAAGCCTCACTTAACCCGCTTGGGTGGTTTGAAAATCCACCGTGGACTGTTCACGGGTGGACTTGGAACAATTGGGAGGTACGGATGTTTTCAAACCCCATCGGAAGACATTTTCCGGTGGTGTTGAGTAAACTTCAAACTCGCGAGTTGGAAAGTTGGTTTCGCAAGTGATCGGTGCGGAAAGGCGGTTTCAACAACTTCTCCGGGCCGGGAATTCTTGAGAAAAGTCTTTCGAGACATTTTTTTGTGTGTGAATTGTGTTATTTGTGTGTGAAACTAATCTTGGTATGATACTATATATAGAAAACTTAACCGCTTGAATTTGAATTTAAAATTTAAAATTTGAATTTGAATTACCCGCCTAACAAGACCCGTTTTTAATTTGAATTTAAAATTTAAAATTTGAATTTAAATTTTGAATTTAAAATTTGAATTTGAATTACCTACTCAACGATGTGACTTTAAATTTTAAATTTGAATTACCCGCCCAACAAGATACCGGTTTTGAATTTGAATTTGAAATTGAAAACCACCTTTATAAATAACATCTATAAAACCACCATTTTATTTCACATCTACATCAATTCAAAAAACACACACAAATGTCTCAAAATTTGAAGTGGAACAAGTCTGAAGAAATCTTGCTTGCATAAGTTTGGATACAAATTTCGAAGCTATGGATATGCAAAATAACCGTTCGAAAATATTTTTGGAACGACGTTATCATATGTTCAATAATTAGACAACCGATGACCATCGTACAAAAAATTCAATCACGGGTAAATGGACGAGGATTAATGTCGATTGCAAAGGTTCAACGCAATTTACAAACGATTTGCGGCGTCAAGTGCTCAAAATGACCACACTCATCTCGAAAATGCGAAACTAATCTTCCAGCATCAATTTGGTAGAAAGGAGTTCAAATATGTTCACGTTTGGGAGATTTTGAAAAATTGCCCAAATTGGGATGTCGAAGATTAAATCCAGTAGTATGTGTTGTTTTTTTTTAATCGTGTTGTTTTTTTTTCCCGTATCGTATTGTTTTTTTTTTCCCGTATCGTGTTGTTTTTTTTGTTCAAGCTACCGTATCGTGTTGTTTTTTTATTATTGTGTTATGTATTGTATTTTTAATTTGAATGAAATGAATTTATTTAGTTTTTATTTGGAAGTGAAAATTGAATAAAAAAAATAAAGTGGTAGTGGTGGGCCCCAAATGAAGAGGTTGAGGTTTGTTATGAGTGAGGAGGGGGTTTGTTGTGGTTAGTTGTGGAAAAATGGGATGCTGATGTGGCGCTGAGGTGGCGCGACGACGAAGTTGAGCCTTGTTATGACACCTTGTGCTCTTATAGTGATATATATCATCTTGCTACTTCAAGTCTTTAACCACCCAAGTTTCAAGACATCATGTAAACTAACAACATGTTAATAATCATTAGTAAGACCTTATTAGTATATGAAATTAATCAACTAAAAACCGATACCGATATACAATATATTGTTATCAAATCAGATATTTTTAACCCAAACACAATACAAATAAAATACTAAACTATTTTAGTTATATGCATATCAATTACTCGAATATCATCGTATCACATATGTAACATTCTAGTTCATCTTAGGCGTTACAAAAAACATTTTCGAACCGAAACTAATTGCCCAACCAAAAAATCGAATGTACAATTAACATATGCGGTACATTTAACCCGATAACAAACCAAAACGCGTTTTTATAACCGTAAACTAACCACCCAAACCCGAAATCCAATGTATAACACACCATTACCATATCAGATACATTTAACCCGAACACAGTCCATTACTTAAAACTAAAATCCAACATCTACAACAAGTCTTTAAATACAAATATATTTTGTCAAAAAGTATTTCACAAACCAAACACCCCCAAATTTTCTTCCAGTACCATTTTTTTGTTCCCGAACCCTAAAAATCTATATGGGTCCTAAATCATCATCAATTCTTTAAATTCTTGCATCATCACACCAATTAAACGTCATCAATTTCATCAACTGAGTGAAATAGAGTTTAATAATTGATTAATTAGGGTTTGAAATGGAGGAATGAGGGTCTACAATTTGATCGATCGATTAATTCATGCTGAAACGATGGAATGAGAGGTAAATTATTGCGGTTATTAAAGTTATTAATTAACTAATTGATTTTTTTTATTTAATATTTGGTTAACTTTGTTCTTTAGTTATGGTTATTATTGATTGTTGTATGATTTGATTGACTTTTAACGCGATTTGATTGATTTACTTGATAGTTACTATAGTTTAGATTGATTTTAATTGACATATGGATGAATTATAATTTTTGATTATTGTTGTGTTTAGCGATTTATAAACGAAATAAACTAAACTTATCCGGTTGGTTAGCTTGTTGGGAGTCTATGTCTGTTTTATGAAATGTGTTTGATAGCATAACTATGTATGTGTAATTATAAAGTTTAAAATGACAAAAAAGATAAATGTGTCTTCAAGTAGTGTTAATTAACATTGAGAAAATAAAACAAAAAGATAAATGCCCGCTAAGGAGATTACTATGGTTAGGTTACATGGTGTAGACATGCATTTGTCAACTTGTTTATATCTAAAGTACTTTTGTGTATTTGGTAAATATGATTATAGAAGATTTCAGTTAGTTTTAGAGCTGTTTTGGCAAGCTTGTATTAAAAGGCTAACAGGATAAATCATTAAATATCGTGAATTGGGGCTAATAAGATTTCAATTAGCTAGTTAGTTTTTATTTATTTATTTATTTATTTTTTATCAAAGGCAGCTAATGTTGGTTTTACGAAATTTTGTTGGGTCGGGGTATAATCCCTTTACCCAAAAAAAGAGTAAAACTAACATTACATGTCTTTGATTTAAAAAAAAAAAAAAAAAAAAAAAAAAAAAAAAAAAAAACAAAACAAAACAAAAAAAAACAAAAAAGCCTAGTTGTATGCTGAATTATAAAATGTAGGATGAGTATAATGTAAACGCTAGCCCTAAAAGCTTCATTTATTAATATTTCAAAAAGGAGCATCTATACGGTTGTTGCCAAATAAGCATTATATTTTAAATGTTGAAATCTAAACGCTCCATATGCATTCACATGTTAACCATATGCTTTTTTGTGTCTTCATAATATTGTCACTCGTGTTGTATGGGTAAAGCTTATGTGTTTAATTTTATAAATAAATAAATAAAAGTTCATGAGAATAAATTTATTTGCCATTTAGTATAAGCTTACCAAAACAGCCCTAAAATGAACTAAAATATTCTATAATCATATTCACCAAATAAATGAGTGCTTAAAGTAAAAGAAGTCAATAAATTCATGTCTTCACTGTGTAACCTAAACATAGTAATCTACTTACATATTTTGGCAAGGAGGTTCTAAGAGCATTTAAAAGCATTCATATCGCAATGCATTGAAGTGTAGTTTCACGTGTAACACAAAATTTAATCATCCAATAAAAGAAGTTGGTGACAACAACATTTTTTTATGTTTTTAATGTATACACTCATGGTTATTAAGTAATTACATATTTTAATATTATTTATTAGTTAATATTTATAAGCCTCACAATTCATAATGCATAATTTTATAAACGAGGAAACGTAGGTCGGGTATTGCTGGGACTTTTTAAAATCTACATTTTGCAATGGCTTCCTTGATCATACATTTCTTAGCGTGTTTGTATATGTTATTGTTTCAATTCGTTTACTCGTCAAAAGCTAGAGGAATATAAATTTAACGATATAGTATTTTATAAATGGAAATCAAACATAAAAATACCACAAGTTTAAAAATGCTTGTTACATTTACTTTACTAGTTTTCTATTTATAATTTAGAAACTTGAACAATATTAATTATCTTTGTAACCTGTAATAGCTTCAAAACTATACCAAGTAAAAAAAAAATGAATAAATAAATAGCATGTATCATTTATTTAAGTTAAAAAGCAAAGAATAAATAAGAAAAAAAAGGAAGACAATAACGAAAGGAAATAAAAGAAACGCATGCATATTAAAATTATCAACCTAGCCATTTGATTCAATTATACAAAGTGTTCATTATACATTTTTTGAATGTGGTTTTACAATTTATAAGGTGTTTTTGTCTTTTTGTAATTTTCAAATTAAGTAAAGTAATTACTATAACTAAACAACAATCGAGTTCTAGCTTTTTATGAATTGGATTTTAATATTCATATGATAAAACTCTATTGTTATTTTATTATGGTAATTAATTTATTTACTAACATGTAATGTAATATAATAAAATGTAATATATTGTGTAGCATACTAATATGTAATATGAAATGTGGTATACTAATATGAATATGTAATATGGTATACTAATATGTAATATATGTACTATAAATTAATTAATTATCATAACAAAATAACAATGAGTTTTAACATATGAATAGTAAACCCTCATTCATAATATGCTAGAACTCTATAGTTATATTGTTATGATAACTCACATATTTTATGTTGTAAATTACAAAAAGACAAAACAACTTATAAATAGTAAAATCTCATTCATAAATGTTATATATAGTAATATATAATGTAATCTATTTATAGTGTATGTTAACACATCCATTAACCAATACGAATCCAAAATCACTGAAACCACACATTCCAACACAATTCAAAAAACCTTAAAGAAATTAAATTCTCTATTAAAGAAAAACAAACACTTATTACCACATATCGTCATTTTTTTATTTATAAATATGTCATCTAACGTTTTTATATTACAAACAAGTATTGCTAAACTATTGCTAACGGATACTGCTAGATTTACGAAACATAACCTAAGAGAGTGTTTTGGGTAAGCTAATGCATAGAAGCTTATGTTCTCAAAAAGTCCTAATTCAAGGGATTGATCTTATTAGCCCACTAATAAAAAGCCTTCCCAACCACCACTATAAACAAATTGAGATAATTTGTAATCATATTCACCATAAGTACATAAATGCTTATAAGTCTCAACATATTTAACTATAAATATTTACACTATATACATTTACATTCACAATTAAACATTACATATGGCATCTACTCTTCCTCAATCCCCTAAGAACACTCACTCTTAGGAGCCAAGTTCTGATGGGTCTAAGGGAACCCCTCTAAGAGCCACTGCGGCCTCATCATCTACACCTCCATACCCCCGCCAGAAATACAACCTGCTTTTAGCTAGTTAGCGGCGGTTTCTATTAGTGGTGCTTCTTCGAGCAGTCCACTTACGTTTAGCAAGCATAAAATTAAATACCCTATATGCAAGCGTAACATGTCTCACAACAAGGACCTCTATGGGCATTTAAAATGGAATTCTCCACAAGAAATGAGCTAGAACAACCAAGAAATCCAGCAAGAGTTGGTATCGAAGAACAACGACCTTCTGGATTTAAACGAGATACCGAAAGATGATTGTGACTTATTACCATCTTTCGATGACCGTCATTGTTATATTTTATGAATTTTTTTGTTTGGAGTCCAGATAATTTTTTTTCACTCCATAAATGCCTAGACAATCAACTACTATTTATTGTTTTGTTTTTTGTTTTTTTCTTTCTTTTTTTGTGATAATAAAAAACAATCGAGTTCTAACATATTATGAATCGGGTTTTACTATTCATATGATAAAACTCCATTGTATTGTTGTTATGGTAATTTGTTTATTTATTAATATATGCTATTCTAATATGTAGTATGTAATGTAATATACTAATATGTAATGTGGTGTACAAATATCTAATGTAATATACTAATAAATTAGTCATAACAAAATAACAATGAGTTTTAACATGTGAATAGTAAACCCCCGTTCAGAATATGCTAAAACTCCATTCTTATTTTGTTATGATAATTCATTTATTTAATATTGTAAATCACAAAAATTCGAAATAACTTATAATTAGTAAAAACACATTTTGTCTATAAATGTGTAATGTAATTTGCTTATATTTTCGACTAACACATCCATTAGTGAATACATCTGCTAAGTCTGTATTATTTTTTCTATAATAATTATACGCAATGATAATTACTACTAGCAATAATGCATTAACCAATACGTACCTCAATAACTAAAACCACACATCCAATACAATTTGAAAAACAAAACAATAAGTGATAGTTATTTGTTTTGGCATTTGTACAGTTAAACGATATAGTCTAGACTCCCAACAAAAAACATTCGTAAAATAAAACAACGACGGTTATTGAAAGATCTTTATGCGTCGCCATCATCATCCAATTTCTCGTTTTAATCCGGAAGGTCGTTGTTCTTCGAGGCCAACTCCTGTTGGATTTCTTGGCTGTTCTCACTCCTTTCTTGTGGAGAATGTCATCTTAAGTGCCCGTTGAGGGCCTTATTGTGACATATGTTACGCTCGCATATAGGGCATTCAACTTTAAGCTTGCTACGTGTAAGTGGACTGCTTGAACAAGCACCACTACTAAAACTCGCTGATAACTGGCCAAAAATAGGTTGTATCTTCGGCAAGGGTGATGGTGCTGTAGATGATGAGACCACATTGGCTCTTAGAGGGATTCTCCCAGCCCCATCCGAATTTGGCTCATCATAGCAAGTGTTCTTAGGGAATTGAGGAGGAGTGGAGGCCATATGTAATGTTTAAATATGAATGTAAATGTATATACTATATATATTTATAGTTAAAGAATGTTGGGAGTTATAAGCATTGATGTAACGCTCCGAATGCATTCACATGTTAACCAAGTACTTTTTTGTGTCTTCATGATATTGTCACTCGTGTTGTATGGGTAAGTACGTGTTTAAAAAATAAAGCCCCAATTCAAGGGACTAAATTTATTAGCCTTTTAGAATAAGCTTACTTAAAAACCCTTTAAAATGCGCTAAAACCCTTTATAGAAGATTTTAGCGCATTTTCAAGTGTTTTTAGGTAAGCTTATTCTAAAAGGCTAATAAATTTAGTCTCTTGAATTGGGGCTTTATTTTTAAAACACGTACTTACCCATACAACATGAGTAACAATATCATGAAGACAAAAAAAATCACTTGGTTAACATGTGAATGCATTCAGAGCGTTACATCAATGCTTATAACTCCCAACATTCTTTAACTATAAATATAAATAGTATATACATTTACATTCATATTTAAACATTACATATGGCCTCCACTCCTCCTCAATCCCCTAAGAACACTTGCAATGATGAGCCAAGTTCGGATGGGGCTGGGAGAATCCCTCTAAGAGCCAATGTGGCCTCATCATCTACAACACCATCACCCTTGCCGGAGATACAACCTTTTTTTTGGCCAGTTATCGGCGAGTTCTAGTAGTGGTGCTTGTTCAAGCAGTCCACTTACGCGTAGCAAGCTTAAAGTTGAATGCCCTATATGCGAGTGTAACATATGTCACAATAAGGCCCTCAACGGGCACTTAAGATGACATTTTCCACAAGAAAGGAGTGAGAACAGCCAAGAAATCCAACAGGCGTTGGCCTCGAAGAACAACAACCTTCCGGATTTAAACGAGAAATTGGATGATGATGGCGACGCATAAAGATCTTTCAATAACCGTCGTTGTTTTGTTTTATGAATGTTTTTTGTTGGGAGTCTAGACTTTATCGTTTCACTGTACAAATGCCAAGACAAATAACTACCATTTATTGTTTTGTTTTTTAAATTGTATTGGATGTGTGGTTTTAGTTATTTAGGTACGTATTGGTTAATGCATTTATTGCTAGTAGTAATTATCATTGCGTATAATTATTATAGAAAAAATAATACAGACTTAGCAGATGTATTCACTAATGGATTTGTTAGTCTAAAATATAAGCAGATTACATTACACATTTATAGGCAAAATGTGTTTTTACTATTAATAAGTTATTTCGAGTTTATGTGATTTACAATATTAAATAAATGAATTATCATAACAAAATAAGAATGGAGTTCTAGCATATTCTGAATGAGGGTTTACTATTCACATGTTAAAACTCATTGTTATTTTGTTATGACTAATTTATTAGTATATTATATTAGATATTTGTATACCACATTACATATTAGTATATTACATTACATACTACATATTAGAATAGCATATATTAATAAATAAACTAATTACCATCACAACAATACAATGGAGTTTATCATATGAAAAGAAAAACACAATTCATAATATGTTAGAACTCGAGTGTTTTTTATTATCGCAATAAAAGAAAAAAAACAAAAAACAAAACAATAAATAGTAGTTGATTGTCTAGGCATTTATGGATTGAAAAAAAATTATCTGGACTCCGAACAAAAAAAATTCATAAAATAAAACAATGACGGTCATCGAAAGATGGTAATAAGTCACCATCATCTTCCGGTATCTCGTTTAAATCGAGAAGGTCGTTGTTCTTCGATACCAACTCCTGCTAGATTTCTTGGTTGTTCTAACTCCTTTCTTGTGGAGAATGCCATTTTAAATGCCCATAGAGGTCCTTCTTGTGAGACGTGTTGCGCTTGCATATAGGTTATTTAACTTTATGCTTGCTAAACGTAAGTGGACTGCTTGAAGAAGCACCACTACTAGAAACTGCCGCTAACTAGCTAAAAGCAGGTTGTATTTGCGGCGGGGGTATGGAGGTTTAGATGAAGAGTTCGCAGTGGCTCTTAGAGGGGTTCCCTTAGACCCATCAGAACTTGGCTCCTAAGAATGAGTGTTCTTAGGGGATTGAGGAAGAGTAGATGCCATATGTAATGTTTAAATGTGAATGTAAATGTATATAGTGTAAATATTTATAGTTAAAATATGTTGAGACTTATGAGAATTGATCTAGTGAGAAGAGTTATTGAAATGAGAAGAGTGAGAAATAATTCTAGACACACAATTCAAATAAGAAAAAAGAAATAATTGGAGATGCATCTATTTTTATGGATGCATCTAAAATTAGTGGTTGTGGTTTCTTCTCATTCTTCTCATCTTGATTTATATTTCTCATTTGATCCTTACTCTGAGACTTATAAGCATTAATGTATTTATGGTGAATATGATTACAAATGATCTCAATTTGTTTATAGGGGTGGTTGGGAAGGATTTTTATTAATGGGCTAATATGATCAATCCCTAGAATTGGGACTTTTTGAGAACATAAGCTTTTATGCATTAGCTTACCCAAAACACTCTCTTAGGTTATGTTTCGTAAATCTAGCAGTATCCTTCAGCAATAGTTTAGCAATAGTTTTTTGCTATATAAAAACGTTAGATGACATATTTATAAATATAAAATGACGATAGGTGGCAATAAGTGTTTGTTTTTCTTTAATAGATAATTTAATTTCTTTAAGCTTTTTTGAATTGTGTTGGAATGTGTGGTTTCAGTGATTTTGGGTACGCATTGGTTAATGCATATATTGCTAGTACTGATTATCATTGCGTATAACGATTATAGATGAAATAATACAGACTTAGCAAATGCATTGGCTAATGGATGTGTTAGCATACACTATAAATAGATTACATTATATATTACTATATATATACATTTATGAATGGGGTTTTACTATTTATAAGTTGTTTTGTCTTTTTTTAATTTTCAACATAAAATACATGAGTTATCATAACAATATAACAATAGAGTTCTAGCATATTATGAACAAGGGTTTACTATTAATATGTTAAAAATCATTGTTATTTTGTTATGATCATTAATTAATTTATTAGTACATTACATTACATATTAGTATACCACATTACATATTCATATTAGTATACCACATTTCATATTACATATTAGTATGCTACACTATATAGTACATTTTAAAATATTACATTACATGTTAGTAAATAAATTAATTACCATAACAAAATAACAATAGAGCTTTATTATATGAATAGTAAAATTCAATTCATAAAAAGCTAGAACTCGATTGTTGTTTAGTTATAGTAATTACTTTATTTAATTTGTAAATTACAAAAAGACAAAAACACCTTATAAATTGTAAAACCACATTCATAAATGTATATTGAACACTTTGTATAATTGAATCAAATGGCTAGGTTGAAAAATAGTAAAGTAAATGTAACAGGTGTTTTTAAACTTGTGGTATTTTTATGTTTGATTTCCATTTATAAAAGACTATATCGTTAAATTTATATTTCTCTAGCTTTTGACGAGTAACGAATTGAAACAATAACATACAAACACGCTAAGAAATGTATGATCAAGGAAGCCATTGTAAAATGTAGATTTTAAAAAGTTACCGCAATACGCGACCAACGTTTCCTCGTTTATAGAATTATGCATTATGAATTGTGAGGCTTATAAATATTAACTAATAAATAATATTAAAATATGTAATTACTTAATAACCATGAGTTTATACATAAAAAACAGAAAAATATATTGTTGTTACCAACTTCTTTTTATTGGATAATTAAATTTTGTGTTACGCGTGAAACTACACATCGATGCATTGCGATATTAACGCTTCTAAATGCTCTTAGAAGCTCCTTGCCAAAATATGTAAGTACATTACTATGTTTAGGTTACATAGTGAAGACATGAATTTATTGACTTGTTTTACTTTAACCACTCATTTATTTGGTGAATATGATTATATAATATTTTAGCGCATTTTAGGGGCTGTTTTGGTAAGCTTATACTAAATGGCTAATAAATTCAGCCTCTTGAACTTCTTTTTTTAATTTTTTTATAAAATTAAACACATAAGCTTTACCCATACAACACGAGTGACAATATTATGAAGACAAAAAAAAGCATATGGTTAACATGTGAATGCATATGGAGCGTTTAGATTTTAGCATTTAAAATATAATGCTTATTTGGCAACAACCGTATAGATGCTCCTTTTTGAAATGTTAATAAAAGAAGCTTTTAGCGCTAGCGTTTACCTTTTACTCATCCTACATTTTATAATTCAGCATACAACTAGGTTTTTTTGGTTTTTTTTTCTTAAATTTTTTTTGTTTTCTTTTTAAATCTAAGACAGGTAATGTTAGTTTAACTCTTTCTTTCTTTTTTTTTTTTTTTTTTTGGTAAAGGGATTATACCCCGACCCAACAAAATTTAGTAAAACTAACATTAGCTGCCTTTGATAAAAATAAGAAAAAAAATGATTGAAATCTTGTTAGGCCCAATTAAGCCCCAATTCACGATATTTAATGATTTATCCTATTAGCCTTTTAATACAAGCTTGCCAAAACACCTCTAAAACTAACTGAAATCTTCAATAACTGTATTTACCAAATACATAAAAGTGCTTTAGATAGAAACAAGTTGATAAATGCTTCACCATGTAACATAACCATAGTAATCTCCTTAGCGGGCATTTATCTTTTTGTTTTATTTTCTCAACGTTAATTTTCAAACACTACTTGAAGACACATTTATCTTTTCAGTCATTTTAAACTTTATAATTACACATACATAGTTACGCTATCAAATACTTTTCATAAAACACACATAGACTCCTAACAAGCTAACCAGCTGGATGAGTTTAATTTATTTTGTTTATAAATCGCTAAACACAACAATAATCAAAAATTATAATTCATCCATATGTCACTTAAAATCAATCTAAACTATAGGCACTATCAAGTAAATCAATCAAATCGAGTTAAAAGTCAATCAAATCATATAACAATCAATAATAACCATAACTAAAGAACAAAATTAACCAAATATTAAAGAAAAAAATCAATTCGTTAATTAATAACTCTAATAACCGCAATAATTTACCTCTCATTCCATTATTTCAGCATGAATTAACCGATCGATCAGATTGTAGACCCTCATTCCTCCATTTCAAACCCTACTTAATCAATTATTAAACTTTATTTCACTCAATTGATGAAATTGATGACGTTTAATTGGTGTGATGATGCAAGAATTTGAAGAATTGACGATGATTTAAGACCCATGTAGATTTTTAGGGTTAGGGAACAAAAAAATAGTACTGGAAGAAGATTTGGGGGTGTTTGGTTTGTGAAATATTTTTTGACAAAATATATTTGTATTTAAAGACTTGTTGTAGATGTTGGATTTTAGTTTTAAGTAATGGACTGTGTTCGTGTTAAATGTATCTGATATGATAATGGTGTGTTATACATTGGATTTCGGGTTTGGGTGGTTAGTTTTTTATTATAAAAACGCGTTTTGGTTTGTTTTCGGGTTAAATGTACCGTATACGTTAATTGTACATTGGATTTTTTGGTTGGGTGATTAGTTTTGGTTCGAAAATGTTTTTTGTAATGCCTAAGATGAAATAGAATGTTACATATGTGATATGATGATATTCGAGTTGGTCATTGTCTAATCCACCTTTCATTATCCTCATAAACTATGTTGTTTATGTATGTTAGTTCAGATGAACCAAATGTAATTCACCTTTTAAAATATTAGTAAGATTTCTGCTTCGGACGACACTTAGTTATAGTAGGAGTCAGGTCATCCTTTTGCAAGAGCTAGTAAGTTCGCAATTGGGAACGATGCACAATTAGTACATCCTTTACTGGATGATTAAGTAGTTGCTACTTCTGTTGCATAGATGAATGCACTAGGAGCATGTTAATTATTCTCCTTTATGTTTTAGCTTTATTGAATGGTCATTGAGATGGGTTCATTTTGAATGATCATGATAAGAAGTGTAATTTAAACCACTTATACATCATCGTCAAGTATTCAAGTTGGTGACTTTGACCTGTTCACAACAAATTTGTATACTTAGGTTGGATGCAGTAAGTAGGTGCGATCGATTCACACGATCGATTCCTACTCGATCTTGTTAATGTGGCTAGTCGATCGAGTGATATTTGGAAACCAACTTGGTCGGCAACACGATCGAATAAAATTTCTACTTTTCGTATATATTACCGTTGCATGCTAACGGTTAAAAAAAATTTTGAACCTTATAAATACACAATACAAATACACTTCAATCCACAAATTTATTTCACACTATTCAAACTCAAACTATTTCTCAACACAAGATTTATTATGGCTTGCCGTCTCCCTCAGTCTGTTGAAGATATGAAAATGCACGTTAACAAACAATGTGAAGAAGATGATGTTGCTCGAAAAAACGCTATTATAGACGTTATCCATCTGTTTGAGCAGGCAAGGGCAGAGAAGCAACAGATGAGAGAAAACTACAAGAGTTGTAACGACATTACGTCTGAACGAAAAGTCGTGATCGACAAATTTTAAAAGATCAAGCCCGCAAAGGCAGCGAGATTCTTGACAAGTTGTGGCTGTGTGTTTAAAGGTATCGGACAACGTCGGCACCAAAATGAATTGAGCTATCGGAGAACGAAAAAGATGGTGTAGGTGCATCAACTTGATCGCGGTTTTTGGGAACCTCTGCTAGACGAGGAAGATTTGGCTCGCATCGAGGAATTTGCGGTTATCGGACTCCATCTTGTGACTCGCATGCGGGAGCATTTGATTAGATTTATGATTTACGTATTTCGTATCGTTTTATATTTAATATATTATTGTTTTATTTAGTATTGTAACATTTTAATTATTAATGAAATTTTAGTTTATGTTAAAATGTTTTTTTAATTAAAAAATTGATCATGGTCGCCTTTCTTGGACACCCAATCGCTTTGAAGGTCATTTGGAGAGAGAAAGGCGACGTGGGAGAGAAAATGAGAGGATTGGGTTCCCCATCAAGCGACCATATAGTGTTATTGATATCCACAGGTCAACTAAGACATGTCAAAGGAAACTAGGTTGGAAGGAACATATTTTGAAAATCAAAATACACTTTTATAAGATTTTGTCCCTAATCTCGCAAACTTAAATAATGAAAAGATCAAACCCGGATACAAGTGATCATTATTGATGTTCTTCACAATTCCATGCTTGTATCTCGACTAAATTGCATTTTTGGTCCCTAAGATATGGCCAAGTTGCATGTTTTGTCCCTAACATTTTGAAAGTGCAGCGGTAGTCCCTATTTTGAATGTTTTGTTGCATGTTTGGTCCCTAAATTGCAAATTTGATCCCTAAAAGTTTGAAGTTTTCGTTGCATATTTGGTCCTTAAGTTGCATATTAGGGACCAAACATGCAACAAAACCTTCAAAATGAGGACTATCGTTGTACTTTCGAAATGATATGGACGAAACCTGCAATTTGGCCATACCTTAAGGACCAAAAATGCAATTTACTCCTTGTATCTCCAAAACAAAACTCTACAAGGATGTAGAGTAATGAGGTATGCCTCCGAAGCACTTAATCATTCCGAGTCAAACATTTCCCTAAGAAAATTAAGGAGTTGCTCTCCTCTGTTGGAACAATCATTCGGAGTTTCTATAGTAGCAAAGGTTAACCTAGGTCAGGAGGCAATGGCGAAGAAAGTAACTTCTCCACTTTTCTCGCTAGACAAACATTGTAAAGTAGTGTACATTAAGGTACATATGGAACATGGAAGAGTGTATGTTCCACAAAGATCGCTCATAACACTGCACAATAACAACAACCCGAGGCCTGAAAGCAAAGTCTCATGCTAGTAGCGATTCTCACACTGCACAAAAATGACAATCACGTCTCCACAATTCTCGTGTCGTGGAACATGGATTAGGTAGTATAAGTAGAGTCGTTCACATTGATGAACGACACACACACACTTTGCACGTTACTTACTCTTTCTGTCTACTTTATCTCACTAAAACCACACAAAATATATACTTACTTGCACACCGGAGCTTGGTCTCGACTTCAACACTCGGGTCGAGCTAATAATGCTTTGTCTTATTTCAACTAAGGGACGCAGAAGGATGGCATAATACTCTAGAGGACCAAAGCTAAGACTAGTTGTAAGAAATTGCTCAAACATAGTGTATCTCTACAAGATTTAAAGGTTCATTTTATAATCACTACAAGAAGACAAGTTTATGTGTTATAAACGAGAAATGATAAAAATGCGATGATTAAATAATATTTAAACCATTAATTTATTGGTGGATTTTGTTAAAATAAATGATACCTTAGCTATAGCACATTACTTATTTTTAAGTTTTTTAAGTTAAAAAAAAAAGATATGCGCTATTTGTATATAGTATAGAGGGAGAGTTAATGTGAGATCAAACTTAAAGTTGTAAAAATAAGATCTAGTATAAAAACCATTAAAACATTTATAAATAACAATTTTAGCAAGAATACAAAAAAAAATAATAATAATTTTACTACAAATTAACGTTTTAGTAACTAATAACCAAATGATACATGAGTTTGGATTAGTGATACACCTGATACCCATTACACTAATAAATATTCCAAAACCTGATACACATTACACTTCTAATCAAAATGTATCACATAGGTTTCGTAAATTTTAAAAAGAAATCTATCAAAACATTTAACAATTTTAGTTGTAGTTAAAATAATAATAATAATAAAAATAAAATAAAAATTATAAGGAGAGTGTCACTTGTCAAATTTTAGTTGGATCTCATTTTAATAACTTTAAGTTTGATCTTATCTGATCTAGATTTTATAGTATAGAGACTAAACTTAACTTAAACCAAGAATGAAATAACCTCTTAAAACTATCTTGATAACGCTCAAATTGTGCATGTTTTTAGTAGCGTTATCCGTGCTTTTATGTGTGTTATTTGGTTATAATCATATGCTTTTAATGCTTAATCGTATCAAAGTCGTTTGCTAGTTCATTTGTAGCCAAGTACGGAAAGTGGAGAAAAAGGCGGAAAAAGAAGTAAAATCGAAGATTTCTCCATTATCTGAAGAATTCCGACAAAAGCAAGACTTGCGGAGTATATTCGAGAAGATAAAGTCATCAAGTTAGTGGTCCAAAGACTCAAGAATAAAGTTCAAGAAGGAAAACGAGAAAGAAATGAAGAAAAGAAGCTTAAACGAAGAAATATTGGAAGCCTCGTTGTTCCCGACACACCTTCACCATTTTGGCCATAACTTTTGCATACGGACTCCGTTTGACCTCCCGTTCGCGGCCACGGAAAGCTAAGAGAAAGATCTACAAATTTGGCTTTTGACCTTTTCTGTCAGAAAGTCGCAACCGGATCGGTTGGGGGCCCAACCGAATCGGTTACGCCTAGCTGATCTCTCCAAGTAATTTTTAATGCATCCTTAAGTGCCATTAAGCCTCAAGTCCGATCATATGGTCCTAATAACTCCTAAACCTGCTACTTTATGACACTTTGTGCCCAAGAAACTTACTTGGTGGCTAAGGGTGGCTTCTACCTATAAATAAGACCATTTTGGTTAGTTTGTGTGTGTAATTCTTGCCTCCACCCTTAAGGACGAATTTCCACCAATTTATCTCTCCCAAAAGACCACAAACCTCTGCCATTTCCAGAAGTATGCTTGGTTAGAAGTTGTAGTTGATTGGAGGCTTGAAGGAGTGCTATAATCCTTCACCCTTGCCTAATGTAATCTTACTTTGGGTAAACTCTTGTTACTTTTATGATGTTGAATGCTATGATTCATGTTTGGTTCTTTGGTTGTGTTGATTATGTGATACTTGTTTATTTCATATGAGAACTTGTGATAAAAGGATGTTTGGATAATTGTAGTGTTTGTTTGGAATATGTTGATAACATCATATTTGGTTGAATTGGAACTTGTTCTTGTTTATTGTTTTGGTTGATCATTGTTGAGTCTAATGTCGAAATATTCTTAACAATGGTTAGTTTCAATTCATTAGTCGACAAATGATTTTGGTCTTGTACTTTGTGACGATTGTGCAAGAGAATTAATAAACATAACAAGTAAAGGTTTAATTTGGATTATGGCGAAAGGAATCTTTTGAATATGTGTTCTCATTATCTTTCAAGTAAATGGAACTTTACAAATTAATAACATCAAAGTCTATGGCGAAAGGGATTCTTTGTTGTTGTTGGTATAAGGCTCATGACATGACCACTTGATTGAGGCTTATGCACATTTGATTTATAAAACACTAAACTATTATTATAGGTTCTATCTTTGATAATATGTTTTCCAAACTAAACATCCTAATATCCTTGTGATCATTTGTCTAAACATGTATGTTCTTTGTGTGCTTGTTCTTAGTGGTTTGATCCGTGACAATCATAACCACGACCTTGATCGTGCTTGTTCTTATATTGCTTTTCTTGTTGGTTTGATATGTGACAATCATAACCATCAACTTGTTACTTGCTTAAACAAACAAACGACACTTGTAGTGCAACCAAGTCTCTTGGGACGACCTTGATTTACCATATACTATACTACAACTTGACTAGGGTATACTTGCCCGAATGTGTTCCTAGTTAACCGGTAATTCTTGTTACAAATTTAAAACCTCGTGGAAGCACATCAAGTTTTTGGCGCCGTTGCCGGGGACTTGCGTTTGTATTCTTGTGTTTGTTTGCTTGTTGAATTGATTGCTCTTGATGTTTGCTCATGATGTTTGCTTGAATGCTTGTCTTTTTCTTAAAATCTCTCATTTTCTCATAATTGCTCAAATGATCTTTGCATCAAAATCATGTTTTTGATGTTGGGATTTCGTTTCATGTGTTCTAAAATGTTCATTTCAATGATTGCTTTCTAAGTTGCTCGAAAAATGTTTGAAAAAAAAAAACCCACCAAAACCACCCAGATCACTCTAACCGAATCGGTTGGCACTCCAACCGGATCGGTTGGAAGCCTCGTACTTAATAAAACCACTACAACCGATCGGTCACTATCCGTAACCGGATCCGGTTGTGAGTTCTGTAAAAAAAAAAAAAAAAAAAAAAAAAAATTTTGTGTGTTTCTTGTTTCGTAAGTTTTATGTTTTATATGTTATATGATCTCTTGCATGTCTCTATGTTATTTGTTTTTGTTATTTTTGTTTATATTAGTTTCGTATTAATTTTGAATAAGATTATCTTGTTTTAGATTCTCTTGTTTGATTTGTGTTACGTGACTAATTGTGTGTGCTTGCGTCTATGTGATTGTCATTTTTTTTCTGTGATCGTGCGTTAATTTGTTTTAAGTGTCGTTTTATGTTTTTTATGTTCGTTCTAGTTAATATGTGTTTATGTGTTTTGTTTACTTGTGTTTAGTTTTATGTTCGTAACCTTTACGTGTTCTTATTTTATTTTATCAATAAAAGTTTTGAAATAAAACTTGTTTAAAAAAAAAAAAAAAAAAAAAAAAAAATTAGAAAAACTCCTCCAACCGATCGGTCAACCCGTAACCGGTTCGGTTGGAAGGTTGGTCACGATTTGGTTCATTCAACCGATCGGTCACACCCGTAACCGATTCGGTTGGACTAATCTGTTAAAAAAAAAAAAAATCCGTTTTAATTTTTGTTTTGTGTGTTTGTGTTTAGATAAAATAAGTTTAAATGTCTTTTTGTTTTGCAAGAGTATCATTTCTTTTATTTGGTTTTCCATTTTAAGTTTTGTTAATTTGGTACATTGTGAATAAATAAGTACATTGTTTTTAAAATAAAAGTGTTTTGAACTTTGTGGGTATGTTCACTTGAAACCCTCACGAGACTATAACTCGTCCACTCGGGCCACCGGGGTTTAAAGGCTTGTTGCATCGCTAAATGCAACCGTGATGCCTCTGAAAGTGAGTTTTAGAATTTTACGCGTTTTGTAGTTTAGTTTATTTTTGCAGATTTAATAAGCTCTTGGAGGAAGGATTGGTTGGATCGTGAACCTTATACTCTTGATTGGACATGTTTGTTTGAGAGGAATCGATTGATCTCACACGCTTATGCTAGCGTTTGCTTAGCACCTTATCATATGGAGTTCGATCGTGATGTTTAGCCCGGAGGTTTCGTTTCACTTAGACTTATTATTTTAATTTTCCTATCTTTACATGCTTTGAAGTTTTTGCAATTGCTTTATTTTGTTTCTTTGTTATTTTTCCTTTGTTTGTTTGTTTGGTAAATTATTTTAATAAATTGACTTTTCAAGTCCTCGAAAGTAAGGCTCACCCATTGTAAACAAAGCGTGTGAGAGGTATAAGCGGGTCTCCCCGATTCCCTAAAGAAGTTGGGTTTTAATATGCTTGTGACACGCTTCTCCGCTTCTTTGTGCGTTTCAATGGAGCTACCGAGAACTCGTGGGACAAGAATAAGTCATGTTTGGTTTAAAAAAAAAAAAAAAAAAAAAAAAAAAAAAAAAAAAAAAAAAAAAAAAAAAAAAAAAAAAAAAAAAAAAAGAGTCGTAACTAGATTTAAGTTATTTTTCTTTTGTGTGATTAACTTAAGTGTGGGGGGAAATATTATTGTGGAAAACGAAACTAGTTTTTAGATTCCAAATTTTTGGGCCAATTTTAAATTTTGTGAACTTGTTTGCCCTTGTGATCTAGTTGTTTTCACGCGTATAGGTTAATATATTAGAATAACTGGATCAACCCACTGGTGAAATCGGTAATTTTGAAAAACTTGAGATGTGTCCCGATTAATATTGCAATCCATTATGGGATCGATGACATTTGCTAGCACATATTTTATAGCCCTTCCACTAAATTGTGAGGATTTGAGCCTGTTTCATATAGCATACATGTTTTATGCTTGAATCTTTTGCTATGAGTGTGCCGGTGATTTTATTTATTCTAGAACTTGTACTTGCAAATCATTACGGACATGATAAGATCACATTCGTGTGATATAAGTGTTTATGCGTGATAAAGAGGCACCTTAGGAATAAAACCAAATGGCCTTCCAGTTTACATCTAATGATATATTAGCTAACCACATCGGTTAGTTAACCACCTTTACATGGACCCATTTGTTAGCGCTCATCTTTAGCGCTAGATACCCCTAGTTACACCCTCCGAGCCATCCTTTTCTTCTTGTTAAATCCAGAAAAATACAAAAATATTTTACACTTTAAACCTTAGCCTACCCTTGTCAAAGTCTAAATAGTTGGTTGCTAGTTGCTTGGTATGTTGGATTGTTTTTGATGATTATCAGTTAGCCACACTTTGCCATTCGTGTGTGCCATTCCGACAAAGATGAAGAGTGCACCTTCTTATTTGTATTTTTGTGGTGTATGCTTATACGAAGTGTGGGGGAGATATGATGTAAGAAAGAAGGATAAGATAAAAAAAAATGTGAAAAAAAAAAAAAAAAAGAATAAGTCATCGCAAAAAAAAAAAAAAAAAAAAAAAAAAAAAAAAAAAAAAAAAAATATGTGATGACAAAGATAGCCAATGTGCTATATTATTATGAAGATGAATGAAGAGAAGTATGTTTGAGATATCGATTAGCCAATGTGCTAAGGCGTATATATATATATTTGGTGATCGATATGTGAAGAGGAGAAGTTTGTAACTATAATCATTTTCGGGTTTGTGGATTGTTTGGTGACTAGCAACATGGGTATTAGACTTGACTTTATTTTTCTTTTAACACCAATTTCATAAATAATCCCATGCCTTATCCATACCCTTTATTCACCCTAAGCCTATCGTTATAACCCGAATAAAAGCCCTCTTTAGATGTTTACACTTGGTGCTTACGCCACGTCGGTGGAGTTTTGTTTCTTGTACAAGCCTATGGTAATATTTAGATCATGACTGAGCAATATGAGTGTACTATTCCTTAATACTATCCATCACTAAATAAAATGAGTGTTGAGTGAATTATACATCCGTTCTTTTTCGTGAGGTGCTTAGCCATGTTATCAAGCGAGAGAATCCATGGGGTATTGTCAAACATCTCGATTTTTCACCTCTAAAAGCTTAAAACGATGAATCTTATCTTGTACTTGTACTTGGTAGATTTGCATCACATTTTCTAATCATATTTCATGCACCATGTGGGATTTATTTTCTTTATTTCTAGATTTGCTTGAGGCAAGCAAAACCTTAAGTGTGGGGAGTTTGCGCTCATTTTTCGCTTATTTTTATATTTAAAAAAAAAAAAAAAAAAAAAAAAAAAAAAGAAAAATAATTTTAAGCAAAAATATTTCGATTTTAAAATTTTTCTTTTCGTTTTGTCATTTCGGTTTGTAGTTTATTTTTCTTTTCTTAGATTTGCTTGAGGGCAAGCAAAGTTTAAGTGTGGGGAATTTGATAACGCTCAAATTGTGCATGTTTTTAGTAGCGTTATCCGTGCTTTTATGTGTGTTATTTGGTTATAATCATATGCTTTTAATGCTTAATCGTACAAAAGTCGTTTGCTAGTTCATTTGTAGCCAAGTACGGGAAAGTGGAGAAAAGACGGAAAAAGAAGTAAAATATGAAGATTTCTCCATTTCTGAAGAATTCCGACAAAAGCAAGACTTGCGGAGTATATTCGAGAAGATAAAGTCATCAAGTTAGTGGTCCAAAGACTCAAGAATAAAGTTCAAGAAGGAAAGCGAGAAAGAAATGAAGAAAAGAAGCTTAAACGAAGAAATATTGGAAGCCTCGTTGTTCCCGACACACCTTCACCATTTTGGCCATAACTTTTGCATACGGACTCCGTTTGACCTCCCGTTCATGACCACGGAAAGCTAAGAGAAAGATCTACAAATTTGGCTTTTGACCTTTTCTGTCAGAAAGTCGCAACCGGATCGGTTGGGGCCCAACCGAATCGGTTACGCTAGTGACCTCTCCAAGTAATTTTAATGCATCCTTAAGTGCCATTAAGCCTCAAGTCCGATCATATGGTCCTAATAACTCCTAAACCTGCTACTTTATGACACTTTGTGCCCAAGAAACTTACTTGGTGGCTAAGGGTGGCTTCTACCTATAAATAAGACCATTTTTGGTTAGTTTTGTGTGTGTAATTCTTGCCTCCACCCTTAAGGACGAATTTCCACCAACCTATCTCTCCCAAAAGACCACAAACCTCTGCCATTTCTAGAAGTATGCTTGGTTAGAAGTTGTAGTTGATTGGAGGCTTGAAGGAGTGCTATAATCCTTCACCCTTGCCTAATGTAATCTTACTTTGGGTAAACTCTTGTTACTTTTATGATGTTGAATGCTATGATTCATGTTTGGTTCTTTGGTTGTGTTGATTATGTGATACTTGTTTATTTCATATGAGAACTTGTGATAAAAGGATGTTTGGATAATTGTAGTGTTTGTTTGGAATATGTTGATAACATCATATTTGGTTGAATTGGAACTTGTTCTTGTTTATTGTTTTGGTTGATCATTGTTGAGTCTAATGTCGAAATATTCTTAACAATGGTTAGTTTCAATTCATTAGTCGACAAATGATTTTGGTCTTGTACTTTGTGACGATTGTGCAAGAGAATTAATAAACATAACAAGTAAAGGTTTAATTTGGATTATGGCGAAAGGAATCTTTTGAATATGTGTTCTCATTATCTTTCAAGTAAATGGAACTTTACAAATTAATAACATCAAAGTCTATGGCGAAAGGGATTCTTTGTTGTTGTTGGTATAAGGCTCATGACATGACCACTTGATTGAGGCTTATGCACATTTGATTTATAAAACACTAAACTATTATTATAGGTTCTATCTTTGATAATATGTTTTCCAAACTAAACATCCTAATATCCTTGTGATCATTTGTCTAAACATGTATGTTCTTTGTGTGCTTGTTCTTAGTGGTTTGATCCGTGACAATCATAACCACGACCTTGATACGTGCTTGTTCTTATATTGCTTTTCTTGTTGGTTTGATATGTGACAATCATAACCATCAACTTGTTACTTGCTTAAACAAACAAACGACACTTGTAGTGCAACCAAGTCTCTTGGGACGACCTTGATTTACCATATACTATACTACAACTTGACTAGGGTATACTTGCCGAATGTGTTCCTAGTTAACCGGTAATTCTTGTTTACAAATTTAAAACCTCGTGGAAGCACATCAAATGATCTTTGCATCAAAATCAGTTTTTGATGTTGGGATTTTGTTTCATGTGATCTAAAATACTCATTTCAATGATTGCTTTCTAAGTGTGCTAAAAAAGTTCTTGCGAAAAACCACCAAAACCACCAAATCACTCTAACCGAATCGGTTGGCACTCCAACCGGATCGGTTGAGCCTCGATAATATTTTTAAGAAAATCCACTACAACCGATCGGTCACTATCCGTAACCGATCCGGTTGTGAGTAAAAAAAAAAAAAAAAAAAAAGTATTTTTGTGTTTCTTGTTTCGTAAGTTTTATGTTTTATATGTTATATGATCTCTTGCATGTCTCTATGTTATTTGTTTTGTTATTTTTGTTTATATTAGTTTCAGTATTAATTTTGAATAAGATTATCTTGTTTTAGATTATCTTGTTTGATTTGTGTTACGTGACTAATTGTGTGTGCTTGTGTCTATGTGATTGTCGTTTTCCGTGATCGTGCTTATATTTGTTTTAAGTGTCGTTTTATGTTTTTGTGATTCTAGTTAATGTGTTTTATGTGTTTTGTTTACTTGTGTTTATTTTTGTGTTCGTAACGTTCTATGTTCTTGTTTAATTTTATCAATAAAAGTTTTGAAATAAAACTCGTTTCTAAAAATATATATAAAAAAAAAAAAAAAAAATTAAAAAGTCTCCTCCAACCGATCGGTCACTCCCGTAACCGGTTCGGTTGGAAGGGTTGGTCATATTTGGTTCATTCCAACCGATCGGTCACTCCCCGTAACCGATTCGGCTGGACTAATCTGTTAAAAAAATCAGTTTTCAGTTTTTGTTTTTGTGTGTTTGTGTTTAGATAAAATAAGTTTAAATGTCTTTTTGTTTTTGCAAGAGTATCATTTCTTTTATTTGGTTTTTCCATTTTAAGTTTTGTTAATTTGGTACATTGTGAATAAATAAGTACATGTTTTTTAAAAATAAAAGTGTTTTGAACTTTGTGGGTATGTTCTCTGGAAACCCTCACGAGACTATAACTCGTCCACTCGGGCCACCGAGGGGTTTAAAGGCTTGTTGCATGCGCTAAATGCAACCGTGATGCCTACGAAAGTGAGTTTTAGAATTTTATGTGTTTTTGTAGTTTAGTTTATTTTTGCAGATTTAATAAGCTCGTGGAGGAAGGATTGGTTGGATCATGAACCTTATGCTCTTGATTGGACATGTTTGGATAAGAAATCGATTGATCTCACACGCTTATGCTAGCGTTTGCTTAGCACCTTATCATATGGAGTTCGATCGTGATGTTTAGCCCGGAGGTTTCGTTTCACTTAGACTTATTATTTTAATTTTCCTATCTTTACATGCTTTGAAGTTTTTGCAATTGCTTTATTTTGTTTCTTTGTTATTTTTCCTTTGTTTGTTTGTTTGGTAAATTATTTTAATAAATTGACTTTTCAAGTCCCTCGAAAGTAAGGCTCACCCATTGTAAACAAAGCGTGTGAGAGGTATAAGGCGGGTCTCCCGATTCCCTAAAGAAGTTTGGTTTTAATATGCTTCGCTGACACCGCTTCTCCGCTTCTTTGTGCGTTTCAATGGAGCTACCGAGAACTCGTGGGACAAGAATAAGTCATGTTTGGTTTTAAAAAAATAATAAAAATTAAAATAAAAAAAAAAAAAAATAAAAAAAAAAAAAAAAAAAAAAAAAAGTAATAATATAAAAAAGTCGTAACTAGATTTAAGTTATTTTTCTTTGTGTGCTTAACTTAAGTGTGGGGAAATATTATTGTGAAAAGCGAAACTAGTTTTAGATTTCAAATGTTTGGGCCAATTTTAAATTTTGTGAACTTGTTTGCCCTTGTGATCTAGTTGTTTTCACGCTTATAGGTTAATATATTAGAATAATGGATCAATCCACTGGTGAAATCGGTAATTTTGAAAAACTTGAGATGTGTCCCGATTAATATTGCAATCCATTCTGGGATCGATGACATTTGCTAGCACATATTTTATAGCCCTTCCACTAAATTGTGAGGATTTGAGCCTGTTTCATATATAGCATACATCTTTTATGCTTGAATATTTTGCTATGAGTGTGCCGGTGATTTTATTTATTCTAGAACTTGTACTTGTAAATCATTACCAGACCGCAGTAAGATCACATTCGTGTGATATAAGTGTATATGCGTGATAAAGAGGCACCTTAGGAATAAAACCAAATGGCCTTCCGTTTACATCTAATGATATATTATCTAACCACATCGGTTAGTTAACCACCTTACATGAACCCATTTGTTAGCGCTAGATACCCTTAGTACACCCTCCGAGCCATCCTTTTCTTTTTGTTGCATCCAGAAAAATACAAAAATATTTTACACTTTAAACCTTAGCCTACCCTTGTCAATGTCTAAATGGTTGGTTGCTAGTTGCTTGGTATGATTGGATTGTTTTTGATGATTATGAGTTAGCCGCACTTTGCCATTCGTGTGTGCCATTCCGACAAAGATGAAGGTGGCCAACTTCTTATTTGTATTTTTGTGGTGTGTGCTTATCTGAAGTGTGAGATGAGATGATGATGAATGTGAAAAAAATGAAAAAAAAAAAAAAGAATAAGTCATCGAAAAAAAAAAAAAAAAAAAAAAAAAAAATATATGTGATGACAAAGATGAAGTATGTTTGAGATATTGATTAGCCAATGTGCTAAGACGTGATATATATATTTGGTGATCGATATGTGAAGAAGAGAAGCTTGTAACTATAATCATTTTCGGGTTTGCGGATTGTTTGGTAACTAGCAACATGGGTATTAGACTTGACTTTATTTTTCTTTAACACCAATTTCATAAATAATCCCATGCCTTATCCATACCCTTTATTCACCCAAGCCTATCGTTATAACCCGAATAAAAGCCCTCTTTAGATGTTTACACTTGGTGCTTATGCCACGTCGGTGGAGTTTTGTTTCTTGTACAAGCCTATGGTAATATTTAGATCATGACTGAGCAATATGAGTGTACTATTCCTTAATACTATCCATCACTAAATAAAATGAGTGTTGAGTGAATTATACATCCGTTCTTTTCGTGAGGTGCTTAGCCATGTTATCAAGCGAGAGAATCCATGGGGTATTGTCAAACATCTCGATTTTTCACCTCTAAAAGCTTAAAACGATGAATCTTATCTCGTACTTGTACTTGGTAGATTTGCATCGCATTTTTCTAATCATATTTCATGCACCATGTGGGATTTTATTTTTCTTAAATTTCTAGATTTGCTTGAGGGCAAGCAAAACCTTAAGTGTGGGGAGTTTGCGCTCATTTTTCGTTTGTTATTTAAATAATAATTAATAATATAATATAATAATAAAAAAAAAAAAAAAAAAAAAAAAAAAAAATATTTTAATTTTAAAATTTCTTTTCGTTTTGTCATTTCGGTTTGTAGTTTATTTTCTTTTCTTAGATTTGCTTGAGGCAAGCAAAGTTTAAGTGTGGGGAATTTGATAACGCTCAAATTGTGCATGTTTTAGTAGCGTTATCCGTGCTTTTATGTGTGTTATTTGGTTATAATCATATGCTTTTGTTGCTTAATCGTACAAAAGTGCGTTTGCTAGTTCATTTGTAGCCAAGTACGGAAAGTGGAGAAAAAGCGGAAAAAGAAGTAAAATATGAAGATTTCTCCATTTATGAAGAATTCCGACAAAAGCAAGACTTGTGGAGTATATTCGAGAAGATAAAGTCATCAAGTTAGTGGTCCAAAGACTCAAGAATAAAGTTCAAGAAGGAAAACGAGAAAGAAATGAAGAAAAGAAGCTTAAACGAAGAAATATTGGAAGCCTCGTTGTTCCCGACACACCTTCACCATTTTAGCCATAACTTTTGCATACGGACTCCGTTTGACCCCCGGTTCATGGCCACGAAAAGCTAAGAGAAAGATCTACAAATTTGGCTTTTGACCTTTTCTGTCAAAAGGTCGCAACCGGATCGGTTGGAGCGCAACCGAAACGGTTGCTCCAAGCTGACCTCTCCAAGTTATTTTTAATGCATCCTTAAGTGCCATTAAGCCCCAAGTCCGATCATATGGTCCTAATAACTCCTAAACCTGCTACTTTATGACACTTTGTGCCCAAGAAACTTACTTGGTGGCTAAGGGTGGCTTCTACCTATAAATAAGACCATTTTGGTTAGTTTGTGTGTGTAATTCTTGCCTCCACCCTTAAGGACGAATTTCCACCAACCTATCTCTCCCAAAGACCACAAACCTCTCGCCATTTCCAGAAGTATGCTTGGTTAGAAGTTGTAGTTGATTGGAGGCTTGAAGGAGTGCTATAATCCTTCACCCTTGCCTAATGTAATCTTACTTTGGGTAAACTCTTGTTACTTTTATGATGTTGAATGTTATGATTCATGTTTGGTTCTTTGGTTGTTGATATGTGATTCTTGTGAATGTTGTCTTGATACTTGTTTATTTCATATGAGAACTTGTGATAAAAGGATGTTTGGATAATTGTAGTGTTTGTTTGGAATATGTTGATAACATCATATTTGGTTGAATTGGAACTTGTTCTTGTTTATTGTTTTGGTTGATCATTGTTGAGTTCAATGACGAAATATTCTTAACAATGGTTAGTTTCAATTCATTAGTGACAAATGATTTTGGTCTTGTACTTTGTGACGATTGTGCAAGAGAATTAATAAACATAACAAGTAAAGGTTTAATTTGGATTAAGGCGAAAGGAATCTTTTGAATATGTGTTCTCATTATCTTTCAAGTAAATGGAACTTTACAAATTAATAACATCAAAGTCTATGGCGAAAGGGATTCTTTGTTGTTGTTGGTATAAGGCTCATGACATGACCACTTGATTGAGGCTTATGCACATTTGATTTATAAAACACTAAACTATTATTATAGGTTCTATCTTTGATAATATGTTTTCCAAACTAAACATCCTAATATCCTTGTGATCATTTGTCTAAACATGTATGTTCTTTGTGTGCTTGTTCTTAGTGGTTTGATCCGTGACAATCATAACCACGACCTTGATCGTGCTTGTTCTTATATTGCTTTTCTTGTTGGTTTGATATGTGACAATCATAACCATCAACTTGTTACTTGCTTAAACAAACAAACGACACTTGTAGTGCAACCAAGTCTCTTGGGACGACCTTGATTTACCATATACTATACTACAACTTGACTAGGGTATACTTGCCCGAATGTGTTCCTAGTTAACCGGTAATTCTTGTTTACAAATTTAAAACCTCGTGGAACCCATCAAGTTTTTTCACGGGGACGCGTTTGTATTCTTGTGGACTTGTTGAATGTTTGTATTCTTGTGTTTGTTTGCTTGTTGAATTGATTGCTCTTGATGTTTGCTCATGATGTTTGCTTGAATGCTTGTCTTTTTCTTAAAATCTCTCATTTTTCATAATTGCTCAAATGATCTTTGCATCAAAATCATGTTTTTGATGTTGGGATTTTGTTTCATGTGATCTAAAATACTCATTTCAATGATTGCTTTCTAAGTGTGCTCAAAAGTTCTTTGAAAAAAAAACCACCAAAACCACCCAAATCACTCTAACCGAATCGGTTGGCACTCCAACCGGATCGGTTGAAGCCTCGATAAATATTTTAAAACCACTACAACCGATCGGTCACTATCCGTAACCGGATCCGGTTGTGAGTTCTCCAAAAAAAAAAAAAAAAAAATTATTTTTGTGTTTCTTGTTTCGTGTTTTTTTTTTTTTATGTTATATGATCTCTTGCATGTCTCTATGTTATTTGTTTTTGTTATTTTTGTTTATATTAGTTTCAGATTAATTTTGAATAAGATTATCTTGTTTTAGATTCTCTTGTTTGATTTGTGTTACGTGACTAATTGTGTGTGCTTGTGTCTATGTGATTGTCGTTTTTACGTGATCGTGCTTCTATTTGTTTTAAGTGTCGTTTTATGTTTTTGATGTTATTCTAGTTAATGTGTGTTTATGTGTTTTGTTTAATTGTGTTTATTATTGTGTTCGTAACCTTTTGTGTCCTTGTTTTATTTTGTCAATAAAAGTTTTGAAATAAAAAGTTCTTAAAAATATATATAAAAAAAAAAAAAATTATAAAGTCTCCTCCAACCGATCGGTCCTCCGTAACCGGTTCGGTTGGAAGGTTGGTCACATTTGGTTCATTCCAACCGATCGGTCACACCCGTAAACCGATTCGGTTGGAGTAATCAAAAAAAAAAAAAAAAAAAAAAAATTGGTTTTATTATTTTTTGTTTTGTGTGTTTGTGTTTAGATAAAATAAGTTTAAATGTCTTTTTGTTTTTGCAAGAGTATCATTTCTTTTATTTTTTTTTCCATTTTAAGTTTTGTTAATTTGGTACATTGTGAATAAATAAGTACATGTGTTTTAAAAATAAAAGTGTTTTGAACTTTGTGGGTATGTTCTCGGAAACCCTCACGAGACTATAACTCGTCCACTCGGGCCACCGAGGGGTTTAAAGGCTTGTTGCATGCGCTAAATGCAACCGTGATGCCTCTGAAGTGAGTTTTAGAATTTTACGCGTTTTTGTAGTTTAGTTTATTTTGCAGATTTAATAAGCTCTTGGAGGAAGGATTGGTTGGATCGTGAACCTTATGCTCTTGATTGGACATGTTTGGATGAGAAATCGATTGATCTCACACGCTTATGCTAGCGTTTGCTTAGCACCTTATCATATGGAGTTCGATCGTGATGTTTAGCCCGGGAGGTTTCGTTTCACTTAGACTTATTATTTTAATTTTCCCTATCTTTACATGCTTTGAAGTTTTCACAATTGCTTTATTTTGTTTCTTTGTTATTTTTCCTTTGTTGGTTTGTTTGGTAAATTATTTTAATAAATTGACTTTTTCAAGTCCCTCGAAAGTAAGGCTCACCCATTGTAAACAAACTGTGTGAGAGGTATAAAGCGGTCTCCCGATTCCCTAAAGAAGTTGGGTTTTAATATGCTTCACTGACACCGCTTCTCCGCTTCTTTGTGCGTTTCAATGGAGCTACCGAGAACTCGTGGGACAAGAATAAGTCATGTTTGGTTTTAAAAAAAAATAATAAAATAAAATAAAAAAAAAAAAAAAAAAAAAAAAAAAAAAAAAAAAAAAAAATGAAAAAAAGAGTCGTAACTAGATTTAAGTTTTTTTTCTTTGTGTGCTTAACTTAAGTGTGGGGAAATATTATTGTGAAAAGCGAAACTAGTTTTTAGATTCCAAATGTTTGGGCTAATTTTTAAATTTTGTGAACTTGTTTGCCCTTGTGATCTAGTTGTTTTCACGCGTATAGGTTAATATATTAGAATAACTGGATCAACCCGCTGGTGAAATCGGTAATTTTTGAAAAACTTGAGATGTGTCCCGATTAATATTGCAATCCATTTTGGGATCGATGACATTTGCTAGCACATATTTTATAGCCCTTCCACTAAAATTGTGAGGATTTGAGCCTGTTTCATATATAGCATACATTTTTTATGCTTGAATCTTTTGATATGAGTGTGCCGGTGATTTTATTTATTCTAGAACTTGTACTTGCAAATCATTACCAGACCGCAGTAAGATCACATTCGTGTGATATAAGTGTTTATGCGTGATAAAGAGGCAACCTTAGGAATAAAACCAAATGGCCTTCCGTTTACATCTAATGATATATTAGCTAACCACATCGGTTAGTTAACCACCTTTATATGGACCCATTTGTTAGCGCTCATCTTTAGCGCTAGATACCCTAGTACACCCTCCGAGCCATCCTTTTCGTTTTGTTACATCCAGAAAAATACAAAAATATTTTACACTTTAAACCTTAGCCTACCCTTGTCAATGTCTAAACGGTTGGTTGCTAGTTGCTTGGTATGATTGGATTGTTTTGATGATTATGAGTTAGCCGCACTTTGCCATTCGTGTGTGCCATTCGACAAAGATGAAGAGTGCACCTTCTTATTTGTATTTTGTGGTGTATGCTTATACGAAGTGTGGGGAGATGTGATGTGTGAAAAAAAAAAAGTGAAAAAAAAAAATGAAAAAAAAAAAGAATAAGTCATCTTGAAAAAAAAAAGTGAAAAAAAAAAAGAAAAAAAATATATATGTGATGACAAAGATAAAGTATGTTTGAGATATTGATTAGCCAATGTGCTAAGACGTGATATATATATTTGGTGATCGATATGTGAAGAGAAGCTTGTAACTATAATTATTTTCGGGTTCGCAGATTATTTGGTAACTAGCAACATGGGTATTAGACTTGACTTCATTTTTCTTTTAAACCAATTTCATTAATAGTCCCATGCCTTATCCATACCCTTTATTCACCCCTAAGCCTATCGTTATAACCCGAATAAAAGCCCTCTTTAGATGTTTACACTTGGTGCTTACGCCACATCGGTGGAGTTTTGTTTCTTGTACAAGCCTATGGTAATATTTAGATCATGACTGAGCAATATGAGTGTACTATTCCTTAATACTATCCATCACTAAATAAAATGAGTGTTGAGTGAATTATACATCCGTTCCTTTTCGTGAGGTGCTTAGCCATGTTATCAAGCGAGAGAATCCATGGGGTATTGTCAAACATCTCAGTTTTTCACATCTAAAAGCTTAAAATGATAATCTTATCTCGTACTTGTACTTGGTAGATTTGCATCACATTTTTCTAATCATATTTCATGCACCATGTGGGATTTATTTTTCTTATTTCTAGATTTGCTTGAGGGCAAGCAAAACCTTAAGTGTGGGGAGTTTGCGCTCATTTTCGCTTATTTTATATATATTAAAAAAAAAAAAAAAAAAAAAAAAAAAAAGATTTTAATTTTAATTTTCTTTTTGTTTTGTCATTTCGGTTTGTCTTTCATTTTTCTTTTCTTAGATTTGCTTGAGGGCAAGCAAAGTTTAAGTGGGGAATTTGATAACGCTCAAATTGTGCATGTTTTTAGTAGCGTTATCCGTGCTTTTATGTATGTTATTTAAAGAAGTAAAATCTGAAGATTTCTCCATTCGAAGAATTCCGACCAAAGAAAGACTTGCGGAGTATATTCGAGAAGATAAAGTCATCAAGTTAATGGTCCAAAGACTCAAGAATAAAGTTCAAGAAGGAAAAGCGAGAAAGAAATGAAGAAAAGAAGCTAAAACGAAGAAATATTGGAAGCCTCGTTGTTCCCGACACACCTTCACCATTTTGGCCATAACTTTTGCATACGGACTCGTTTGACCTCCCGTTCGTGGCCACGGAAAGCTAAGAAAGATCTACAAATTTGGCTTTTGACCTTTTCGTAGAAAGTCGCAACCGGATCGGTTGGGGCCCACCGAATCGGTTACGCCAAGTGACCTCTCAAGTAATTTTAATGCATCCTTAAGTGCCATTAAGCCCCAAGTCCGATCATATGCTCCTAATAACTCCTAAACCTGCTACTTTATGACACTTTGTGCCCAAGAAACTTACTTGGTGGCTAAGGGTGGCTTCTACCTATAAATAAGACCATTTTTGGTTAGTTTTGTGTGTGTAATTCTTGCCTCCATCCTTAAGGACGAATTTCCACCAACCTATCTCTCCCAAAAGACCACAAACCTCTACCATTTCCAGAAGTATGCTTGGTTAGAAGTTGTAGTTGATTGGAGGCTTGAAGGAGTGCTATAATCCTTCACCCTTGCCTAATGTAATCTTACTTTGGGTACACTCTTGTTACTTTTATGATGTTGAATGCTATGATTCATGTTTGGTTCTTTGGTTATGTTGATTATGTGATACTTGTTTATTTCATATGAGAACTTGTGATAAAAGGATGTTTGGATAAGTGTAGTGTTTGTTTGGAATATGTTGATAACATCATATTTGGTTGAATTGGAATTTGTTCTTGTTTATTGTTTTGGTTGATCATTGTTGAGTTCAATGGACGAAAGTATTCTTAACAATGGTTAGTTTCAATTCATTAGTGACAAATGATTTTGGTCTTGTACTTTGTGACGATTGTGCAAGAGAATTAATAAACATAACAAGTAAAGGTTTAATTTGGATTATGGCGAAAGGAATCTTTTGAATATGTGTTCTCATTATCTTTCAAGTAAATGGAACTTTACAAATTAATAACATCAAAGTCTATGGCGAAAGGGATTCTTTGTTGTTGTTGGTATAAGGCTCATGACATGACCACTTGATTGAGGCTTATGCACATTTGATTTATAAAACACTAAACTATTATTATAGGTTCTATCTTTGATAATATGTTTTCCAAACTAAACATCCTAATATCCTTGTGATCATTTGTCTAAACATGTATGTTCTTTGTGTGCTTGTTCTTAGTGGTTTGATCCGTGACAATCATAACCACGACCTTGATACGTGCTTGTTCTTATATTGCTTTTCTTGTTGGTTTGATATGTGACAATCATAACCATCAAACTTGTTACTTGCTTAAACAAACAAACAACACTTGAAGTGCAACCAAGTCTCTTGGGACGACCTTGATTTACCATATACTATACTACAACTTGACTAGGGTATACTTGCCCGAATGTGTTCCTAGTTAACCGGTAATTCTTGTTATAAATTTAAAACCTCGTGGAAGCACATCAATTATGATAACCTTTTAATAGTATTTATTAATATATATAGTAAAAGACATTTAAATGCTCAATATCCACGTTCGTCGATTCACATTTTTGGGCTACACCACGCTAAAAACTTGGGCTACTAAAGAAGATTTTTTAGCACACCAAAATATGATTTTGATTGAATAATTCTATAAATTTAAATGCTGTATAAGCACGTTCAATGATAACCTTTCTAGTTGTATTTATACAAGTCACATTTAAACGACTCGATTCATTTTTGAACCCGCTTCAAACTTGGGCCTCAAATGATCGTATATACGTTCAATGATCCGACTATTGTTTTTACACAATCACATAAACCTAGAACATTCACGAACCCTCACATCAAACCCTCGATCGTTATACATCCGACAAAGAAACCAATAAACACAATGATGAAAAAGTTGGTCTTAATTTCTCTGCACCGCGCTCGATTGGTTGAAGTTTTTTGGGTTTGATTGATACATCTAAAATGGGTGAGAAGATTTTTGGCATACACAATCAAAATATGATTTTGATTGAATAATTTATTGGTTATCTCTGTAATTTTTAAGGGATTTCTTTGTGCAGGAATTCACCGCTCAAGGATGAGTTGCTTGGATGGATTATTAGTTAGGATTTTTAAACTTTTCCAAGTAAGTTGTCCATCGCACGATCCATTTCGGTGTTATAGTGAAGCTTCTCGATCTTTTCATAGTGCTAAAAATATGTGTTACATATTTTGTGAATCTCCTTCATTCCATCGTCATAAAAATCACTCCGATCCGGTGGTTTTCACCGATTTCTAGGGTAGAGGCGTGGTGATGATCGGGGTACGGAAGACGCAGAACGAAATTCAAAAAGGTATGTACTCGATTATTGTTGGAGTTTCTTGATTTTTTTTTTTGTGTTGATTATTGATATGATTTGTGGGTAAGACGAAACTAAGGGTTTACTTATCATTATTGTGTTGTTGTGATTCTCATCGAGTTATAATGATTTCTTTCATGTTTCGCAAGCGTTTTGTGTTTGCTTTTGTATGGTAAATATTTGACTTTTTATTGTTTGGTATTGCAGTTTTAACGTGAACACAAGGAATAAGAATACCGTCATAGTAAGTCCAGGTTTTTTCACTTTCACTATATTGTTTGAATTTGGGGTATTAGTTTATCTTTTATTTATTATTTTGATAATATATTTAGGGGTCTTTTGAAGTGGTTGTTTAATTATTTGATTGTTGATTAATGAAGGGAGGACTTTAGGAAGCAATATAAGGAGGAGAACCCTCATGTCAAGTCTGTTGCTCAAGTGAGTGATATTATAATTCGTAATGTTTCTTATTCTGTAGTCGAAAAAGTTTTTTTGGGTTTTGATAAAGTTGTGAATGATAAACAGGTTGGGAAGGCTGCTGGGGCTAAATGGAAGGCGATGTCTGACTCTGTAAGTCGTATTTGTATTTGGTTTTCTATGTTTATTCCATATGAATATACATCGTTTTTCCTTTGGGTTCCACGATAAAACGTTTTGGCCTGTTATGGCCCAATCGAATGATCCACCTGCTCGGACCAACCCACTTTACATTTAAATTGAACTCCACCACTTGTACTTATTGTTGGGAATGAATACCACGCCGATATCTTGGCGGGTGACCGTCATTATGATTCGACCAACCTTTGCATTTGGTGTTGGTTCGGTATTTGCGGACCTAAGCTTCTTTTGAATGTTGCTTTACATTTTAGTTGGACTCCACCATTCTAATGCTTATTATGTAATTATAAGGTATCTATACTAAGAATTATTATTGATCACGGTGTATTGGCAACAACACCTATTACCTATATAGAGGTTGCACCACACCCGGGTGTTAAATTATCCGAGGCAATGATGATTTGTCTCTGCATCTAAATTTTTAAGGAGCGTAATTTAACCAGGCTCATATCTTGGCGGGGCAACTGAACTCTAACTTTGGTTGTAGCCAAGTCTGCCAATTGGTTTTGGCTCTACATTTGCATATCTGAGCCTCATGTGTAGTGTGTATGTATAAGTGAGTTCTGGAAGCTTCGAGCTTATAAGTATATTTATGAATGCTTTTTAGTATTATGTACAATAATATTTTTACCCCATCTTTTCGCTCCGCTGTTGATGGTATGTATAATGAGAATGGTGTAATTTAATCTTTTTTCAATTCCCATCGCGGATGCATCTTGGCGCGTCCTCACCTTACTAAAGTTGCAGCCAGGTTGTCTGCACCTTGGCAGAGCAAATCACTAGATTTGCAGCCATCGCGGATGTTTACGCTTTTTTCAATTCCCACCCTGTCTGAGGCTCATAAACATTTTTTTTTCTGATTTCGTAACCTATTATCATTTTTGTACCAGTTAAAAGATGATTGATATAATTAATGGTGTAATTTAATCTTGGGGCTATTTGTACGTGTTTTTGTATCATATTGGAGTTATCCAATTAATAGATTTTTATATATCTATTTTGTAGCATAAACACGTTATACATATCGGTTTGTTAGGATAAAGGAGTACTTGGCTTTTATAATAGGAAAATTCTAAGAATGCATTTTTCGCTCAAGGTGTCATCACTTTTAGAAAAAAGTTTGGGTATTTCAAAATAAACTTTGAGACTTGCGACTTTATCCTTCCAATGTAATAGTGACACGTGTCCCGACAGCTTTTCGAGTCCAATCATTTTCGTACCTATGAATTTTAGTCGACTAATATCCCGCGACCTTTTAAGATTCGCGATTTTTTTTTTGATATTTTCGAGAAAAAGTCAAACTTTAAAAAGTAATATTTTATTCCTTTTGCTCCTTCCCAATGTCGAGCGACTTAAGCGAATTAATTTTAGCGGTTTTGGCCAAATAGTATTTTTGTACTTTTTCCCAATTTTACACCACGGTAAAAATACTTTTACTTATCACATATCTTTCCTAACCAATGAATTAGAATAACACATACATTACACCCCATTACAAAATTACTCCTACAAGTCAAGAACATCGTCTTCTCGAAATCGCAAAAAAATGTTTCAGATTCGGTATGTTTTTTATGTTTATATATATAAATTGTTCAGATATTTGTTTTTCCCTTATTTATTTGAAATTAATCATGTTTAATAGTAGTTTTGCAACAACAATTATGTTTAGGTTACAATATTGTGTTTGGGTTTGTAATTTATCCGTGTCCGAGATGTGATTCTTTGTTGTTCTACCTTTTGAAAGTATACTTGGCATTTGTTACAAAATTGTAGTGTGAGGCTTGGATGATTGAATGCGGTTTTGTTACTCCCTTATATGTTATTAAGTAGAGTATTTTTATTTTATTTTATTTATTTATTTTATTTTTTCATTTGTAGGAATATGAGGCGAAAATCATCATCGAAGTAAACCAAACTACTTTTCTTTAATAAAATCCAAGTTGGATAAAAATCGAAGGAAGTTGTTTAGGGAAACTTGTTTGGTAAATGGTTGGACCTTTCTTATTTTGACCACGAAGCACATATGATAGATTATGTTTTACAAAACAATGTTATCCGAATGAAAACCATTATGATATGCCGATTGTATATTATATTGATGACCGTCCCCTTCATTTCGATCGTCGAGTTTTCGCTTATCATCGGTTTTAATTTTGGAAAAGTAAGTTTTGAAAAATATGGATCTGGACACATCAATTTTATGTCAAGGGTTTTCCCAAAACATTCGGGTTCAAAATTACAAACTTAGATATTCTTGGCCTAATTGAGGATGAAGAGGCATTTGGTATCATATGCACGAAGATGCGAGACGTCTTTGTCTATTGTTAGCTTTGGAGGTTATCTTCATGGGCGATTATTGGTTCGGGAAGTTGATGTTTCTCTCATGCGATTAGTTGAAAACCTAGATGATTGGGATGCCTTTCCATGGGAGAGCATATTTGGAGGCATTTGTATGATGAAATTTTGGATGTTGCGATAAACACAAGTGGGATTTCCTTCAAGGTATTAACAAAGACCACAAGTTTGTTCCAACCTATACCTTGTCGGGATTCGTTTGGGCTTTCAAGGTTAATATTTTATATATCAATATAAACTGGATTCATTTTGTGTATCAATATTTTATGCTATTATTTTTATTGAAATTCCAAAATCCGTATAGATTTGGATCTGGAGTCTTTTGAAAGAAGCATTCTATGGTGGAATAAAGTTCGATATTATGCCAAGAGGAGTAAGCGTGGTCAAAGAATACACCCTTCAAAAGATCGATTATAAGTTTCTTTTGGAAAGGTAAAAGTAATATATAAAATTTTCTTATTAATGCAATCTTTTTTCTACATTAATGCAATCTTTTATTGAACATTATTATTTGTTTTTAAGGATTGAATCTCGTTAAAGAACCGACACCGACAATAGCCGAGAGGAGATCGATTGGTATATAAAGTTTACGGCATTTTTCCATGATTACATACCTAGAACTCCACGGTGAAAACAACACATCTCACGACGAGTGGTTGAAGAAGATGGCAGCGAAGACGCAAGCGTGGCAAGGCGAAGGAAACATTTACCTATTATACGCAGGAGTGAGAGCGTTATAATAGAGATCAAGATAACCAGGATCGTGTTATTACAGAGTTAAATAAGCGTTTGTTCAAACTTGAGACAATTATTCAGGTTATTTAAGCATTTGTTCAAACTCATATACCCATCAATAATCACACGAATCGATAATAATATCGTCCCTTTTTCGTGTTCTTGCTCGAGAAAGAAATGGGGTAATATATCCTTCTTTTTTTATCGTATATATACTTTGACATTATCGAAGTCGCTAGCGATGGATTGAAAACCACTAGCGGTGCTTTCATATACTCTAGCGATGGATACGGATACACGAATTTACAAAATGGATTGAAAACCCTTCAAGTATTATCGACCCTTGAAGTATTATCGAAGCGCTAGCGATGGATTGAAAACCTCTAGCAGTGGTTTCATATACTCTAGCGGTGGATACACGAACTTTACAAAAGCGCCCTTCAAGTATTATCGAAGTCGCTAGCGCTGGATTGAAAACCACTAGCGGTGGTTTCATATACTCTAGCAAAGTGGATACACGAAATTTACAAAAGCGCCCTTCAAGTATTATCGAAGTCGTCGGCAATGGATTGAAAACCACTAGCGGTGGTTTCATATACTCTAGCGATGGATACACTAAATTTACAAAAACGACCCTTCAAGTATCCATTATCTTTCGTATATATCCTTTTATAAATACTTATTTTCATTCTTAGGAGAAATTGGAGTTATGTAATGATCTCGGCATCTTAGTGCAGTTTTGTGATGAGCTTAATCATGATTTTCTTGACTTGTTTGAGTCAAGTCGATCAAGCATTGATACTAGTTCATCGGTAGCGGCTAGATGAATTTTTCGATGACGATCTTGCAAAGGTAATGTACAAAATCGGTAAACAAGTGTAAAACTCTTTCCGTAGCATAACATATCATAATGATAGGTTATTTATAAAACGACAGAATTTATTATCCAAGAAGAATTAATGTTGCGACATGAAGAATTAGAAAGTGCCGGTTAAAAGAGCGTGATTGATGCAACAAGAGAAGAGGTTGAGGATGGAAGAGGACAAGTTGATAATGAGGAAGAGGAAAAGAGGTTGCGATGAAAATGAACGAAAGAAAAGGGAGAAGCAATCATGAAGTCGATCATATGAAAGCCGAGAGAGCGCGTTTTGCGGTTTCAAGAGGAGTGAACAACGTTCGGGTGAAGCTAATTCGTATTATTGGACCAATGCATATGCTGAAAAGAAAAGACGATGCTCTAGCTTACCTGATCCAGATATGAGTGAAAAACTTAAATTTGTCACGCCTTGGGTTGAGGTATGAAAAATACTTCTTGACAACCTTTTAAAATATATATTGTTAATGACAAATGATTATAAGTTTAATCGTTTCATATACTAGGATCTTGCACGCTGCACCAATGCTGTCAACAGAGTTCATTTTACAAATGAATTTGATGAATTTCTTGGACAAATAGGACCACTTAACTGCAAGTTTCCTTGGTGTGACGATGTGTGTGTGGATAGAAGGTTTTGGGAAAGTTTGGTTTGCTTAGACCCGCCTAGGAAAGGTTGGCTAAGGGATGAGGCAAGTACTCATACAACTGTACATACAGAAATTATTTGTTATAAAGTTTATCACACTCATTCATGTTTGAAATTCTGACACATAGAGTTGTGGGTTAATTACCTTTGGCATGTTAGGCCGATCACGGCTAATTGGGCGATGGTTAGTAGCTATTTTGTTCACACATTACAAAATTCTTTGCCGTTGTGGTATGCTAATGGTGAAAGATACTCTATTCCATGGTCGGCGTTAAGCATGTAAGTAACGATATATATATACATGCCGATTAATAATCTTGATTAGCTTTTGCTATATATTGATATTATGTTTGTGACCCAAACGTTGTAGGTTTTCATGCCGATTAATGGCGACGCTCATTGGTTTCTTGCCCGTTTGGAGATGAACGGCATTGTTACCTTTATGATAGCGGTCAAACTTTTGAAGAGGAATGGCGAGTTTTATATCAAAGCGAGGGAGTGTTTCTGGTTTGGCTATTTATTCATATGTCATAAGAATTAATACATAACCGTTTAACCGACTTTTAAAACATTAGTTTTTAAGACGGTGCTACTTTTGTCCACGACTACAATTACGAGGTCCTAGCACAAGCGCAAGTATTTGAGAAGAAAGGCATTGATCCGGCTAGTTATTTCATTACATTTACTATCGTTGAACAAGTACCAAGCGGTAGGGATATTTGGTGATTGTGGTATTTGGGTATGTATTTTTTATACCGCTTGGCTTTTGGTCTACCATTGGATGTGAAGGATCGTATTCAGGCTGCGCTTTCATACCGTGAACAAATGGCTAGTTTTTTTTTTAAACACCGTGTTTGTGTTTAGCTATGTTCTATTTTTGTTGATGTATTACTTGAAACAAATTGATAACCATATGCTCCCTTGAATGGTTTTGTATTGAACATGTTGTATTATACTTGTGTTCAAGCTAAGGTAGTGACGTTGCAAATTTGTTTACTAGTAATATTTTTCTATAAAAATAAGCAAAAAAATATTAAACACACACCAAATTATATATACAAAGTAGGCCAAACCCATGCATGCTAGTTTACAAGTACTGTCCATTCGGTATGCGTTACTCAACATTACACACTAGGCGACTTTTTTTGGGAGAGTTTGACTATATCTTAGATATATCATTTGAGTATGGCTGGAATGTACTTTTTAGACACTTTTTAACTGTTCAATATTTTGTACCTTTTGTATATTTTGTACCTACTAACCAAAACTACCCATATTTTATCTTACATATATTTTTGTTTTTTCGACTTCTACTAAATATGGCATCGAAAACACGAATCAAAGGGTCATTATGAATTATGGTATCAAGAATGGTCGTAAGTTTGTCCATTTACTTTTCTCTATTAAATTTTATTCAACAAGGATTTTGTTTTGTTGAATTATATCCATTGTTACACGTAATGTCCGAAGCAATCAAGATCTTGGGTTTGATGTTTATCATGGCGGTCTTTTTTTTACCCTTAAGTTATTTAGGTGGAGATGTTTTACATTTGAGGTTACCTAGGTTGAGTAGGTTATCGTATTCTCAAATATGTGACATCTTTGTTGAAAGAAATTAAGGAGGATATTTGGGCTTGGTATTTTGTCTTCCAATTAGTAGCACGGAGCAAGGGTTGACCCTTGTAGAAGATGATAATGATGTCAAGCGTATGACATGGTGAGCTCCATGGTCTAGTTGAGATCTATGTTTGTCATCACCACGTGTTCATTTAGTTACTTACTATCACAAGAACTTGTCTTTTGATTCCTCGGACGATGATCGGCGTTTAAAATTAAAAGTCACGAAAAGAAAAAAAGATGTCGATCGTCATCGTTTGAAGAACTAATGGCATGGGAAGAAGAGGAAAAAATTCACCGACCTACCTTAGGACACCTTATATCAAGCCTTTTGTTGAAGCTAGTTTATTCAGAGGAAAGTCTCGAATTTGGTGGTAATAATGACCTTGAATACATTCCTCCTTGTTTAAGGACTACGATCCGACCTTATGTGTCGGATGACTTTGAAGATTCTTGGACACGAACTCCACTGTTATTCAAAGTGTTTGTCAAGCGAACGTGGGTTCGAGGTTAGTCCGTTAAGAGGTAAGAACCTTTTGAGCGACTTTGAGGTCTGCCGATAATCATGACCTTCAGGATCCACATTCTACTAGTTTAATCCCATCTATTCAAAACAGCCCTTTAAAGTGTAAGAGGTTTTTAATGACATTGATGGCCTTCCTACGGTTGGAAGCTCAATTGTAGTTCAATATGTGTCCAAGAAAAGTCGTTTTGAACCGGTACCTTGAAATCTAGGAGATTATTTGATGAATTTGAAGAAGTTGGTAGTAATCAATCGATGATATGAAGGGTGATGAGGCAATCGGTTTGGTTAATGATCAAGTGATAGTTGCGATTCCACGGTGATGGTTCCATGTCATGACCTCTTCCGATCCAAGTAATTCAAGGTATTATGAAGGCTACCATGTGGTAGTTATTTGATCTTCGGTGGTATGTACCTGTTAAACATTTTGTTCCTTTTTGCATGATGACTAGTTAGTGTATGTTACAAACTACACTAACTAGTCATCATGATGAAACAATTTATTTTCGTGATGTGGTGAAGGCTTGTTAGTGTATGTTACAAACTAGTATGTGATGATGCTTCTACTACCATGTGTATGTTACATTGCAATTATTATGATTAAATATCTTTGATGTCTATCGACAACTATCTCGATAACAAAACTACAACAATCATCTCAATAAATTGTTTCATAGATAAGATTTTCCACACAACCATTACATTGTTAAAATTTAGACTGATAACATTTATTATTGAACTATTACATCCATTCAAACAGTACTGCTAGAACCACATCCTTCTTCAGTTGATTTCCTTTCCTTGAGTTTTTCAAAGTACTCTTCCAGTTCTTTAATCCTTTTTGCCACTGCCCTAACTTTTTCTGGTGTAATGCCATCTTGGTTCTCCTTACACGTAATATCACCATCTAGTTTTTTCTTCTCAGAAAAATCTAAAGCCATTGTGGATTGTTGTATGTGTGCCATGAAATTGTCATCAGCATCCTCTTTCCTGTTTGGCACTTGTTCACAATTAGCTTTTCCAGATAAGTTCAAAGCCATTGTGGATTGTTGTATGTGTGCTATCAAATTGTCATCAGCATCCTCTTTCTTGTTTGGCACTTGTTCACAATTACCTTTTCCAGATAAGTTCAAAGCCATTGTGAATTGTTGTATGTGGACTATAGAATTGACTGTATTTATGCTTATTTTGTTGACTTGTGTTTAGGCGGAAAATTATTTTGGCGGGATAATAGATAAGCGTATTTTTAACCGATATAGTATGAGCGACTTTTTAAAGCGATTTATGAAACACTAAACCTTATCTTTTAGCTATTTTGGGCAAGCTGTCAATGTTCGTGATCCTTTATTGTGATGGTCCCCCATATCAATATTGACTGTCTTTTATGTTTGAATATTCATCATCAAAATTTTAGCATTAACTAACCTTTACATGCTTGTAATTGTTTATAAGGTAATCATGGCCATCGAGTTTGTGGTGCGACCAAACAGAAATTTTTACCCTAGGTTTCTTGAGCTTCCTCGATTTGCTGACCGTGCTTTCAATGGGAATCGTCATTTCTATTTAACTGGAATACAAAGACAACGGAAGAAAGTAAGGATTATTGGTCAGTTAGGAGGTCCCATTAGGATTGTAGGTAACAAATGGGTAGAATTTGTTCATGAAAACATGTATACGGATGTTCAAATGTTACACTTTGTACAAGAAGGTGATGACTCTTTTACGTTCATCGGCTATGATTCTAAAGGGTTGGAAGTTGAGGATTATCTTTGGTGTAGAAAGTCGTCATATAAGGTTTCGAGTTCTCGGTGCCATACCCTCAATTTCCACAAAGTTATTTATAACAACTCATTTTTTGTTTACGTTTATTTAAGAAAACGTGTATTTTGGTACTGTGTATGTTATAATTGTTAATCAGCAGATGGTGTTTCAGACATTGCCCGGTAATTTTCTAGATGGTATTGGGTTGCGTGGTACTGTTGTTGTTGTTGTTGAAGGAATGGAGTTTAATGTGGATGTTACTTGGGGCTATGAACGAGGTCATGATCCTCTTGTTTTGTATGTTATGGATGATGAGATGTGGTCGACTGCTCTTCAATATTCCGATATTGAGTTTGGCGATGTTATTGTTTTTACTAAATTGGCAAAGAATAGGTTGAATATAACCGTGTTTGGTTTCGAAGGTGGGGCAAAGATACAGGGGCAGTTTCTTGGTGTGACGCAATTGTTTTTTCCACAAAATGATCTTGATAACGAAGATGGAGGTAGGCTTGAAATCTCATAATCATATTCAATAATATCATAGCATTAATCTTTAAGATTTATTTTGATATTTTTGAAACAGGTGATGAGCGAATGCAACACATTTGCCAATGGATTGGTCACCTTGATCATTTTGGTGAGCGAACTGATGTCTTTCTGGAAGGTCTCTGAAATTCTTCCGTTATGTAAACTTGTAAGTTTGTGTTTTGTGTGCACTTTGTTGTCTATGCATTTATGTAATTATATATAATTTTTGTAATTGTTGCACACCAGGATATTCCAAACCATTTTCTTGAGAATCATCCTATGCATTTTATCAAAATGCACTTTTTAGGAATGATGAAGTCGAATACATGATGCAAATTCAGATTGAGTATCATAGAGACAATCCATTCCGGGTGAATCATGTTAATGCATTAGGTGACTGGACCTACTTTTTTGAAGATTGTGAGTTTGAGCATGGAAAGATGATAAGGTTTAAGTTCATGTATGTAGAGTCATATGATGGTTTGGTGTATCCTGTTTTCCATATTTGTTAGGAAATCAGATAAGGTTAAATTTAATGTATGTAGATTGTTATGACATTTTCTCTATATATTTTGTTGGGTTACATGAACAAACTTTTCAGTGGTTAAAGAGTGTATATACTTGTATTCGATGAATTTGTTTACCTGTTACAAATTTTAACACTTTATGGTAAGTAGGACTTTCACAACACAACCATTATGTTGTAATCCTTCATATTAGTTCATAATATCACTATTTTTCCACTACTTTTGGTAGACGTAATCTTGGTCAGCAGTTGGAGTGTCGTTGGTGTATCCACCGCTAGGACATTTCAAACCACCGCTAGAGTTGATGAAACCAACGCCGGAAGAATGATACCAATGCTTGAATTAAACCATCGCTAGAGTTGAAGAAACATCGCTAGAGTTGATGAAACCATCGCGGAAGAATGAATCCAATGCTTGGATTAAACCCGCTAGAATTAAACCATTGCTAATATAACCTTTGTTTGTTGTTTAACCGGGACTGACCCTGGGACAACTGTTTGTTTTAAAATCATTTATTTTAAAATCATTTTAACATGAACTAAAATTTCATTAATAATTAAAATGTTACAATGCTAAATAAAACAATCCAAATACGTAAATCATAAATCTAATCGAATGCTCCCGCATGCGAGTCATACGACGGAGTACGAGCGAGCAAATCCTCCAACCGAGCCAAATCTTCCTCGTCTCTGAGATCGTCTACACCATCGTCTTTGTTCTCCGATAGCTCCAACTTATTTTGGTCTTTGGCGTTGTTCGTTATATTGAAACACACCGCCACAAGTTGTCGAGAACCTCGCGATCTTTGCGTGCTTGATCTTTAAAAATTTGTTGATGATGACTTTTCTTTCAATGGTAATGTCGTTACAAACGGTAGTTTTGTCTCATTTGTTCCTTTTCCCCTTTGCTGGTCAAACAATTTGATGGCGCTTATAATAGCGTTTTTCGAGCCGCATCGTCGATATTGCATTGATTTTGAGCGTACACTTGCTTATCTTCAACGGAATCGGGGAGACGGCAAGCCATATTAAATCTTGTGGGAAGTATTTTGATCTTCAATTGTTTGAAATTGTGTGTTAAAAATGTGTTTTAGTTGAAGTTGGTATTTATAGAGCGGTAAAAATTGTTTTGAAAATGTTTATTTTTTTTTTTTTTTTTTTTTTTTTTTAATATTTATTGACCAAACGGTTGTTGCTTTTAGGGGAAATATTTATTGCATACATTTATACGACAACTGTAATGTACTATCACATATCCCAAAATATTCTGAGCAACTTTTTAAAAGCGCCTTTTTCAATTTAGCGATTTATGATACGCTAATAGTTTGTCTTTTATCTTTTTGTTCCCACATTCACTTCCTACCGACCAGAACCCTATCTTCTTAATAATCTAATACAACTGTCGTTTTCGTTCGATTATTAAAATTGAATTGTGCGAAAGGTTCGTCATACTTTATTGTCATGGTCCCCCATATCAATTTTGCCTATATTTAATGTTTCAATATTCGAACCTAATTAGGGTTTACATTTCAAATTATTTTTACTTTTTAAAGTATTGTATTTTACGTGTTCCTGTAACAGGATGGCACCTATTTGGAGTTCAGATCCTCGTTACCTGTTTGACGTTCATCTTTTGGGGGAGTTTTATTTCCAACCGTTGAGGTATGAAAATGGGGGTGTTTTTTATTGGAGTTTGTCCAAGGATAGGAAGGTGGACTATAATAGTATGTGCCAGTTTCTGAAAGAACATACTGAGCTAAATTTCCAATCGTTGTTTTTCTGTTTACCACAATGTCAATTAGAGGTAGGATTGAAACTAATAGAGTGCGATAGGGATGTGGCTGCCATGTATGACCTTGCTGATCGATATGGGAAGTTGATGATGTATATGGCACATAATCCCCAAAACTTATTTGATTTTTATTATCAAAATCTTAACTTTTGTGATTATGAAGATGATTATACAACCAAATTGATTATACATGGAAGAAGATTAAAAGATGCAAGCAATATGACATATGATGAGCTTATTGCTTTGGCTGAAGAAGAAGCAAGCGTCCTTATTGATGTTGATGTCGATATGTCTCATTAGCCATAGGGATGTAGTTGCTAAGCCTAAGGTTAGCGTAAGTTGGTTTTCATTGAAGAGCAAGATAAAGCCTTTGCGAGCGATCGATAAAAAATTAAGGTGGTGCAAAAAATTAAAAAAAAAAAAAATCAAATCAACGCTATTTACGAGTATTAGATTCTACTTTGTGACACATACATCTAATAAACCAGCGATATATGTGTCACAAAGTAGCATTTAGCGACCCGAGGAATATCATGGAGTTTTTTTTTGGGATTTTGTTTATAGCAGACACTTATATTTTACAGTGCGTTAAAGTTACAAATTTATTCATATCACACTTACCACGACACGTATCCATATCGATTATACTTTTTTTGATGGTGTAGGTTATGTTTTCAACACTACGTTACAAGCCAACATATCAACGAGCATGTTATAACACGGTATGTTCCCACAAAAGTACTTAGACAAACATAAATAAGTAAGTGCATATATATCCAACAAAATTAACCTTAATTGGTTTATAGAACATCCATAAGCGTAAACATAAACATCATACATTCCTAACCATATACTAAACTCAAAACATATATGAAGAAACCGATTCGAAGACACCATACACTTGAGCTTCTCAATGAATGACATAAGCTCCTTGTTCGCTCGCTTGTTCACAACCTTCACCAACATGTTAGCAATGTACGCCAAATCTTCATTTTGCAAAATATTCAACTGTGAAATACTTTGCACACATGAATCAAAGGGATACAAAAGCGCAACTCTGCAATCACGAAATCCTCTCGGTAACACGAGACCTAATATCTTGGGCTTTTTGGTTAATTTCGTCGTTCACCCTAGTGACAAAGAACCTCCTACTAAACTTCTCCACCATCATGTCTCTAACGAGACTAGAACCCAGCAGCAGACTAATTCTGGCGTAAAGGCATTTTGTAGTCATTTTCTTCTTTTGGTTTCTTTTTTGTTTTTGTTTTTTTTTTTTTTAACAAAACAGCAGTTAAGATAGCTCTTTGGTTTATGTGTGTTTTTATATTAGTTATAAGGTCTTGATTTGATAGCCACGCATAGTTATTATGGCATTTTGACTTATAAGCCATATTGATTTGATTTGATAGCCAACTTGAACCAAAATAAGTATACTACACTACTTGATGAATTTGTTTACTTGAGGAAATGTTGAACCTTTGTTTCTCTTTAATTTGACAGGTTTACTTGAGGAGACGTGTTTAAACGTATTGCAAACGTGCATGGACTCACAATAGTTGTATTGCTAAATTGTATATTCGACAATTGTATTTAAGTGGGCTACTTTTATATGTCTTTATTTAGTTTAGTTCCCTTTATTTTAAATTGTTGAGCGATATTTTATAAGCATGTATATCACCCAAGTATGTAGAAGAAAGTATGATGTTTATATGCAAAAAGACATTTTGGTACCCAAAATATATATGCAATAAGACATGTGTTTAATAGTACTATCACGTAATCCAATATATTACGGCGACATTTTTTAAGCGCCTTTTTCTTCTTATCTATTTCGCCCACTATCACATGAAGCCCAACAATAACTCTACATTTAGGGCCCCTACATTTATTTACAAGTCAAATGCAAATCTTTTCCACTTTGAGGTCAAACTAAAAAGTATTGTCACACAAACCAATGTATGCATCATGTCAAGTACTTTCACATAAAATTTACAAAAAGCAAGAATCTTGGATATGGTACATTAAGAGGAAGTCGCTAGCGTGGGTTGAAGACCACTATGAGGGTTTCATAGAAGATTAGCAAAATTGGATATCTAAAATTTACAAAACATGCCCCCATGTGGTACATTTAGGAGAAGTGTATGAGGGTTAATGAAGACCACTATCGTGGTTTCATAGAGAACGCTAGCAATGGATATCTAAAATTTACAAAAAAGAACTAAACCATGTGGTACATTAAGAGGAAGTCGCTATTAATCCTATTCCTTGAAGACCACTATCGGGGTTTCATAGACGCTAGCAGTGGATATCTAAAATTTACAATCCACTTATCGGTCATGTGGTACATTAAGAGGAAGTTTGCTAGCGAGGTTGAAGACCACTATCGTGGGTTTCATAGACGTTAGCAATGGAGGATATCTAAAATTTACAAAACGACCCCCATGTGGTACATTATCGTCAAGTACAAGAAAGAAGGAAAATCACGTGCTTATATTTACGACTTACATTTTTTTAAAATAATTTGTAATATAAGTGTAAAAAAGGAGTTTTTTATTGAACCATCGTAATTCTAAAATTTATTTAATAAAAATGTGGCAAGACAAATGCTGGAAGCTAAACTCAGTTCAAGAGGAACAAAGGAGACACATCCTATAATTGATCCACTGTTTAAAAAGATAGAGAAGATTGCAGACCTACAAGGAACCTACTGCCAGTGGTGATTAAACCAATCCTAGAAGATTCAATCCACTGCTGATGTTAGAATGAGGCTAGTAGTAAAGGTCAGACGATACTTTAACAATGTGAATTTAATGTCTTCGGTTGTTCAATTTTTGTTATTTTCGCAACCTCATTTTAAATTAGAATCCCATATATTCCATAGGTATACGCTGGATATGATGAAAAGACAGAAGAGTCAAGACCATCCAACTATTGAACACAATATAAAATGTGAGTTAAACTCCTACTTACTAGGAAACTTTATTGAATAAAGTATGTTACTAGGAAAGCACGCAGGATATAACACTAAGTACTTGGAAATCAGATACATTATACCACTAAATTCTTACTTGGGGCATATAGTAGTCTTAGTTACTAGGATATCACATACGACATAACAGTTAGTACTTTGATATCGCAGCAGTGCTTATAAGCGCAACCCTCAAGCTTATGAATAAAGAAATTCTTGTTTCGAGCACTCAGCTCGAGTTCTCCTGCCAAGATATTCATTTGCATCACTTTGTGTTCACTAAGGGCCTGCTCCTGCTTCAGAAAGTCAACAGTTTTTTGTGGCACCTTCTTACGCACAGTTTCCATCTCTTGAATAACGGCAGCCCTTTGACCATTAAGTCTAGCCAATTCTTGAGTTAGGATGTTCACCTTTCTTGCCAATTGAACATCTTCGATTGCAGCGGTACGGCAGTAGTAAATCATCATGTCTGTCCAGTTGTTAGTGTTAGAAGCGGCTCTTATCTCATCACATTTAAGCGGACGACATTGTTTTTGCTTACTTATTTATGGAATGATGTTGTGTGAAAATATACTTGCAAGTTTGTTGTTAAATAGACAGATTGAAAGGTAAATAAACAGTCACATGCATACATTGACGTTACACTATATGCCTGACTCCTCTATGTTTTTATAGAAAAGAACAAAAAATGTGCACATGTTCAACAGTTTATTGTATAACATTCTCACAAAGTAACATAAAAAAACAAGGGAACAATAAAAGCAAGCCACTCCTGTAGCTATTATTATTCAAGTAACAAACATTGAAAATTCTAAATGACTGATAAGTTGTGCTTCCATTGTGTTAAAGTTCAAATTGAAGTACTATAAATCGTCCAAATGAACAACATTTTCGATCACGGTTGTGGTCGAATGTTGTTACAAACGATGTTTTCGAGAGTAGATGATTCACATTTCCATACGAAATCATTGTTTGATTGACCACTTGCTTCTCCTCGTTCGACCTCTACACGCGTCCTCCGTCCACCGTGTCGTTCTTGTTCCACTTCTTCATTAGTTGTAGGGTGCACGATTGTGACTTTCTTTTACGTTTCGACATGTGGCATTAGTTCAAACAACCATATCAAGAATAACATTAAAATTATACACATTGAAAAAAGATAGAAACACACTTGCCTTCCTTGTCATCAGCGGTTCGAGACATGATGTCTTGTGTGTCCTGCCTTTCCACACCTGCCACAGGTTTTGCTTCCTGGCTCTTCCCCCTGTGATCGGATACGTTTCTTTTCTTTGGGTCTTCCAGGTTGTCGCTTATCCATAGCAGGAGGTTTTACGGTTTGCAAGTCATCAGGAGTACGCCACAAGGATACATCTTTTAGAGGATAAACCCTTGCTTCGTATGTATTTTTTAGTGACGTTTTGTTAAACCAATCCATAGCCCAACTGCTAGTGTCAGTCATCCCTTCAACTCTAGACACAACACAAACATGACCACAAGGTAGACCAGATAGCTGCCATTTGCGGCAAGTGCATTCTCTGTTGTCAAAGTCAACAATATGAACATGTTTCGGATCAGTGACTTGGTAAATCTTGTGCATCTCAATTCCGTTAACACCCCAATTAGCACTCTTTGCCATTCTATTGTTTACTTTTGCATTTGCCCATTCGCTAAGTTCATCGGTTGGAGCATCCGAAATAAAAAAATAATAATACATTTTCATGCGACGTACAAATATGTAATAAACCAAGTATAATATCGCTTTTTAAGTTACCTTTGTATTTTGCTCGACGTTCAAAATACCATCTTTGTAGAAGCCTTCGGTAGTATTCCATTAGTGGGTTATTGGAACCTTCCTAACATCTTTCGTTAAAGAGTTTCTTGATTCAAGACTATTTGAGGTCAAATAATTGTACACATTTGCGAGGCGATAAGCACGCGACCATTTATCAAATCGACTTCATCTTTTAGTTTTTATACACATCATGTTTTAATGATTGAATCTCGAAATTGAAGCATCAAACTCTGCTCTGTAAGCTTTGCATGTCCTCCAATATATAGCCTTCCACTTTCTAGTTTTCAAATTGCGGTTCATCATTAAATGCCGACAAAAAAACCATGAAACTATTTGGGAAAAGCGGTACTACATGCATGTGCAATTCTTTGGATGTCATCCGGAGATGATGGCCAAATCTTTTACTTCACCAATGCATTCTTTAAGTTTGGTCAAAACCATGTCCATGATTCATTGGTCTCCTTGAGAGACACCGGTTGCAATAGGTATAATCGGTTGTTGCCGTCCATCCCAACAACAACCGATTCGTACCAAGGTATCTCCCTTTAAGATGTGCGGCATCAATGATTAGCAATGGTCGCATAAAGCGTAGAAGCTCGGATCTATTTTAAAACAATCATAAATTTGCTTAATTAATAAAATTTCGATAACAATGAAGGTATTAATCATAAATAAAATATAATAGAATTTATGAAAACTTACAAAAACACGAAACCAATGAATACCATCTTAAACCGATCCATCTCATCCGTCTCAATGTGAGTTCTTGTCCCTCATTTTCCAACTTTAAGTTATAGCGATGTCTGGCAATCGCTCAAAAGACTCCCTAGGACAACCGTTCAACAACTGTAATGCAATGTTTTTCCCACCCCAAGCTCGGTAGTAGGAAATGTCTACTTTCCAATCAACATTAAAATCGTTTTTATGTCCGCACCCGTATATACCGCTTGCAATTCCTCAATTTATCAACAAGTATGTGACCCAATAATTTTGGGTAGCATTTCGATGATTAGGATGAATTTTGTTCGGAACATGTATGAGAGTCGTTAATGGAAGTAACATAGAAGTATCGGCTAACAACACTTTTTCGTGCGTTAATGTACCCGGTTGCAACCTTCGACAAAACAACCTACACTGTACCTTTTCTTACATGAGTTTGTAACTTTGTACTCAAACATATCAACCAACGCTTTTATTCCTATTGCATAAATGCATCCTTGCTTATCATCAAACCGACTACCCACCTTTAATTTAGATACTACAGGTGTTTATGGTTACTTACCTTTTAATTATGGGATCACCGAACCGGGTGGATCGGGGATATTTAGAAATGTTGTTTTACGCCAACTAGGATGCACATCTACATTAACGTTTGCCCTGCACCTCGTTATTATGATCTTCAACTTTTGGTGTTTGAAAATCATATTCTTGAGGCAACAAAGGAACATTAAGATCAATATCAAGAGTCTTAGAAGAAGTAGGCGGCTTTACCTCGGAAGATTTCTCGATAAGTTTGATGTATAGCGTCTGGATCGTGTGTCGCTTACATATTTCATGATAAGAAAGAAACATCATCATCGTCACTCACATGAATTTTGGTTGAAGCGGACATGTAGTATAAAGCGATGATCTTATCTTTAATCGATATTTGTTAGTGAGATAGGTAATCGGTGTAGGTAGGTGATGTTAACGGAAGTAAAACTCCACAATTGATGTCTCAAAATCCAAATAAAGTTTGAATTTTGGGAATTAGCCAAGTCATTTTCCGGGTTTTGTGTTCGGGATTTGTGTTCTTTGTTCTAGGATTGTACAAAACAATAAACAAAAAACTCATTGAAAATAGGACCTTTAAGTCGCTCAATATAAAATTCGCTAAACTTTTCCTCCACAATATTCATTACCCGCTCATTCACAAAGTATATTTCCGCCAAATAAGATGTGACTATACTATAAAAGCGTCAAGTTTACTCATTGGGTAAATAAAACCATGGCTCCCTCCTCCGCCTCTACCTCCGGATCAATCGAAAGCCATTGGAATACTACATCAATGCTACACACTGCGAATGTCCAAAACCATTACGGTGGAAGTACAAACCTCTTGGACACGGACTCATCCCGGTAGAAGATTCAAGGCTGTCCAATTTATGTAATATTATTATGCATTATACTTATTTTACTTGTTAGGTTGAATATGTGAATTTAACAAATTTTTATTTTAGGACAAAATACCAAATGTAACTTCTATGGTTTCCTAGACCGGAACTACCAAGTCATATTACAAAGATTTGTTTTACAAGGAACATGAGGAAAAGAAACATTTAATGAAGACGGAAAGAGTTTGATCTCGGATGAAGTTAGTGAGGTTTCAAACAATGATATCATGAAAGTGTTGGATGAGTTGACTTTTATCAAGTCAAGAGTGCAAGTTCATGACAAAGTTGTGTTGGTTTTCGTTTGATTGTTCTCTTGAGGTTGTAGTTTGGTTATGGTAACTGCTTACCAATAAGTGTTATGTAATAAGTATGTTATAGTCTTTACCAATAAGATTGTATGTAGTCGTTTTTCAAATCAAATGGATGTTTGTAAAAACAAACGTTTTAGCAATTAACACAAAATGTTTGTTGCAAATCAACAAGATCACAACACGTATATTTGGATGGTATGCATGGGTGTTAGGAATATACAAAGTTGCGCTACACATACATGCATAAGAAATTGTCTTTGATGCCCTTCACAGACATCCAGTTGCGGTTACATTTGGTTGAACAACAAAAGTATAAAACCACATACAAGCCATACCCAAATAGATGAAATGCATCTTTATTCATCACTTGTATGAAGTACATCTTATACTTCCAAAAGTACTCCACCATATGCTCTCACGCCAAAGCAACTTGAAGAGGGTCATCAACCTTCATACTTAATTTGTTACCCACTGTGCAAAAATACATACCCAAATTCCGCAATCACCGTATGCATTGGCTTGTATAGGGACATCATCCGCAACTTGAAACGTGATCTTATAATCGAAAGCGAGATATTGATTTAGCTTGAAGAACTTTACACAAGTTTAGATCTGTGGTAGCTTTCTCTCAAAAGTGACCCTCCATTTTAAATTCTTTTTCTCGTCTCGGGTTGGCGCACCTAGTGTGTCATAAATTGTTATAACTCAGTGCAATTTGCAACTCGGCGAGAAACCAAGGCACTCGGGTACGTTAACAGGAAAGTATACCTAAATGTGATCAAATAATCCTTGTCATAATTCATCACATTTTTACCATGTACATATATTTACCCAAATATATAGAAGAAAGTATGGTCTTTATATACAAACCTTCTCAACACTAGACCATGGCAATGGATAGCGTTCACCAGTGGCGTAGTAGGCACGCATAGACCCTTCAAGGATAGAGGAAGAGAAAATGGTCCAGCCATAGCCCAATCGGCATTGCGCCCGAAGCGCCACATTAGATCAACCCGGAGATCCGGATCTTTGCAGAAAAATTTTATAAGCAAAATACCGGTAAACTAATTCAAAAAAATCATTAGCTACCTCATCTCCTAGCCATCCTTTTTATTGCCTCTTCCATAACCCAACAAAGCCAACCAAAATTTTCGATCAACAACTATGTCGCCAAGACCCCAAGGAAAGCTATCGATGACTTCAAATTTTTTTTAAAAAGGTATCCATACTGTTGGTTTAGTAATCTTGTTGATATCGCAACCTTCGTGACGTGATGATCCCGAAATTTTTAAAACAACATTAATGTATATGTCTTTAAGATGTCATTTGTAAATGTAGTTCTTCTATACCTCTACCCATGATTCCAATGATTATCTTCACGGTGGTGGATTAATATCTTTTCTCGGTCTTTTGGAGCGTCGTTTTCGAATCGTGGAGTCGTGGGAGGAGATTCACGATGGTTCCTGCAAACACTTGCCCACCTGCTTTGTCCTTTTTGAGTCATCATCTTCTTTGAAAACAGGAGTACTCTCTTGGGTAACTTTCTCATCACTCTCTTTGGTAACTTTGGCCTTTCTAGTTTTCTTTTTTGGTAGGGCATTATAACGTGACTGTCTGAACTTAGTTGCGTTTCTCTTCCTTTTACCCCGCATGAAAACATACTGTACAGAAAAAATTCATCATTGAAATAACATCAAACTTTTGAAGTACATGTGGTAACTTTAATGAATAATGTGAGGCAAAGGCTTCTTGGCTTGTCGTCGGAGGTAGGAATCATCTTCATCTTGCCTTCACAGACATCATTATCAATTTTGTCTATTACCGCCTTGGTTGACAATCGATTTGCAACCGTAACTCAACCCGGTTTCTTTCTCTTTAACGTGGGCATCAACATTGTATGCTTCGTCCCCCATCCCTGCCATTTGTGACACTGCCTCACGATCATGAGAGTGTTCATCAACAGCATTGCAATTAACAATGACATTTTCATTAACTTCAACACCCTCTATAGTTTTATCATCAGCATTTAAAAGTACTTCATGATCATGAGAGTGTTGATCAGCAGCAGTGCAATGAACAATGGCATCTTCCTTACCGTGAACGACCTTTACAGACTTACCATCAACATTCAACACACCTTCATGAGCCTGTATTTCATGTGCTTGAACCGCCTCACTCGGTGTTTCACCATCTTCATTGTTTTCAGCAGGTTTTTCTTCATCTATCCCAACCTGTTTGTCGTGAAGACAATAATCAGAGAAATCATCTTCCATATCCACCTGTTCATCTAGCTGCATCTGTTTCCCCTGTAATTATACAACAATAACACATCTATATGGATGACCAACTATATCAAATATGTATAGATAGTGCAGGTGGAATTTATATATACGTACTTCAACAGCCGATTGAGAAAACGTTTCATTCAAATTAGGTAAATTCAAATGACTGGGATCATGATCTGGAATGTGATCATCTAACGGCAATGGTCCGTCGTGAAGACAATATTCCACGAGCTGCGACATAGTTGATGGAAGCGGCGGGGGTCTATATAAGTAAGACCAGCTTGTTCGTTTTCAGCATTTACACAACTCGATTTGTCGCCATTCTGTAGTTAACCAAACTGATTTAGGTATGTAACCAAAAAACGAAAAAAAAAAAGTACTACTAAAAGGAACATAACCTTATTATAATCAGCCGAATGAACATCACGACAACGAAGATCAAAGAAACTAGAACTACCATTCCAGTTTTCATTATCAACGGGACTTTGTCCAGAACAAGCCTCATCCGATTTGCCGTGCGTATGAGTTGAAGTCTGATATTTAAAATATACAATCAATTATACTACTAAAGAAACCTGCTAGCAGTGGATTCACAGTGGTTTGATAGACACTAGCAGTGGTTTGATAGACACTAGCAGTGGATACATCAAATTTACAAAAACAGCCCCTCAACTGATAGATTAACAGGAACCTGCTAGCAGTGGATTGAAAACCACTAGCAGGGGTTTGATAGACGCTAGCGATGGATACATCAAATTCACGAACACCCCCAAGCGATACATTATCAGAACACGCTAGCGATGGATTGAAAACCACTAGCGGGGGTTTGATGTACGCTAGCAGTGGATAGATCAAATTAATAAAACAACCCCCCAAAGTATACATTATCAGGTCAACTCCAACAAGTTTTTAAAAGAAATTGTAATATAAGTTGTAATATACATTACCATGTTCACCTTTGGACGTTGTATCTTTAGAACTTCCTCAACAACGGCAAGTCTATTTTCAATTTCATCAAGGACTCCCACATTAATGTCTAGCTTGGTCGGGGTTGTATCTTTATTGGCTCGGAGTTGTATCTTTAGAGCTTCCTCTACTGATGCAAGTCTATTGTTAATATCGTCAGTCGATTGGAACTTTGACCTTTATCGATTCTTGCCACATCATTATTGACTATAGCCACTTCTTTATCACCTAACGCCACATCCGTATCGCTTATCACCACCCCTTGTGCACCTACAAAGCAAGATCGAAGCAGAATGTGCAATGGTCAATTGTCAACGTGAATACAAACATTGTTTGCACAAACAGCCAACTTACCTCATTAGTGGGATCATCAGTGGGTAGACTAATGCGGCTCAAATATGCATTACTTGGTGCAAACCATGGTTGTAACATTTCGCATTTGTTGGAAGAAGATCCAAGACTGGATTAGAACCCTAGTAAACAAACAATTATAAAGTTAAAACAAATATAACGAAGTCCTAACTTATTTGACAAATACAAACAAATGGAAATGCTTACATGACCAAAAAGTTGGGCATAATGGCGTTTGGCAAATGTTTTACCCTTTGACCAACAAAAACAACGTGGTATCTTTGTGGTCTTTGTTCCACCATGAGCGCTAGTGGGATAACTCTCAAGAATCCATATCTAAAATAAGCGAAAATTATAAATGCATTGTATGAACTGCTAGTAAACAAAAGCGATATGTTCATAAATGTATAAACATCTAACCTTAAAAGCCAAGAAAAGCCGAAATATTATATGTTGCAATTGTAGAAGGGTTTTCTTGCAATTTCTCTTTCTGATGAGCATTGTAATGCCGGGTACCAAATTGGCTAAATTTTTGTAAAACGGGTCCACAAGAACTCTCCCAAGGATATGCATTCCATGCCCCAAAATCCTCAACTAATTGCAACAAATGATTTGTCAACAATGTACCAAGGTCCACGACCTATGAACACGATCTCTCGACTAGCAAAAGACATACCCTTACGGCATCCTCGGTGATAACTTTGAAAATTCCGTGTCATTCCCAAACAAATTTAAAAGCTCATTGCCTTTTACGGTTACCTTTCTTATTAATTGTTTTTCGGAAAGACACATAAAGCAAAAGGACTTGATCAATTTGTACATGGGAGGCAACGACCAAAGCGAAATCAGGTCATCAATAGAAACTCTTCACGACCGAATTTCAATACATTGTTCCCAATTTTGTATAAAATGGGGGGACAAGAATCAATAAGTTTGTCGATAATTACCTGGTGTTGTAAAACGAAATTAACAATATGATTGCCTTTACCTAGGTCAGGAATATCTAACCATGGCCCAAAAACAGTTGCTCTGAACAGCCTCATTCGATCTGGATTCCTTGACAATTTAGACTTAATTTCCGAAAACAAGTGTACCTTGGAACGAACAGTTACCTTAGCATCAAAATATTTGGGAATGTCAGCCATTTTCGAGTTTAATTTACTGAATAATTAGGGATTGATTTAGGATTTCACAATTTTCAATTGTGTTTTTCAGTAGTAGTGTTGCTTGTGTGTGTTTGTATTTGGGTTAAAATTTGAAAGCAGGGTAAAATTTTATAAAAGGTAGTAAAACTACTTTTGAAAGCAATGCTTTAGTCTTGTTAATGTACCTAAAATAGTCGCTTATGTTTTTACGCTTAAGTCGCTCAACCTCGGGAAAGAACTATATGTATAAAAATATTTTTGTATCTTTGACTTTTTAACTAAAGGACAAAACCAAATTTCGCTAGATTCTAAAAGCGGTCGCTTAGATTCGGTCATTGGAAAATCATATTTGTAAAAGTCGAAAAATGATTGGGTACACAAACTTGAAGGACACTTGTCAAGCTTATATGAAAAGTAGAAAAGTCGCAAGTCTCAAATTATATTTTGGAAATACCCAAACTTTTTCCTAAAAAGTGATGACACCTTGAGCGAAAAGTGCATTCTTAGAATTTTCCCTTTATAATATGAATAGACTGAGGCTATTGTTCGTGATGTTCATCACGGTGGGCGTTTTTGCATGTGTTGTGCTTGGGCTTGAGGCCCCATGTCGTTTTGGTTTTGGCTTTTGCTATTTTTTTTTTCTTTTTCTGCTAGCGGTTGCAGGTATGTTAATAACTGTATTGGCTTATTATACGAACATCATTTTCACATAATTATTTTTATTACGTATTCATCCTATATATGTTTTTTTTAATAGTTGTATTAATGCAAATTTGTATTCTATAATTCCTGTATATGTACAAACCGTAATCATTTATGCTAACATAGTGTCTGCCTTTCTCTTGACTGTGTAGATGTAAATGTGCAAACCATCACTGAATCACCACGCCCAGCAGGCGACAGTCATAATGCACAAACGTTTACTAGAGGTCAGTTCTTATACCGGTTTACTTTCACCAGACTTAACATGCGGTTTTTATCTTCACATTATGACATTTCTTATTGCTCTACATTTAGTTACTTGCATAAAAGAATATTTGTTGATGGTAACTCTTTAATATGCTATTATTTGAAAGGGACCTATTGAATTAACATCACTTTTTATCTCATTGGGCTTAGGCGTATTTGTTATGACATTTCTTATTGCTCTACATTTAGGTACATCGTTGACCTATTGAATTAACATTACTTTTTTATTATTTTGTACTATGAAATTAGCTACCAGTTCATTTACAGAAAAGCTGAAGTTATTGCTCTGTGAATAATTACATACATTAACAAGTGAATAATTTGAAATTCGACTTACAATACATTAACTAAGCAAAAACACTTCTAGAAAAAATACAAAAAAACTTTACTACAAAAACTAACGTTTTTTTTCGTTACATAAATTACCAAATAAAAATGTCAAAAAAAAAAAGCCCCGCCGCAACGCGGCGGATGGTCGCAATACTCGTTTATATATAAATATACATAAAAATATATAATATATATATAAATATATATAAAATATATATATTTATATGAATTGATTTCGGTTCAAGCGCTAAACCCATATCAAACCGAGAACCGAATTAGTAGTTCGGTTCGGTTTGGTTTAGCAAATTCGGTTCGGTTATTAGTTCGGATTCGATTATTTTCGGTTCGGTTCGGTTTGGTTTCAGTTTATTCGGTCTTTACGGTTTTTTCGCTCACCCCTAAGTGTATGTACCATAGCCTACCTAACCAAACAGCCCACATAATTATTATTTTTTCAAACAGTCCCCTCATGTAGAGGTGTTAGTCGAGTCGTGTTTGTGTTGACTTATTCGGGTTTACGGGTTGACGTGCAATTATAACATTTACCCAAACACGACCCATTTATTAATCGTGTAAAGAAAATTAACCCTAACCCGTTTAACTTGTTTAAGCAAATAGGTCAAGCGGTGAATAAGGTTAGTGTTTGTCGATTTAAGTAGCTTAAATGCAAAAGTTGTATAAGGATCTAAAAAATGATAAAAATAACATATAATTAACTATGCGAGGATTTCAATGATATTTGATTATAATTTTAATCCACTCATATATTAAATACATAACAAAATACAATTAATCTAAATCCAACATAAAATCCAAGTTACAGACTCTAATTTTAGTGGCTTATATACTTTAATTTTAGTGGCTTATCTATACTACATATAAAGAGTGTATGGTCAAACCTTGAAAAGTAAAATATTGAAAGTCAAGGGTGAGAGAAATACATAGTGTAATTAATACTTTTATTAAAATACCCCATTACTTAAAAGTACAATAATTTATTCACATTTTACAACCAATTAAAAGCACATATACCAAATTAAAAACAACCAATTAAAACACCCCTTATTAAAAAGTACAGTAAAATTTTCACAATGTACAATTTAAACAAGCTACAACATAATTCAAAATATAAAATAATTAAACACACTAATTAATGTTATTTTTAAAACACCCTAAAATGAAAAGTACATGTTATTTTACACATTATACAAATTAATAAAACACACAAAGCTTCATACAAGCTAACAAGTTGATGGTATATATAGTTTTGAAAACCGGACCGGACCAAAGGGTTCAACCAGAAACCGGTGTCGCTAGCGGTTCGGCTAACCAATAAAACCCATTCGAAAATGAACCAGAGAGAACCCGTTGAAATCGATACAAACTGGTGGAATTAGGTCTCATTGAGATCTATTTATCCGGTTAATCGTCACAAGTACAAGCCCGAAACGTCTTTGGTACGCTATACTATATATAAAAGAAAACCAAAAAGTAAAAGTGAAAAGTTGAAACTAAAAAGAAATGTTGAAAACATATATTTCAAAGGAAACTATTAATTGATGAGTGTCTAAATACTCATCGTTTTTTCATAATTTAAAATGCCAAAACATCGAAAACACTCGAAATGCATCAAAATGATGAAAATATCACAAATAAGTGTTTTATGTGTTTTAAATGCAAAAATATCAAAATCAGATGAAAAACGTATCAAGTTTGCATAATTGGCAGTTTTAGTTCCCCAAGTTTCAAAAGTTGTCAAATTTAGTCCCTGGTAAATCATTAATGCACATTGAAAACCGGTTTGATCTGGGACGCTTCAAACCCCGCGGGTTGATGCGGTTTAATTTGACCCATTTTTACCCAACCCATCGGGTTGACTCGGTTTAAATCGACCCATTTTTCAACCGGAACGGTTCAACCGGTTGAACCACCTAGGTCGAACCGAGTTTCAAAACATTATGTTTAATCTCCAAATCTTCAAACTTCTATTATTTTTCGTTTATAACCCATAAACTTTTTTCTATCACTAAACGATCTATCGCTATAAAATCTCGTTGCTATGCACGGATACTCGTTTAGTATACTTAAACGGGTTCACGAGTTGACATGTTTAATGTTTACTCAACTCAAACACGACCCGTTTATTAAACGGGTTAGACGGGTTAACCTGTTTTTTACTCAAGCCTGTTTATTCTCGACTCAAACCTATTTAACTTCGTATCTTTTATCGTGTTGTGTCGAGAATTGCCACCTCTACCCTCATGTAATTGTAAGCCGTGTGTCTGATTGCCAGCCATGAGTGATGGCTCGAGTTGCCATCCACAAATAAAACTGATTTGCTTTTAGCTAATTGGATGACTACAAAAAAGCAAACAATTACTACGTATGTTATAAGTTGCTACTTTATTTCATGTTTATGCATAGCCTAGAAAGTACACAAAATGCATTAGAAAGTGTAGATGCGATGAATATGTGTATAGCATAGTCAAAAACTAAAAACAAAATGATTTTGTGTTAGATAAATATGTATACCATAAATTGCATATCTCATGTTTAAATAGGCATATACCTATCTCAACAACAATATCTGATCATGTCGAAAGCATGATACGAGAGAATTAAAATGAAAATAGTTATACTTCTAATCGAGTATAAAAAACTGTTTACAGAAACACTCATGACAAAATATGTTTATGTGTTGTCACATACCGTCATTGTGAGCGACTACTGATAAGTTACTTAAAGCAACGCTCATATTCTTTTTCTATAAATTTTTTTGCGTACATCAATACTCAAATGATAAAATCTTTCATTATTATTCTATGCGATTATTCTTTTATAGATAGTTTCTACCAAAAGGAGCATCAAACATTTCACTTGGTCAAATTAGTAATAGTTATTATGTGATTTAACTTGTCGAAGATTAAAATATATGTGATGGACTGATGGAGAATATTACGACCCTCTGGTCGGCTGGCATCTACCTTATCTTTAAACGAGTAACACACTGGCTGTAGAATACAAGTATTTGCAAATAATTGCAATAGTTTTTGAAGTTAGAAACATTTAACCCAAGGTATGTTTGGCGCAAGAGGCTGGAGTTGGGGTTAAGAATTGGGTTGAGGCTAGGGCTTTTATTATAAGTCGAAGTTGAAATTTGTATTTTTCTGGACTTGTTTGTCAAATGGGTTGGGGTTGGGGCTTATTATTACAAAATTACTAAAACTGATATAATTAAATGAGTTTTATGGTATATGTTAGATATTTTTGTGGGCAAATATGTAATTTATGGTTCATAAACCCTGGGCTAAAGTTTTTAGCACCTTTTATGGTGCTAAAGTTTTAAGCCTCTTTTATGAGGCTAAAGTTTTAAGCCCCTTTTAGGGGCTTATGATTTCATAAGCCCGCATGACAAACGAGACTTATTTTATAAGCCGGCTTATTTTAAAAACCCAAGCCTCATAAGCCCTCTATAAGCCCCTCCCCAAATACACCTAGATGAAGGAAAATGTCGATGTATATAATATGATGTATCAATTTTTTTTTTGAAATATTATGATGTATCAATTACTAGTTATAAGACTCGCGCACGCGCGGGGTTCACATTTTGTGTATTTTTAAGATTTGATTTCTAATTTATTTTTTTTGTAAATTGTTGATCTGGCACCTTATAATTATTATATGTATCTTGAATATCCAAATCTTTTGTGCTAGTGTTCATAATACGACAATAACGACTTCAATAATAAATTTTGTCGTAAACTCGTAATATGAACTAACAATTTAAACATCCTCAACATTATGTGGGATTCGCCTTGAATCAGATAGCCTTACTTTTGGTCCAAACTTGTGCTCTGTTAATACTTTAATATACTGCACATGAAACATAAAAACATAAATATGTAACTTATTAACAAACAAAAACTTATAAACTGAAGTTTAACATAATATGAATTGATAAACATACAAACCCCCTATAATTTAGGGACAAGTGAACTAAAAAAATGATATGGTATCATCTCTTTGTTTTTTAACCAAAGCGCTTAAAGAAAAATAAAAAAAACGATATGAGTTGCTCCTTTTTTCCAAGTTTTTTTCACCATATGAGTTCCTGTTGTAAAGTGTCGAAGGCGTAAGGTCAAAGAATATTCCAAGCATGTTCTTCAAGGGACAAGCATGCCTTTATGGGTAGATATGGTATCATCTCTTCGTCTTGAAATGTAGCATTTGCAGCTACACTTACCTGCGAAGAAAGATTAAAAAATGTCAGCTTTATGGGCTAAGGGGGAGAAATAAGGCGTAATAGCATATATAATATAACAAAATCTTGGCTGATTTCTGTTTTCGTACCATTAAAGTTTAAAGAGTCAACAGTGTCTAAATTACCATTTTGACCCGTTACCAAATCATATTACATTATAGGAGAAAAGGGAATTGGTAAATTTTTAAAAATTAAACCAAATTTCGTTACCATTTTATTAAGTTAGCCCAACATAAAGACAGTTTGAATAACGAATAGCTAACAAACATGTTCAAAGAAATTCTTGAAAGATGAATTTGGACTCAAGATATTTTTAATATATGTATCTACTGATTTCATGTAGTCAATCGTCATTGCACGAGCAAGAAAGTTACCTGTAACATAAGCAACATCCCAGGAAGCCCGATAAGAATACAGGAAAGCCACATGCTTATCTGAACAACTCCAAACTCAGCCACAATGTGGCTCCACTGGTTCTCAAAATCCTCTATATTTTCAAGATGGCACACCAACTCAAACTCAAATTTAAACTGCGGATACTGGAATCCAAGAGACTAAGAAAAATTCAAACTCAAAAAGAAAAGAAAAAAACACCGTAATAGAAGTTTGCATACTTGTCGCTGGGTCTCTCCATCTGGGTTGCTAGAAGAAAATTGTACTTGTCCATAACCTGTTTTTGTCAATTAAACAGATAATTAGCATGACATCTGGAAGAGAAGACATTCGTATACTGATGAGTGTCTAAATACTCATCATTTTTGTATAATCTAACCTGCAAAATCATCTGAAAACACTCAAAAATGCATCAAATTGATGAAAATATCACAAATCAGTGTTTTATGAGTTTTAAATGCAAAAATATCAAAATCGGATGAAAATGATTCAAGTTTGCAAAATTGGCGCTTTAGTCCCCAAGTTTCAGAAGTTGTCAAATCTAGTCCCTGGAATTCAACAATGTGAAGTTTTGTCATTCAAGGTCCCTGAAATATTCTAAGTTGTTAAAAATGGTCCTTGAATGATTCTTTGGTCAAATGGCAGAAAAGGTCCTTCAAGTTTGAAAATTGTCAAATTTAGTCCTTGGATATTTTAAAATGGAATTTTATGAAAAAGTTATCCTTGTACTATCAAAGTTTGTCAAGTTTGGTCCTTTTGATATCTTTGGAAAATGGGCAAGTTCAGTCCTTCAAGTTTGGAAAAGTTGCAAATCTAGTCCTTGTTATTAATATTAAACCAAACGGACTTCCTTTGTATTTTGAGCCCAACCAAAACAAATAAACCCACGACAATATCCTTGATGCGGTCAATATACAATTGTGACCCCCCTTTTTATTAATACAACGGTCATATAAGTCAAACCCAGCTCCTGTTCCTCTCCCTCACAGAAAGAGCGCCAAACCAGAAACCATGGTGGTTTCCATGATTTGCTCCATTCCCCCTCCTTACCTTGTCCCCCTCCACCTTCACTAACGCCCAAAGATCTTTAATTGACTCAAACCTACTCCATTTATTGCCCAAACCTGCTCAAAGAAGAAATTGGCGCCAAATCTACAAGTGGACGATTATGATGATTTTTTTTTTGTGCAATCCAATGGCTGGAAATTAGTGGGAAAGATTCGAGAGATATCAAAGGAGTCCAAAAGTCTATAAAAGGAGGTGGGAAGCATTGTATCAAGATATCTAGAATATTTTAGTTTACCTAGTGTCGTTTTAGCTTAAATTCTATTTTCAATGTATGTTTTAACTTAAAAACTTTGTATTTCAAGTATTTAGTGTGTAATAAATCTTTTGAAGTCATCAATTTCGGTTTCAATTCAAGTTTCAGTTTATGCAATTTGCCTTTCAAAAATCTCATATGATCCAAATGTTGATTTTAGTTGTTGTTTGGACTGAAATAGCTCATGTAAGCTCCTAGATAGCTTCTAAAAGCTATTAGATATCATAAAATTCAGTTTAGCATCAAAAAGGAAAAATCACAAAATACCAAATAATTAGTGAATAATAAAAAAATCACATGGAAATGGTGTTCACAGCTGGAGCAGGGTGAATTTTGGATGGCCTTGGGTTAGTGGCTTAGTGGTAAGCCTATAAGAGTGATCTTGGCCTTTGGTTCTCAGTTTTCAGTTGGATAGCTATTTGTAAGCACTTTGATCCATTTTGGCATTTTACTGTACAAGTGTTCATTAGTTTTAATCTCTGTGTTTGCATATTCATTAGTCTTAGTTAAGTGTATTTGAGTATTAAAATCAGTTGTTTGTTCTTTTAAATTTGTAGTTGCTAAAAAATCTAATTGTGACAGTTAAAATAGCATCATCATCATTCCTTAGTTTAATGGTGTTATGGCTGTTGTTTTATGTTTATTTAGTCTTGATAAATGATATTATAAGGTCTGTAAGCAGTATCATGGTTTTAAATCTTTGAAAGTCTTTGAAAGGCTTCAAAGCAGTTAAGTTAAAGGGTGTTTGGATTTGCCACGATCCTTTGTTCTAGAGAGTGTTTGAGTTGTTGCTAGTTATTGTTTTGTGTTACTTAAGTACCATATAGATCATATAAACAAAGAAAATCGATTGCTTGTTTGTTAAAGTAGTCAAAATCTCTTTAATCTCATTTAGTTGTTAATCGTTAAGGTTTTAGTTTGTCAATCTCATCATATTAGCTTAAAACTAGTTAACTTAGCTTAATATCATCTTATTTTAGAATAATATATCATAATAAGTAAGTATATTGGATTCAAAGTTCACATTAGTCAACTTATCCGTGATTCCTTTGAATTGCAATTGAATCTGCGAAGTGTATTTTCTTGATTCTGCGATTCAAGTATTTTGGGTTCGCTTATATGCTTCTCTTGATCCGTTTGAAGCTTCTTTGAATTGATTTCGACTCTGCGATGTAGAAGTTTAGATTCGCCGACTTGTTTGTTTTGCTAATTGCTATTTCATTTCTCACGATTCAAGATCTTAGATTCTCTTGAATCTCATTGATTCTATTTGAAGTGCTTATTGTAGTTTAATAGTCTTTCTTTACATTCTTTAGCTTATTTCGGTATGCTTGAGTTGTCCTCGACTTAAATTTTCAATCCAAATCCTTCTTGATCACTATCCTTAGTGATCACTCTATCATCGATCTAGTGTTACACACCATTGAATCTCCGTGGGACTTAACGACCCGGAATTCATTCTATTCTCCGAGGACTTCATTGTATTTGTGTTTTAAGCGGTTTAAGCTTCTTACGATCGGCCATGCACAAGTGGCGGCTTGTGTGAGGTAGCTTGATTGTTTTCAAGACAGATCAAAATTTTAGGCCATTGCAGGGGAGGCTTTAGCGTGTGTTTAGCCATTTTCGGACCCATTCTTGCACATATACCACCATTTGTACAAATTTTTTGTAAAGTTATAAGAAAATCAAAAGTTCATTAGCACTTTTCCTAAAGTGTTAAAACACTAAAAATATATATATATATATATATATATAAAACAACAAAACAATCGAACGTATTTCTATCTTGTATTGTCTTTAAGGTGATTCTTAAACAAGACGATTTGGTCAAACGACACGATCCAAAAATATTGTCCAAAAGTTTTAAACCCATCAAGACAAATCTTAACCTACGTCTTTTCGGTGGTACTTAATATATACATAAAAATCAACCACCGCAAATCAAGGCAAGACACCTACTAACTGGGGTGTGACCATAATAAGTTCCCGAACATCGATTTAAAACTTGCCTTTGTGTCACTTGTGATTTGGTGTACCTTTTCAAAGAAGCCATTTCATTGGTGATTATTGGTTAAGTTCACTTGTCGTTTTGCCTCATTTGTTTTGAAAATTGATTTTTATACTTAGTGCATGCGCACTCGTTCTTCCAGTTCTACAAGTCCACTTTCGAACTTGGAAAGATTCCTCGTGAGCGTAGAGGACGTTCGGCTCCTTCACCGTGGTCGAGGCGTCTACCACCACCTCCCCTGTCGAAATGGCGGAAGACAAACCCATGAATGAGCTTCTCCAAGCACCCATCGAGGGTTACGGAGATGCCATTGTTGTCCCGACCATCGTGGTCGACACCTTCGAGCTCAAAATCGGGTTGCTTAATCTAGTAACCCAAAGCCAATTCTATGGTTTTGAGCGGGATGATCCTCATCGCACATTCGATGGTTTAACAAGATTGCATCTACCATCAAGTACAAGAATGTCCCATGAAGCTATCAAGCTTCTTCGTTCCCATTTTCTCTAGAGGACAAGCCGGAATTGGCTTGAGAAACAACCCCTTGTTCTATTAAGACATGGGAAGATCTAGTCACCAAGTTCGTTAACGAATTCTATCCTCCATCCCGAACCACAAGTCTTAAGAATGAGATAATGAAATTTTCTCGTAGATTTGATGAATCATTCGGGAGGCATGGGATCGTTACAAAGAGTTGCCATAAGTGTCCGCATCATGGTTTTACCGAGTTAATGCAAATGGATACTTTCTATAATGGTCTCAACCAAACTAATCAAGACTCTTTGAATGCCTCCGCGGGAGGTAATTTCTGAGCAAGACTACCAAAGAAGCCTTGCAAATCATTGAGAACAAGTCTCAAGTCCGTCCTTTCCGAGCAAAGACATATCAGTCTAATGATGGACCTTCTTCTTCATCTCCTGTGAGTACATCTAGCACCGATGCTAAGATTGAAAAACTCACAGATATTGTTCAGGCTTTGGTTCTTGCTAACCAGAAGAAAGTGACCTTCACTCAGACACCAACACATGGTGAAGTGAAGAAAGTCGAGAGTTGTGTTACCTGTGGTGGCCCTCATGCTTACTACAATTGTACTGCCACCGATGGTAGTCCTTTTGAAGCCAATGCTCTAGCCGGTAGTTCACAGCAAGGAGGTAATCAATACCGTCCTCAAAATGAACCACACTACCGTGCTAACACTAATCGAGCACCACCGGTTTAACCGTAATCATAACATGCAAAACCGAATCGAACCAACCTAGAATGAACCAAGGTTATCAAAACCAAGGTAATTTCTATTCTGCACCAAATCAAGGTTTCCAACATCAAGGAAACCCTAATCAAAACAATTTCAATCGAGGGAATCAATTTCAGGGGAATATGAATCATAATCAAGGGAATTTTGGCTATAATCAAAACATACGGCCTCAAATTATCCCTCCAGCTCCTCCCGCCATTATTCCTCCTGGACCATCATCTGATGAGTTGTTGAAACAATTCATGAAGTCCCAAGATGAAATGAACAGGTTGTTGGTCAGTCAGATCGCTGATCTTAAGAAGTCTTTAAATGATCAACCCTCGGGCTCAGGAAAACTTCCGAGCAACACGATCGCTAACCGAGGGGCGATGCAAAGCGATCACAACCAAGTGGTGTTTCATATGATGGACCCGCTATTCCTACTACCTCTTCTTCTTCTTCTCTCCTCGAAGGTAGTGGAAAGTGAACCTAGGACACACAATGGACCTCGACTCCAATGCCTCCTCCACTGTGGCAATGAGTCAAGTTACCAAGGAAACAACGGACAAGGTGCATTATTCAAGCCCACGGTACAGACACGTCCTACCTTGGTGTAGTCCAACCTCGGTTGTCCGTAAACCCAAGCCAAATCAAGGAGTTGTTTTTGAACCTCCTGTAGCTCTTGTTGAGAATCAATCCAAATCTTCTATTCCTTACCCATCACGTTTGAATGAACAAAAGCTCATGAGAAAGCCGGTCATCAAATGGACAAATTTTTCCAAATTTTCCAAGAATTACACTTTGACATAAGCTTTGCGGATGCTATCATGTTGATGCCCAAGTTTGCATCAACTCTCAAACACATGTTAAGCAATAAGGAAAAGCTGTTTGAAATGGCAAAACTCCTCTCGAGCGAGAATTGCTCTCAAGATTATCACGAAGAAGCTTCACGAGAAACTTGGAGATCTGGAAATTTCTCTTACCTGTGTATTCCGAGAATGGTTGAATGCTTTGCCCTAGCAGATCTTGGTGCAAGCATAAACCTTATGCCTTATTCAATATGGAAGAAACTTTCTCTTCGAACTCACTCCTACATGCATGACTCTTGAGCTTGCAGATCGATCCATATCCGTCCTCTTGGCATTGCCGAGGGCGTATTTGTGAAAGTAGGAAAGTTCCATTTTCCGGTGACTTCGTGGTTGTTGATTTTGATGCCGATCATCGGGTTCCTCTCATTGTTGGTCGAGGATTCACGAGAACAGCCGTGCTCTCATTGATGTATTTGAGCAAGAAATCACATTACGTGTTGGTAATGAAGTTGTCATGTAGGATCGTATATTTTATTGTGTTGATGATCGGGTGGTCTTGGATGATCAAAATACATGTTTGCCATATTTTAGAGAGAGAAAGTAGAGAGAGAGGGTGTTCTTGCTAGAGGTTTACACAAATGTTGAATATTAGATTATGAGAAGCACCACCCCTTCCATGGATGGAAGGGTATTTATAGTTACAAAATACGACCTCTATCGGCTGTGGATCGGGGATACGATGGGTAAAGACCGACCTTCCTCCACGGTGTTGCACTACGCTAAACTAAACTAATAACTAACTAATAAAGCGATAAATAACGTGACTAACGACAAATCTACGAGCTAACTTATGCTAGATAACATTTGGGGTGACCGACTCTTCACTAAGAAATTTTCCAATTCCTAACAATCTCCCCTAAGGAGGTCACCCCATGTTTTACATTTGAATCCTAGCATTCTATTCTTGACATTGTTCTTAAGCTCGTAGACTTGAATTCTTCATTTCCGCAATCTTTGTGCTTTTGTAGTGCAACTTCAAAGTCCGCATAGATCTGTACTTTCGGTGGAGGTCTTTGGCCGATCCACATCTTGATGATCTTGAGCTTTCTTTGAGATCATCACCACGATAATCTCTGGATCACCCTTTATTGTGTTGCCATCATGTGAAGTTGTGACTTTCGGACCGACATGCTCACATTTTTGAATCATGACATCTTTCCATCGAGAAGCGGAAGCCTTCTTGGTTCATGATATTTGCGCAAAGAAGCATAAGCATAGTATGAAATATCGAGCCGGGTTATGTAGATTTGCACAGTCATGATTTCTTCAATTAAGTATGGATCTTTGTGAGCATGCGGCTTTGGATTGACTCCTCGATTACGATCATTTGCAACCGTCCAAGTGTACCGCAAACAACGATTAGCAATAAAACACGAAAGTGTCTTTGACCACTTTCGTCGAATTGAGTACACGCCCACGGTTCCCGTTGATCGATATAAATCTGCCTGTGATCGGTAGGATTCCTAAGAATCTCCTTGACAGGTTTCGCGGTTGTTCAAGCGTTCTCAAACCGAACGTCTCAAAGAAGAAAACACGGAGTGAGTGAACCGGTAATTGAGATTCAGCGATTGATGAAAATGATTTGAAAACAATCGCGTATTGCTTGAAGAAAGAGTTTTGCAATACAACGAAGGTTTTATGAGAAAGATCAATTTTCAAACAAAATACTTTTTGTATTAGAGAATGAGTACACATTCGACGTGCTAGTGAAAAGAAGAGATTCGCACATCGAGCGGTTTTTCTAAAAGTATTTTCAATCGGAGATACTTTTGAATTTTGAAAACATAAGTACACATTGACGTGCGGAGAAAAGAAGATTTGCACATCGAGCGGTTTTCCAAAAGTATTCGTTAATTCCATTTCTGGACCAAGGTTGATTCAAGATTGAATCGCCCCATTGTTTCTATCCGGTTGTCACAAGTTTGATCTTACGAGAAGATCTCACATGTCACCCACCAAGAGCTTGTTTGATGTTGGCTCTAGAAGGATTTCCATCTTCATCGTGAATACTTTTACATACCACTCGGATGTTACGGCAATACCACAAGGATAATCGTGGGACTCTTAATATATACTTACTTTCCACATTGTGTGAAGCAACAAGTCTTCAAAATTTAGTGTCCTAATGAGATATTGTGGATGATCTCTTGGCTCTAGACTCAATAGTGCACATTTGGTTCTGTCTTGGGAGACTAGGGAGAGGGTCTCCTACTTCAATATCAACCATCTCTAAGAGAAAGTCGATAGATTATGTCGGTTCCCGTGAGATTGAAACAAGCCCTTTAAGAGGAACTTGAGTGGTTTGGGAAGTTTAGTGCGGTGCATCCTTTGGGTCCATGATGTCTTGTCTTCAATACCGGCGTTACCTTGGTAAACACCGGTAGCATATGTATTGAACCAGTTCTCGCCCTAAGGTTGAATTGATGGAGGGCTATTTCTTTTCACCCTTTTTCACATTCAGTTCTTTTCATTCTTCAACCCCTTCCGTGCTTACGAGACTTCATTACTAGAACCTTGTTGGGTTAATTCCAGTACTAGCTCTATCTCGATCCGCACTCTTCCCATATCTCACTTTTCTCCTTTTTCATCATACCTAAAGACTCTACACTATCTAGTGGATTGTCCTGGGTAGATCCCTCCGGTTCGCGGATCGTGGGAACAAATACCTAACCTAACCATCCTTATAACTCCATGCATAAAGTAAATTGGTCGGTCTTTTGGTATTGTTTTTTTTCTTCATGAAACCAATTGAAAAATCATTTGGAAAAACAATCAAGGTACTTGTGATACGAGATCAAAGGATTTTGTACCTTAATAGTTTTGATCATTTAGAAAACCTCCCCCTCAACATGTGCGTATGATTTAGAAATTGTTTGGCACATGGAGGCAAGAGGACTTTGAAATATTTTCTTTGATCACAATTTTCATACGAAAAAGCCATTTGATTTTCTTGGTAAAATTCTCCCCCTCAATATGTGCATAGGATTTTTGAAATCATTTTTATCACATAGAGGCAAGAGTTCTTTTGAAGCACATCCACAATCACAAAATCCATTAAGAAAACCATTTGAAAACACAATCAAGGTACTTTAAAATCTCATTTAAAAAACTTTTGTACCTCGATGGTTTTGCTCCCCCTCAATATGTGCTTCGAGATTCGAAAGCGTTTAGCACATATGAGAGAAAGCGACTGCACAACCGAATCAAAGCGATCAACTTTTATCAAATTTCATTATTAAATCACAAATTCTCCCCGATCAAAATATCAAATCCTTTGAGATTTTGGATCCCAAGTGATTAATTAGGTTTAGAAAACATGGGAGAAAATGTGGCCTTGTTTAAATACTCATCGGTTTTTGATAAATCCTCCTCCTCAACATGTGCATTGTATATTTGAAATCGTTTGGCACATGGAGGCGGAGTGCCTTTGAAGGACTAAAACCAATTCCATTTAAAGCAGTTTGAGATTTAAAACCACGATCTTTACCCCGATCGAAATATCAAACCATTTGAGATTTGTGATCCCAACTGATTTAAATCATTTAGAAAAATTTGGGGAAAGACGTGGCAAGATTCAATTTTGAAATATGACAGATAAGGACCATTATAAGACATTAAAGATTGTTAGTGTCAGGTATGATAGTTTTTAAGAGATCTTTTAAGTAAAACAAAACAATTTCACAATCAAACAAGAACAGAAAAAATTTCATTTTGAAAGACCTTGATTCTAAAGAAAAAATCATACCATGACATAACATTAAATCTTTAGATCACCACTTATTTTGTACAAACGGACTTTTTGTGAAGAAATATCATTTGAAAATATTTTATTTAAAATCACTCTCCCCCTCAATCCATGACAGAAGTCAATAATTGAGTGACTTAGGTTTTGATAACAAGAAGTCCGGTGATTTTTTAAAAATTAGTCCAATATATTTTCAAAACAATATTTTCCATTTTCAAAACAATTTAATCAAATTATTCAAAATTGTTTAAAATGGTATCTGCACAAAGATATCGTTAGGTGGTTGAGAAGCTTCGTTGTTGTTGTTGTAGGGCTTGGAAGAAAACCGTCTGCAGATGCGGTGAGACTTCTTCTACGTTGCATTTTGAATGCCAACCGAGGTCAAATTAAGCTCTGTTTCTTCAATCACTTAGAAGAAAACCATCTGCGATGCGGTGAGACCTCTTACGTTGCATTTATGCCAACTCTCCATAGAAGTCCAATTAAGCTCCGTTTCTTCATTTGTCAACCCAAGATATAGTTACCCTTTCCTTCGGCATCCAATCATCTTAATCTGTGGGATCCGGATGGGAACATTCTTATAACCAATATACCGCATCGTTAGTGAACACACATCTGGATATATGGTGGTCGACATCACCCATAACGACAATCGACTAATTAAAGTCAATTCAACATAACAATCGGATCATATAAGGCATGGGGTTTATGTGTTAATCAAACTCTAATCATCTAAACCTAACAATCATATCCTAAATTCCTAGTCCTTGACACGGGCAAATATCATTTTTAATTAAGCACGTGGGATAATTAAGAAAGCTCGTTAGATGATATAGATTTGAAAACATTATCCCCTCAATCAATGACTCATTTTTGAAGAGTTTAAAAGCTGAAGTCATTGATTGAGTTTGCAAATTAATAAAACTACAGGCGATTGTTTTAAAGCAACTCATTTACCACCATTTTGAAAACAACAAATATTTTTAGAAGAATTTTAGACGGAAAAACATTTGTGTAGGAGCAAGATCCTTGACATACTTTCCTCATTTAGTTTTAGGATGAGTGCGAAATATTTGAAAATTGTTTAAGCGTAGCACTTTCCTTCTTTGAAAAGCGGGTTGCTATCTCGAAATAATAGCAAGCCATGGTTTAAGCGCGGTTACTGATCGAAGTAGCGCAAGCCATAGTTTAAGACATGTTTAGAAAAGAATATATACACCTCTGCTCGAACTTCATCTAAAGTCCCGTGCCATTATTGAATGACATTTCTAAGACCGTAGATGTTATCGATACGAAGACATGTCATCGAAAAACATATTTTGGTATTTTGAAATTTTTCGATTTTATGGGTTTTGTTGATTTTATATTTTCTATTTTCTTTTGAGGTTTTCTATTTTGTATTTGGTTTCTTTGGTTTTATATTTTGTATTATGCTTTTTCGAAAAATATATACAAAGATAGAGAAGATGATATAGTTAAAGAAGATGATGATACGAGTGCCGAGATAAGGATATCGAGCGAAGACGTCGTAGAAGATAGAAGTCATCAACTCTTAAACATTCACCACCAAAGCTTTGAGGCTCTTGAATTGAGAGAAATTGAACCATCTGAAAGAGAGACTCGGCGACTTCCCCAAACCGAAAATCCTTTGGATGAGCGATTTGAAGCTCTATTTCAAGCTTTCCTTAGCTAGGTGCGAGAGAAGCACACCATTATCATAAATTCCATTGCTCCTTTTAAGACCGATAATCGAGAATCTTCGTTCGGGGTTATATCATCCATAAGAACAACAACGTATCATCCCACACAAAAATAATCTTCTCAAATTTCATAACCACTTTGAAGTGCAGGCGATCCATTCCAAAGGTGTCAAGAGAGCAATTCCCCAAGTAGTTGAATTGTTGCATCGACCTCTTTGTATAATGCTCTAGAACTCTCCCATACACTTCATGAGGGAATGAAGAACACCTTCCCATGTTCACATTTTCTTCCACGATGAGCGTGTATGAAGCTCAAGAACCCGAAGTACACCAATATCCAAGAACTCTCCCAAATACACATCAAGAGGGTAATGTAGAACACCTCCCTATGTTCACATCTTTCGTCACGATGAATGTGTATGAAGCTCAAGTATCCAAGTATACCAATACACAAGGAATGAATAAGCGATAACATTGAAGAAGCGAGGCCAAGTCATCGATTATCTCTGCGGGTGACAATCTCTGCGGATGTCAACACCGGAATAAGTGATTATATCTCGAATCGCGATTAAGCACTCAAGTAAACATTTGAGCATCCCAATGTACACGATCTCTCTCCCGATCATTGCGATACCATCGAAATCACCACACACTAGTGTACCTCTTTATCTTGAAACTTTTCTAACATCACTTCCCCACGTAGTTGGAATAATAACATAGCCTTAATGAGTACAACCTTGAGTTTCTCTGCGGTCATGACATTTGTTTTCCGGGATATCTTCAATCACTTAGAAGAATTAAGTTCATCAAGTTTACTCGTCATGAGTCAAACCTTGAGTTTCTCTGTGTAATAACATTTGTCTTCCGGGATATCTTCAATTTCTTAGAAGTATTAAATACATCAAGTTTACTCGCTTTGTGTTTAGATGCTTGTCTCCTTTCCCTTTCTAGTTTTGATACTTGAATCAAGCAATTCATTGAATGCCCAAATACTTGAAATTTGTTGAGAAGATCGCTTGAAGTCTTTGTGAGAATCAACTTGTCAAGACTCACTCGACTATTTTTATCAACCCTATGTAGACAATTTGAAGTGACCCTTGAAGAAGAAAACCGATATACCCTACTTGGCCAAGTCAACTTCCCACATTTGTATCTTAAGCTTGCACCTAATGATGGAAGAGCGGTGTCGAGAATTTATGCTTCAAGCAAATCTCTAAGTACTCACTACCCAAACAAAGTATGAGACATTAACACCTCTTGAGATTATCCACACCGTCATATGCGTGTGACATTGAGTAAAACAAAGTAACTCCTAATAGTGATAGTTAACTGGTCTTCAACCATCCACCTCATTCTTTGGTAACTAGATAAACCAAGTCTTCAACTCAAATTCTTATGCCCGAGCAAGCTATCAAATAAGAACACGCCTTTGTGAAAATCAACTTCAATCTCAAATAAGTGATAAATGATTAACTCAAGTAATCAACTTGTGTCAAATGTCCAACACGTGAAATAGTTAATAACAACGTCTCGAGTAGTCCTTCGCTAAAGAATATGAGCAAGTCTAATTGGGAATTGAATCGACTTATAACTTTCTCCCAATTAGTGCTCTCCCTAAACCGACAATCTGTTTGATAAATGCCCAGTTAAGAAGAAGTCTTTCGATCGTTAAATGCAACTCGTCTTTAGTCTTCTAACATGTAGCGAGAAAATGTAGAATGATTGTAGACTCGACCTTCTTCAAGATTGTTCGGTTGGGGAATAGATAGTTAACATCTTCAACTCACACCAAAAGCATTCCACCAAAAGCATCCCAATTAACACATCTTGCAAATCCCTTAACTAAAATCCTCCCAATCAAACAAGAACGGAAAGATGTTCATCGAGGAAATCGGCAATCAGGCATAGCGAACACACAAGATGGTAACACCAAACTACCAATCACATCAAACAAGAACGAGATAGATTGTTCGGAATCATCATGTTCTTGTATCGTGAAGCATTAACCGGAAGCACTTTGTCGATAAACTCATCAATCCAAGTGAAGATGTCAACCAACGGCTCTTAGAAGAAAACTCCATGTGAAGATGACCCGATAAGAAAAACTCGGTTCTTACATGAGTTTAGAGCCGTATGACCATTTTTATTCTCAAATATCAATCAACAATGCAAAAATTCACACTTCTTCTCCCCTCAAGAATTGCATACGGAGATGCCATTCTTGATTAAACAAGTGAACATTATCCAAATGTAGTCTATTCACACTTCTCCCATAAAATCGGCGGGATGTCGCCATCGTCATTATAGTTGAGAAAGTGGAATGAGAAAACAATCAACAATAGCCGGTTCACTTGATGGTGAAGCGCATGGAAAAAGTATGAAGCATGTTGATGAGAATGTTCATAATAGAAGATTTCTCTTCTTCGAAGATAAAGCGCCTTGACACGTACACTTTTCTTTTCTTTGAGGAGCGAGGCATGAACTGTTGTGTTCATACGTCATAAGAAGATTTTCTTCTTTTGAAGATAAAGCGCCTTGAAACGTACACTTTTCTTTTCTTTAGAGTACGAGGCCCGAATCGAAGTGAGCAGACGTCATAATCTCTCTCTTTTCGCTCTCTTAGCAAAACATGTAATCATCCCCATTATCATTCAGAGGCTCTTTGTAGTGACAATGATGGAGAAAACCCAATATGATGAATTTGACCTCAAGTAAACTATCCCGAACTCGTGACTTATACTTGCACATATGTAACAAAGAGCGGTGCGAGACTTCATCCTCCATTGAATCTCTAATTACTCTATACTCTTCAACCAACCAACCATCAAGTATAAGGCGTACATCACCTCTTGAAAATCCACAATTGAATGTGACCTTTGAGCACTACAACGTAACTCCTTAAAGTGATAGTTATTTTGAGATGATAAGAGCCCAATTCCCCAGCGGTAAAAGAAAAGGTAAAAGTCACTCAACAATAACTAGATTTCCAAGTCTTCGTTTTAAATAACAAGCTTGAACAAGGATCATGAAGAATCTTCATCCAACCATCCCGATACCTCCGGATACTAAGTACACTCGCCGTGATAATTCACTTCAACCTCAAATAAATAATACCGAATTAACGCCGTTGTCACATCTTCCGAATCGCTCAAATCTAGCCTCCTTTGACTTTTAAGTGAACTATGATAATGGTTTCATCCGACCATGGTTTAATGAGCATAACCGGTAAAACTTTGAAGTAACCAAACCGCCATGACGAATATCAAACACACATCCAATTTTTGAAGTACACCTTTTATCCCTTCTTCAAAAGCGAAACCGTAACACCTAGCATCGAAGACCCAAAATACACTTTCCTCTCTCCAAGATGGTTCCATCATCACGGATTTTACAATTCTATGGACTAAACCGAGAAATAGTTTCTTTCGGGATTTTACAAGCCTAAGAATAAACCGTAAGATAGGTCCGAAATGCACTTTACTATTACGGGATGTTTCCATTGTCACGGATTTTACAAGTCTATAATTTAAACCGAGAAATAGGTTCTTTCATGAGGATTTTACAAAATTAAGACAAAACCGTAAGCAATGTCAGCTTGAATGTGTTATGACAACTTTGGTTTCGGTGAATATCTATTTTAAGGGAACATGCAGTGGTTCATAAACGGTTCATTTACCAACATCAACACCATCCAATCAACACTTTGGTAAACACATCATTCACGCATTCTGTCGGCTATTGTAGTGACCACATGGAGAATTAATCCTGATATGCCAAACTTGATCATGAAGTAAAACTCCCCAGATTTGTTACTTAAACTTGTACTAATCCTCGTGAACAAGAAACGGTGTACCCAATGTACAAAACCTCTTGACGTATCCTCAACTGCGCGAGACACCGAAGTGATAGTTACTTTGTGGGTCGAGAAAGAATCACAACCGTAACTAAATAGCCAAGTCTTTATCACACTCTATAAATGCCCAAACAAGTCATCTTCGCGGAAGGGTAGAAAGAAAGAAGACGAAATAAGTAAACTCTCCGGAAAACCTTCTCGCAAAGCCAAATAAGAAATACCGTACAAACAACCCCGTAGTCAACAAAGTTCCATTCAAGCCAAGCCGTGACATAATAATCATCGTGAAAATGTATATATCAAAGTATCAACCCTCATAACAAAACAAATCTCATCATCATACCCAGTCTTACCATCCAATCTCATTATCCCCAATAATCATCCGATCATAAATCCATCAAGCTCAGTCTAATCCAAATCAAACATCGGTCCACTTGATTTATATTCCGTCCAGATAAATTAATTTTAAGCACAAGTAAAATATAAACACAAGAGTCCCATAATCAATATCCGTACAAAAATCCCGACGCCATCTTTATCTCAAAACTAAGAGCTAGCCGTGATCGATGAATCTTTCCGGAAAATAAGCCATACCAAAATATCGCTCTTAGTATTCCAACAAGTGAGAAATTGTGTCCGAAAATATTTAACACATAATAATTGAACACAAACTTTTCATATTGGATGTTCATGAAGGAGAAAATTAGCTCAAGCAATCCAAGCGTAAATTAACATGGCCCATTACTAAAATGAATAAACTTGGTCCACCATACACACCACATCAGGTTATGTTGCTACGTGATACCCAAATCACCAAATTGAAGCCCATCATCCGATTAGTCTCATTAAGCGGCACTTAGGCCCATGTTCCAAATTAAGTATCGGATCCAGCAGTTTATCACATCTCATGCATTACCCGGTCCAAGCCCATGAATACAACAAATACCCTAAACTCACGGATTATAAGAATGCAACATTAGCTCACTTTCCCTAATACTCCTCAACCCTAAAAATACTCATACCTCACGCCCCCATCTCAGCCAAAGATATCTCACCCTTGAAACCCTAATCCTACTTCTCTTAACATAAACCAAACCCTAATAAGATTCTCAAATGTTCCGCCCCCCCTCTTTCTCATATCACAGATGATAAAAACGCCTCCATTACCCATATTAGTCTTTCAAACGCAGCCACACACAACTCATTTTCATACGAAATAATATTCACTCATTTCATTTATATGCATCTTCAATCCACACGAGTTCAAGAACCAACCACTTGACTTTTTCCTAGATTAACCACAGGGATGGTTTGTATGATTCGTGACAGCCACAGGGATGGCTTGTGTTGACCACGAAATCATACCTCATGAACACGGTAAGATTTTAGATCTTGGACACGTCTCAGGTAGGTATTCTTTATTTGTTGGTGGTTTATATCAATACTCGAAACAAAGAAACAAGGACTAACGAAAATTGTTATATCCTTGATTCTTTAAATTCGTACATAATCAAAGCTCTTGGATCAATGATGAGTTCTTTCTCAAGTTGGATGACCTTAGAGTCATGATACTACCCTTTTTGTTGCAACTAGAGATTGAAACTGAGATTCGAATGAAACATAAGGTAAGTCCGAATCTTGTTAATGAAAGAGGTTTTGAGTCAAGATTAGGATTAATTTTTTATGACGTTTTTGGTATGGATTAGACTTGACAAGGCTGAGATTGACCCTTGTTCATGGTCCTTTTCAGTTTTGATTGATGTTAGACAGATGATGTATTAAAAATGAGGTCAAGTTGATTTAGGTAAAAGGTTTTGAGGTCTTGATTTATGGTTAGTTTAGCATTGATTCGAATGATGTATAAGAGAATGATAATATGAGTTTTGATGTTTTGGTTGGTGTTTATGGACTGATGATGTGTTGTTCTTGAACCAGAGGTCGAGTCATGTTTGGTAAAGGGTATTTAGTTGGTTGTGGTTATTCTTTTCATCTTCATCTTCTGTCAGGTCAAGTCGACTGAAAACAAGTCGCTAGCCAAAGCCTTTAGCCCAAGTCGCTAGCACTAAGTCGCTAGCACTAAGTCGCTAGCACTAAGTCGCTAGCACTAAGTCGCTAGCACTTAGTCGCTAGCACTAGTCGCTAGCACTTAGTCGCTAGACCAAGTCGCTAGCACTTAGTCGCTAGACCCAGTCGCCGCGACTAAGTCGCTAGACCAAGTCGCCGCGACTAAGTCGCTAGCATTTCAGTTTGACTCAAAAGTCAAACCGTCGACAAGTCGCCACCATTAACAATTTCAAAGTATAACTCGCTACCAAAGTCGCTAGAAAATGAGGTACAATGTATCTCGGACCTTTGAACAAGTCGCTAAGAAGCATGAGTTAAAACTTTTGACTTTTCCGATGAGTTTTCCGGCCAAAATCCGACGATATTCAAACAAACCCAGAAAAAAATGACAAAAACTGCATCTTTTAATCATTTGACTACCATTTGGACCATAAAAATCTGACCATAGGACCACAAAAACCATTCACAAGTTGGTACAAAGACAAGTCACAAAATTTATGTTACCAATAAACATATTTCTGGACTGCAAGAAACAAGAACTGATAGTTTGAAACAGCATAAAAAATGAATGACTTCTTTGACCAAAATGATAAGACATATGCATAACCAGTTAATATAAAAAATGAATGACTTTTTTTGACCAAAATGATAAGACATATGCATAACCAGTTAATATCAAACGCATGATCATCCAACCAATGAAATCGTACAAAAATAGTTTCACACATCATAAAGAAACCACCATAAAACGACACAACACAATAACCATGGCTCTGGTACCAATTGTAGGATCGTATATTTTATTGTGTTGATGATTCGGGTGGTCTTGGATGATCAAAATACATGTTTGCCATATTTTAGAGAGAGAAAGTAGAGAGAGAGAGGGTGTTCTTGCTAGAGGTTTACACAAATGTTGAATATTAGATTATGAGAAGCACCACCCCTTCCATGGATGGAAGGGGTATTTATAGTTACAAGAAATACGACCTCCTATCGGCCTGTGGATCAGGGATACAGTGGGTAAAGACCCGACCTTCCTCCACGGTGTTGCACTACGCTAAACTAAACTAATAACTAACTAATAAACTGATAAATAACGTGACTAACGACAAATCTACGAGCTAACTTATGCTAGATAACATTTGGGGTGACCGACTCTTCACTAAGAAATTTTCCAATTCCTAACATGTCACCTTTAACCTTGATCAAACTTCGAGGTACTCTGCAAACTATGATTCTGAGTCGGTTAACCGAATAGATATCATTGATGTTGCTCTTGAAGAGTATTCTCAAGAAGTTCTTGGTTATTCTCATAATTACATTGGTGGGATCCCACCACATCTCCTCAACCTATCATAGCCAATTCTACTCCTTCCTCACTCCATTTGAGGCGACTTCATCTTAGATGAGATTGAAGCATACTTGGCTAGTGATTACTTCCATGGGAAATTGATCACGCTCCAATTGATATTGAGGGGACATACTTCTCATTGAGAAGTTGCTTAATGATGATCCATCATCAACCCTCACTCTAATGATTCAATTCGATAAGATTAATCAAAATAAGATTAACTGGAGGAGATATTCTTCTTAAGAAGTTGTTAAATCATGACACTTCTCCTCCTCTCCCTCCCGTCGAGCTTCATAACAAGGAAGTTAAGTCAGTTGAGAAAACTGAAGAATTTCCTGAGGTTGAGCTTAAGGACTTACCTCCTCATCTCGAGTATGCATTTCTTGAAGGTGATGATAAATTACCAATCATTATTGCTCGAGATTTGAGTAAAGATGAAAAAGCTGCTCTCATAAAGATCTTGAAGTCACACATGCAAGCAATTGCTTGGAAACTCTCCGACATTAAGGGTATAAACCCTGAGTTTTGTACTCACAAAATCTTGATGGAGGATGACTTCAAACCAATGATTCAACATCGGAGAAGAGTAAATCCAAAATCCATGATGTTATCAAACAGGAGGTTATCAAACTTCTTGATGCGAGGATTGATTTACCCGATCTCGAGATAGTCCTTGGGTTAGCCCAATTCATTGTGTTCGAAAAAGGGTGGTATTCTCGTTGTCACAAATGAAGATAACGAGTTAATTCCAACTCGATTGGTTCTGGGATGGCGGTTTGCATTGACTATCATAAGTTGAATGACGCCACTCGTAAAGACCATTTTCCTCTACCCTTCATGGACCAAATGCTTGAGAGATTAGCAGGGAATGAATACTATTGTTTCCTTGATGGTTTCTCGGGTTACTTTCAGATTCCCATTGATCCACAGGATCAAGAAAAGACCACATTCACCTGCCCATACGGAACTTTTGCCTACAAACGTATGCCTTTTGGCTTATGTAATGCTCCTGGCACGTTCCAACGATGTATGATGGCCATATTCCACGACATGATCGGGGAAACAATGGAGGTGTTTATGGATGACTTCTCGGTCATTGGGGATTCTTTTCAAACATGTCTCTCCCATCTAGATAAAATGCTCAAACGGTGTGAAGACACCAATCTTTGTCTAAACTGGGAGAAGAGCCACTTTATGGTCAAAGAAGGCATAGTCCTTGGCCATAAGATTTCAAAGAACGGGATTGAGGTAGATAGAGCAAAAGTAGATGTTATTGCTAAATTACCTCATCCTACTACCGTCAAGGGTATTAGGAGTTTTTTAGGTCATGCCGGTTTCTATCGTAGATTCATACAAGATTTTTCTAAAATCGCCCGGCCTATGACACATCTTCTTGAGAAAGATGCTCCTTTTATCTTCTCACCCGAGTGCATTGAAGCTTTTAAAACATTGAAGAAAAAGCTTACTGAAGCACCCATTCTCGTTGCTCCCGACTGGGATTTACCCTTTGAGCTCATGTGCGATGCAAGTGATTTTGCTATCGGTGCAGTCTTAGGGCAACGCAGAAACAAGCATTTTCAGCCTATCCACTACGCGAGTAAAACTATGGTGAAGCTCAAACTCATTACACCACTACGTAAAAAGAGCTATTAGCCGTGGTGTATGCATTTGAGAAGTTTCGCCATACTTAATCTTGACCAAATGCGTGGTGTATACGGATCACTCGGCTCTAAAATATCTCTTTGCAAAACAAGATGCAAAGCGAGATTGCTTCGTTGGATTCTCCTCCTCCAAGAATTTGATATCATCATACGTGATAAAAAGGAGCGAGAACACAGGTCACGATCATTTGTCCGATTAGAGAACCCTCACCAAGATGTTCTCGAGAAAAGGAAATAAATGAAACATTTCCTCGAGACACTCAATGCGGTTTCTTTTCGTGGAAACTCTTCTACCCCATGGTTTCTTGACCGCAAATTACCATGCGGGTAACTTCATTGTGAAAGGGATGTCGACCCAACGGAAGAACAAATTCTTCAAAGATGTTAAACATTATTTCGGGACGACCCTACTTGTTCAAAACTGTGCGGATCAAGTCATCGGCGGTGTGTTTATGGACGAAGCTATTGACATTCTCACGACTTGCCATGATGGACCCACCGGGGCCATCATAGTCCAAACTACACCTCCAAAAGGTGTTTGATTCCGGATTCTATTGGCCCACAATCTATAAGGATGCCCACGAATTTGTCAAAGCTCGTGACGCTTGTCAACGTCATGGAAATATATCTCAAAGAAATGAAATGCCACAAAATGCCATTCAAGTTTGTGAGATATTTGACATATGGGTATTGACTTTATGGGGCCATTTCCTTCGTCTCTCATGGTAACAAATACATACTCGTGGTGTTGACTATTTGTCAAAATGGGTTGAAGCGAAAGCTTTACCCACCAATGATGCCCGAGTTGTTGTGAAGTTTTAAAATCCCTTTTGCGGGTTTGGAACTCGAGAGCGATAATCGGTGATCGTGGGACACATTTCGCAATGACCAATTTGAAAAGTCATGCAAAAGTATGGTGTTACCCACCGTCTCTCATCGCATACCACCCCAAACAAGTGGGCGGTGGAAGTTTCCAACCGTGGTATTAAAAGGATCCTTGAAAGGACGATGGCGAAAATCGTGCATCACGGTCGGATAAGTCGGATGGCGCGCACGGGCCTTCCGTCGACTTACAAAACACCCATCGGTGTACTCCATACAAGCTAGTGTGCGGAAAGGCATGTCATCTTCCGATTGAGTTAGAGCACAAGGCATCTTGGGCCTTAAAACATGCCAATTTCGATATTCGAGACATTTGGTGATCACGAAAAGTTCAAATGAATGAATTAAATGAACTTCGTGATCAAGCTTACGAGAACTCTTTGATCTACAAACAAAAGACAAAGAAGATTCATGACTCTAAAATCAAGAACCGCGTTTTCAACGTTGGTGATCGAGTCCTTCTTTTCAATTCAAGATTGAAGATTTTCTCGGGAAAGCTCAAGTCCCGTTGGTCTGGTCCATTTACTATCGCTAAGGTTTATCCTTATGGTACCATTGAGTTATCTCAGCCTGATGGTTCTAATTTTAAAGTGAATGGTCATCGAGTGAAGCATTACTTTGAGAGGACATTCATACGTGGTTGTCCCGGATCTACAAACTTTCCCATGAACCAATGAATGCGGGATCGAGTCAAGCTAGTGACTCGGGAATCAAAAACAATACACACACCATATGGGTTTTCACCCATATTTACGTCTTCTTACCCCTTTCTACCACCCTAGTGTGGGGAGTTTCCCACGTTGTTGTATATAAAATCTTTTCTAAAAAAAAAAAAAAAAAAAAAAATCTTTCATAATAATGGCCGTAGTATTTCCCTTTTCGTTCTTTGTTTCGGCATAACCGGCGGTACTTTGAATATTGAGGCAATATTCATTTCTAAGTGGGGGAATTCTCACGAATTTTATCATATTTATCCACCCAATTCCCCGTTTTGGCCAAAATTTTTTGGGAATAAGTGTTTTCACTTATTCATCATATGGTAATCATCCGCCATATCAGAAGACAAAAGGATTAGCTAATCCAGAGCAAACGGCTCTTGGTAAAGATTTCTCAAATCCGTTTATGGCTTGCAATTTGCCCAAAATTGTATGGTATTCAACTCACCATATCCTAAAAAGTGAAGAGTTGGCTAGCTCGCAAGATTATGGCTTGTGGTAAAGGCGTTGAAAAATCCATAATTGGTAATCACTCACCAAAGATAATTCGATAATTTATCTAAGAGTTGGCTAGTCCGAGCAAGCGGCTCGGTAAAGACAAATCAAATCCGTTCTGACTTATGATTTGCTCAAAATCATTTGGTTATCGTTGTACCAAGGTTCTTACTTGAACCGAAACAATTGGCTACTCCGAGTGATGGCTTTTGGTAAAGAGTTTTAAAATCCATTAAAGATCTAAATCATTGCTAGGGACTAGCAATATATCGATGTGGGGATTGATGAGTGTCTAAATACTCATCATTTTGTATAATCTAAACTTCAAAATCATCCGAAAACACTCAAAATGCATCAAATTGATGAAAATATCACAAATCGTGTTTTATGAGTTTTAAATGCAAAAATATCAAAATCAAATGAAAAATGATTCAAGTTTGCAAAATTGGCGCTTTAGTCCCCAAGTTTCAAAAGTTGTCAAATCTAGTCACTGAATTCAACAATGTGAAGTTTTGTCATTCAAGGTCCCGAAATATTCTAAGTTGTTAAAATGGTCCTTGAATGATTCTTTGGTCAAATGGCAGAAAAGGTCCTTCAAGTTTGAAAATTGTCAACTTTAGTCCTTGGATATTTTAAAATGGAATTTTATGCAAAAGTTATCCTTGTACTATCAAAGTTTGCCAAGTTTGGTCCTTTTGATATCTTTGGAAAATGGGCAAGTTCAGTCCTTCAAGTTTGGAAAAGTTGCAAATCTAGTCCTTGTTATTAATATTAAACCAAACGGACTTCCTTTGTATTTTGAGCCCAACCAAAACAAATAAACCCCTGCCAATATCCCTTGATGCCAGTCCAATATACAATTGTGACCCCCCTTTTATTAATACAACGGTCATATAAGTCAAACCCAGCTCCTGTTCCTCTCCCTCACAGAAAGAGCGCCAAACCAGAAACCATGGTGGTTTCCATGATTTGCTCCATTCCCCCTCCTTACCTTGTCCCCCTCCACCTTTACTAACGCCCAAAGATCTTTAATTGACTCAAACCTACTCCATTTATTGCCCAAACCTGCTCAAAGAAGAAATTGGCGCCAAATCTACAAGTGGACGATTATGATGATTTTTTTTGTGTGCAATCCAATGGCTGGAAATTAGTGGGAAAGATTCAGAGATATCAAAGGAGTCCAAAAAGTCTATAAAAAGGAGGTGGGAAGCATTGTATCAAGATATCTAGAATATTTTTAGTTTACCTAGTGTCGTTTTAGCTTAAATTCTATTTTCAATGTATGTTTTAACTTAAAAACTTTGTATTTCAAGTATTTAGTGTGTAATAAATCTTTTGAAGTCATCAATTTCAGTTTCAATTCAAGTTTCCAGTTTATGCAATTTGCCTTTCAAAAATCTCATATGATCCAAATGTTGATTTTAGTTGTTGTTTGGACTGAAATAGCTCATGTAAGCTCCTAGATAGCTTCTAAAAGCTATTAGATATCATAAAATTCAGTTTAGCATCAAAAAGGAAAAATCACAAAAATACCAAATAATTAGTGAAAAATAAAAAAATCACATGGAAATGGTTTTCACAGCTGGAGCAGGGTGAATTTTGGATGGCCTTGGGTTAGTGGCTTAGTGGTAAGCCTATAAGAGTGATCTTGGCCTTTGGTTCTCAGTTTTCAGTTGGATAGCTATTTGTAAGCACGTTGATCCATTTTGGCATTTTACTGTACAAGTGTTCATTAGTTTTAATCTCTGTGTTTTCATATTCATTAGTCTTAGTTAAGTGTATTTGAGTATTAAAATCAGTTGTTTGTTCTTTTAAATTTGTAGTTGCTAAAAAATCTAATTGTGACAGTTAAAATAGCATCATCATCATTCCTTAGTTTAATGGTGTTATGGCTGTTGTTTTATGTTTATTTAGTCTTGATAAATGATATTATAAGGTCTGTAAGCAATATCATGGTTTTAAATCTTTGAAAGTCTTTGAAAGGCTTCAAAACAGTTAAGTTAAAGGGTGTTTGGATTTGCCCTGATCACTGTTCTAGAGAGTGTTTGAGTTGTTGCTAGTTATTGTTTTGTGTTACTTAAGTACCATATAGATCATATAAACAAAGAAAATCAGTGCTTGTTTGTTAAAGTAGTCAAAATCTCTTTAATCTCATTTAGTTGTTAACTGTTAAGGTTTTTAGTTTGTCAATCTCATCATATTAGCTTAAAACTAGTTAACTTAGCTTAATATCATCTTATTTTAGAATAATATATCATAATAAGTAAGTATATTGGATTCAAAGTTCACATTAGTCAACTTATCCGTGATTCTGCTGAATTGCAATTGAATCTGCGGAAGTGTATTTTGCTGATTCTGCTGATTCAGTATTTTGGGTTCTGCTTATATGCTTCTACTGATCTGTTTGAAGCTTGCTGAATTGATTTCTGACTCTGCTGATGTAGAAGTTTAGATTCTGCCGACTTGTTTGTTTTTGCTAATTGCTATTTCATTTCTGCTGATTCAGTATCTTAGATTCTGCTGAATCTACTGATTCTGCTGAAGTGCTTATTGTAGTTTAATAGTCTGTTTCTTTACATTCTTTAGCTTATTTCAGTATGCTTGAGTTGTCCTCAGCTTAAATTTTCAATCCAAATCCTTTACTGATCACTATCCTTAGTGATCACTCTATCATCTGATCTAGTGTTACACACCATTGAGTCTCCGTGGGACTTAACGACCCGGGAATTCATTCTATTCTCCAGGACTTCATTGTATTTGTGTTTTAAGCAGTTTTACGCTTCTTACGGTCGGCCATTCACAAGTGGCCGGCTTGTGTGAGGTAGCTTGACTGTTTTCAGCACAGATCATATACTATATAGAAAAATAAGTAACGACAGCAAGTAGAAATAAAAATATGGATAAATGGGGAAAGTTGTCGTATCAACTTTAGTGCTAAAAAGTGCCCCTACAAAAACTTTAGTAGTACTTTAATAGTGATCTTGTCTTAACCTTAGATTATTTGAAGGCTCTAGAAGGGAGATTGTGTTACCTAGGATTAGAGTGGCTTCCCGTCTAGTCATTGTTTGTTGGAAGACTACTTCATAGAACCTTCGTGATCTAGGCCTCGATGGTCTTGTCTTGAAAGAATGCCAAGCTTGAATTCCATATTTACCAGCCATGGCTGCAGCAGCTACTGCAAGCCCATCAATAAATGGGGTAGCCTGATACACACATCTAAGGCTCGTTATGTTTCTGGAAAGTTTCTTATAAAATAAGTATATATAGACAATACTTGATTCATCCTAAAGTCCATTAACACAATATCTTTGTCAATCCTTTTCTAATTGATTCATATATTGGGGTGTTTGGGATTGCTTATTTGAAAGTACCTACCTATTCAATACTTAAGCAAACCTAGTCAATTTATCCAAGCACTCAAAACTGATAATTTGCTTAAGAGTATAAGTGGATAAGAACTTATATAAGAAATCCCAAACACCCTTTTAATCTCAGTTTCCTGATTATATAATCTCTACTGAGATCCCTCATCAAGACTAATCTGAAACAGTGGGAAGAGCTACTACCACAGGGCTCAAGCTGAATTTGCTTATAATCGCGCCCCAAACTGATATTAAGGCTTTGCATCAGCTGGTTCATGACAAAATCACCAAGTCCAATGAACTCATTAAGTACCGTCATGATAAGGGGTGCAAGCACATATACCATTCAAATATGTGCCAATAATAAAACATACTCATTCTAATATTTCATGCAATTTTATATTTGCTAATTGCTCTAAAGTTCAGCCAATAATAAAGTAAAAGTATGCTACAAATCATCTATTTTGACCAGCATCATATACCATTTTTTACCCAACTCATATGTCCATTTCTACCTCTGCTTACAACTAATGAAAGAATATTGTGTCAATGCAAAATCATGTTATTGCATAAACTACTTGATACTCACCTTTTCAGTGCGTTCAACTTTATGATTGATTGTTTATCCTCCTTGTTACGCTGTCATCTAGGCATAAATTCATTCACTACTACAAATGTGACCTTTAAGACCGGTCCAAGGGGCCTTTTAGACTGGTGCGTTGAGAGGTCTAATAGGTTATCCAGTACTAACCATATAATTTTTTCGATACATTTTGTTATCCACTTGCAGCATTCATGCCACACATTGGTCTTGGACTCTGCAAAAACGAAAAAAATATGTTAAAACCTTACTAAATTATAAATTATGATGTTAAAATAACCATAAAAATAAAAAATACGTACCACGAGTTGAGTATTGGTACGGAAATTTTGATTTTTTGATGCTAAACCATTTGCGTTTGACAAACGGGTGGTGTTGGTATTGTTTTTAGGTAGACCATCAGAATATTTGGAGTTGTCTAACCATGGAATCAAGAAGTGGACACCACCAAACCATATCTTGGATCCTGATTTGTGCTTTGTGCACCCCTATTATAGGATCCATTTAAGTTAAAGACTAAATTCTGATACGTTGTTGGTCTCACGAAGCCCTTGTTTCCATTGGCAGTAGTGTCCACGGACAAGACTGGTTGAGTGGCAGCTGAAGCTTTAGAGATATCGATATTTAGATCATTGTCGTCATTATCATAACTCATTGGTATTGTTATCTGCATCCATGCAAACCTTTATGTTAGGGGCTTTTATGCCTATAATGAGTTATAATGATCATAACAGTAGACATTTACCTTGATTACCATATTGTATGTAACAACTACCTAGGTACATATCATCCCAAATCGATATTTCACACTCCGATTTAAATCGCACACCAGCCTTCGAGAGGCAATTTTCACACGCATCTTGAGTTATATCTTGCGTGCATTGTGCGACACCATTTACTCCTCCATAACCACCCGCACGAAAGTATTGGCGGTTGTCAGTAGTACTCTTAAAGCCTACAAATACTCACCATCATGTACTCTTACAACTCAATGGCTTATTTCCAAATTCAGAAGTTTAAATGTCCATTAAGCATCACATAGTTAGAAATAATTGAAATTATAATGGACATGTGTGCTACTAAACAAAAAACTGAACTTAGATTTTATAGTATTTTCTCAAACTCGACTATACTTTATTACTGTATCAAGCATTATTTCTAGAAGGAAAAAGAAGAGTTATAATTACATTGTTCAAATTTATAAAGGTGTTTGTTTTATTTACTATTCGAACAAATTTTTTTTCAAAGCTACTATGATTCGTAAGTAGCATTTATAAAAACTTTACCAACAATCAAAATCTAATTGATCATCTAAAACAATTATTCTTGGTATACAAATTGACAGAATATGTAAAACAACGATTGAACAAACCTTATAAGTTGGGAACCTAAGATAAAACCTAACAAATACGGTGATGAAGCAACAACAAACATAAGAAGAATTAAGAAGAATCGACTATAGAGTATTACCTGTATAAAATTGATTGTGTACACCAATTGAATCAACCATGTCAATTTATTTGTAGCGATTGGTTTCCTCAAAGTAATGATAAAGCCCATGTGATGTTGTACAAACTAAGGGTGAATCAATCGATTGTTTGTAAGGTTTTCTAGGTTTTTTGTTATCTCGAAGAGTGATTTGGGTATGAGAATCAATGAACTTTGGCAAGTGAATGGTTACCGTCTTTTTAATTTTTGGGTTTTCAATTTAGTCCAAAGGTATGATAAAATAGCTAGTAAGTCCATGTGTATTCTTTTCTTTTTCTATGAGAAAGTACATAAAAACGAATTTACTAATAAAAATTGCCAAATCAAGAAAATTTTAATCTTTAACTATCAAACATATTTAAAAACTAATAACAATAATAATTATATTATTACTAAATTAGGTATGAATTGATTTTTTTAAAATGAAAAATTCTCACTAAAGGTTTTGTTTTATTATATAAAAGATTAAAGGGGACATTGCGTCATTTTCACAACTCACAATCATACATATTTGACTATTATTGTATTACAACTTTTGAGTTGATAAGGTAAGACTAAACATACGGACCCATAACAAATAAAGTAGGCGGACTTATTCTTGTTGACATTAGTATACTTTACATTTATTGAGATCCTTAGCTACCGTGAAAAAATACGTAACCTCTTTTACCTTCTCTTTTGGGCGGATCCTCATTTTGTTAACTCGTCCGTTCTATTCATTCATACTCACATTGCTTCTTTTCATCTTAGATCCGCCTGGGTATATCCCGGAGGAAAAGCTCGGCGTGTCTTCATCCAGTTAAACACTTTTGCATGTTTGTACATCGGTTGGTGAGGAGGGTACAGTGATATGTACTATGGAAACAATATTTTTATCGGTTTTGTGGGTCTCCGTTGGCCACATGCCTCTGGCTACAGTTGTGATTCTCTTTTGGTCCATATATTTTGTGCGTTTGGTAAATCTGACGGTGGCGATACCAATTTCAATTATTGATTATCAAAAATCCTAAGTGCATATTTGCTAATTTTGGGGAAACGATTAAAGGTTTTGATTTCTTTTTCCTTTCTTTAGGGCTTATTTTACTTTATCTTTATGGTAGTTATGGTATGCTGGTTGTGGGATATTTTAGGTTTATTTAGGGTTTCGTATTTCTGTTTGCCATGTCTTAGATAAGGGTTACGTATGTCGATTATCAATCATAAAAAAAAACTGATCTGTGGCTTTTAGATTTTCAAAGATTGATACAGTTAGTCATGTTTTTCACTTTTTGTTTTTGCCTATTTTCTATGTTCTTCATGGTTTGTGGGCTATGTTGTCTTTACCTTTCATTATTTTTGGAAGATTGGATACTATGTGTGATGTTTTTCCTTCGCATTCTGCCTAGGTTTGTTGTGGTTAGGGTTTAAGTTTTTTTTTTTTTTTTTTTTTTTTTTTTTTTAAATTTAAAGTTTGTATATCGGTTTATTGATCATAGAATTACGTCCTCCTTTAACAACATGTCTTATGGTTAAACACTTTCTACGGATTAGATTTCCCTTAAATAGTATAACTTCTGAAAAGATTTTGCGGGTTTGCAATGGTTTCAGGTGTTGCTTTCGCGGAGTGGGTTTGTTGAGGTTGCATCAGTTTTAAACACTATTGCCAACAAATCATGCATTTTTGCCATAATTGACTTGGCCGGGAAACATGCTTTCGGTCGTAAGTTAAGTTGGCTAAAAAACATGGTTTGGCAGGGTAACCGTATGGTTGCAGCCATGCTGTTGTTTTGGTGTGACCGCCATTTGGATAAACAAAGACGAGGCCCTGTGAGTGGGGATGAATTGAACAGGTGGGTTAACTTGATGGCCTTCCAGCCAAACAGGCCGGGTAAAAAAAATAGCTTTGCTTTGTATTGATAGCTTAAGTGGGCCTGAAAACATGTGTTGGCAGGGTAACCAGATGGTTGCAGCCATGCTGTTGTTCGAGTGCCAATCAAATTTGCCGCCCATGAGTTTTTTTGCTAATTACCATGATCGACTAGTGGTGCTGAATCTTGTCTCTTTGTGTTCCTTTTTTGAGGCTGTGATGATTTGGGGTTTCTTTGGTGAATGTGAGATCGCCCTTAGCTTGGCAGGGTGGCAGGCAACTGTCATGGCGAGCGTATCCTGTTTGCTAAGAGATTTGCTTGTCTGAGCTCCTTGCCCACAAATAAAAATGTGTAATTTTAGATTTCCTTGGGCCGAACACATAATAAAAGTGTTTGCTTAAGTCAACAGTCATGCCTTTATGCAGCTGGTTTTTTTGATCTGCCGACACCTGCAGTTACGCGGATGTTTGATATGATAGTTATTTGGTTTATTGGTTGCTTATTGCGCTTGCAATTAGTGGCTATTGGTATTCATTGTCATGGGTGGGGATGCCTTTGTAGAAGATGAGGTGCAGTGCATGTTGCCAGGCCAACCCACCATGGTTGCGTCCACGGTTCATGTGCTCTTTTTCTTAATATGTTGCTTTTGTGGCTACTTGATCCTGAAACTGCTATAACTATGGCCATTGTTTTCAATACGTAGCTGCACCTATGTTTGGATCATTATATTGGCGAATAATTTTCTGGAGATATACATGGTTGGATCTAAAAGGTAAACGACCCGTGCGAGGCATGCCTCAGGCAGCCAGAGCAAATTCACCATCCTGGTGCTTTTATGACAATACTGTTGCGCCAATGAGGTATGACCATAATAGAAATTATATTCCGTGCTTTTGTTTTTGTCAGCTGGCCTTTTTGCGTTGGGGTTGGTTATATATGATTTTCAGAAACTTTTATCTCATTCTTGCAAATTACAGATACAGGCAAGGCTCCCATGAATGTTGATTTCTGTGATTGCAGTTTTTTTGCCATTCGTGCAATGCTAAATTGCCGAGCTTTGTATTCCTTTTTCGAGGCTGTGATGAATTAGGGTTTACTCGGTAAACGTGAGATGGCGCGTATCTTGGCAGGGTGACAGCCAGCTGTTGCAGCCATGGTGGGTCTATCCTCTTTACTTGAATATTCGCCCATCTGAGCCATGTGTCCAGCACATTTCTGACAACTGGCTGAAAAAAGCGAATCCATCAAATGTAAAAGTACTAAAAGATGCCACTTTTTTTACTGTAGATGAGGATCCCAATTAATGTAAACTATACTAATATAATGCGCAAGCAGCCTATGGCATGTGATGAGGTTAATGACGCAATGATGATGGGTTTCTACATTGAGCTGCTTTGTAAGTGTGCTTTAGCACCCCCTGTCTGTTGGCATGGCAGCCACATCCACATTGCGGTTGCAGCCAGGACAGGCTTCTAATGCCGATGCAATGCTCGCATTTCTAAGCGTCTTTATGCCTTATGAATAGTATTTTGCCGGGGAATCTTTTTCCCAACCCTGTTTGGGTGCATGGCCATCGGGTTAGCCGTCTTGTTCTATTCATTCCTGCTCACATTGCGTCCTTTTTTAAAAGATTAACTGGGGTTCTCAGATTAAGGTTGCGTATTCCAATCATTGATTATCCAAAAAAACAGCTGCACATTTGCTGTTTTTAAGAATAGATTCAAACTTCGGCCTAAAACATCGATGTTCTTTTGTTTCAAACTTACACAGAAGTAGTGACATGTTTGCATATCAATATATTGCTATTTTGTCCTACGCCTGCACCCTGACTGCAAAAGTATGCAATAGCATACAAAGTTTCTACTCTTATATGGCAGTCTTTCAGTATAACTGTAAAACTAGCCAAAGGGTGGATGCAACATATTTTGCACGACATTCTCGCAGTTACTGCATATGAGGATAATGTATGTTTTAAAAGGTTTATCCAGTTTTTTTATGATGCACGCTCTTGCATTACCTATCTTTGCAATCTTATGACTATTACCCTTGGTGCCTTCAACAAACTAGTGAATCCATTTTTTTAGATGTTAGAATAATTAGATGTTGCTTATGGTCGTTGAAATGTTACTTATGGTTAGATGTTAGGGCCAATAAATCAGCTCAGTACTTTGGTTTGGGGTTTAATGTTAAAGTCAGATGTAATTGAATGTTCTTCATGTTGTGACGCTTATGCGTGTATTGTAAGGTGAGAACGCCGATGATGATGGTTTCCTGCATTTATGTATTTGGTAAGCGTGCTTCAGAGGCTCACATGTTTTGGCAAGGCACCCTAATCCAAATTGTGGTTGCAGCCATACTGAGTCTCTGGTACCGCTCCCATATTCGCAGGTCTGAGGCTGTATAGATATTAAAGGGCATAATAAACGTTCTCGCTTTAAATTCATGGCATGTCAGTAGACAGTTTTTAAAAGACACAATAAATCAAGTAGCTTTTTCTTCTTTAAAAGGCACTTCTCCACAGATTATGCCGGTTTTGCTGGCAGTTCGTCCTATGAGTGTATGAACTTTTCTTATACAGTATTTCATCTTACCATTGAAAACCAAACATTTATTTTTTCCCAATTCAGGTCTGTCCTTGCACTTCACTACAGCCATTACAATGTCTTTGAATGTATCATTGTGCATGCTGATTTTTGGGTTTCTTATTACTGTCGCACCTGCTCAACCACCCATACGTGTATTGTTGCAGGTTTTCCAAACTTTGTCGCGCAGATCCGGTGGAAAAAAGCGGTGGCACAATGGAAATTTACTTTTTCTCTTCTCTTTTCAAATTAAGTTTCTAAAATTTCATTGGCTTGTTTGTTTTTCCCATAGAACTTTCGGATTACCGAAGCATATCGTCATGCTTTTTTTTGGTGCTGGAACAGCAGAGGCTATATATGATACCACATCTTCATGCCATGCTAGAAAAAGAGGAAGCCTGCAAAAACAGATAGCTAGGAACTCAGCTAGCCTGCGTCGCATATCTGGTTATTCGCAAAGGTTGGTTCTCTTTTTTTTTAACTCATTCTCGATGTGCTTATACTTATTCTGATGTTTACCGTGCAAACATCTGAATGCTAATTTCGCACGTTTTTGGGTGGGTGTTGTTGGCAGCCAGCATGTGCAGACTACAGGGAGCCACATAGATTCAGAAAAAGGTGGTCATATCAGCGGACTCTGTGTGGCAGTCGGTAATTCTTTCTACCTGAATTTGCAATGATTTTTAAACCAGTTGTTTTTTTTATATGTTTTTCTGATGTTTTTTTTTCCTCCTTCAATGTAGCCATCCTTGCTTATGACCATGGTAACGCAAATGTGAAACACCATCTGTACTATTCCATAGAAGGTACAGGGTGAAGGGACACCTCTGCTACGATTACATGCGGAAGTGTCCACCGTAAGTCTGCAGCACCCGATGTCCACGAACGGAAGGTCTGTTAATGTAGTTTTTTTCCTTGCACAGTAATGTAGTGTCGATCAACGAGATTCTGATGCTATTTTTTAAACTAGGCCATGCTCAAGTGTACATGATAGCAGATAGTCATAGGAAACTCAAAAAAGAACTGGTATAAGTAGCTGGTCAGTTTATCCCATTAATGTTGCGCCGATAAAGTATGACTATACTATATATTATGTTTGGTATTTTGCTTTGCATTCATCTATCCTTCACATTTAAACTGCAAGTTCACATGCCATAATTTAAAAACTTTGAATATTTACCTTTACTGCTCATACACTGACAATGAACTTATTATAACAGGTTGCAGATTCCACTACAAGCGGACCGAAACGCTTATGGAGCAAGCCCACTGGAGGCAGCCACTTATGGAACAAAGTCAAGTGTCGCAAAATCTGTTTACGGCATCATCATAGCAACGCACCCACCTATGGTATATAGCAAACATAGGTATGTTCAACCAAGATTAATATAGCAACATAAAAGTTTGATGCATTGACTACTGAAACAAAAAAAAAAAAAAAAAAAACTTAATAAATAGATTGTTCAAAGGAAAAAAAACATAAGCATTAGCGACCCTTGCTCGACACACACTAGCGATCCTGCCTATTCACACCATCACTTAAACCCAAAAAACACTTCAGAAACACCGAATTAAAGGATGTCAGTACACCATCCCCTTCAACTTCTCGATAAATGACAGAAGTTCCTGTGCTCGATTTTGCTTCTTTGTCACATTGTCCAGGATCTCTGCAGCTTCGCTTAAATCTTCAGTCTGCAAATTTTTTAGCTCTGAGATACTTTGCACAGAAGAATCAAACGGATACAAGACTTCCAACTCTCCAATCACATACTCCCGCTCAGCTACACGATCCATAATGTCTTGAACCTTTTTTAGCAGTTCTGCTTCATCCACCATAATCATGTTCACCTCTCTTCCAAATCGAACAACCATCATATCCCTCACAAAGCTAGAGCGAGCGGCAGCAGCAAGCTCTTCGCAAAAAGGCATGGATGTCTTCAATTTTTTTTCCTCTGTTTTTTTTATTTGAGGTTTGCCTCAGATTTTCTTTTGTATGTGTCTTTAGGATGGTATGTGTGTCTTTTAAAGAGCAAATTATGGGTGGGTCATTATTGGTATGATGTCCTAGTACATGACTTGTTAGACTTTTGATTTGACTGCACTATAGAGCCTCCAAATGCAATAGAGAGTAATTATGAGTTGTGATTCCCCATAAACAACATCAAGTAGGCATCTTTTGGCATGGTTACCATTTTTTCACATATTAACTGCCAAGAAAAATTAATTTCATCTTATGAAAAAAAAGAGCAAAAAAAACAGATTAAAAAAAATAGATATTTCTAGATATAAAATTGCAGGCCAAAAAAAAGGCGGAGGAGACAAAATGGTGAAAACTAAAAAACATGAAGGTTACAAAATTAAACAATTGTAGATAGGGAATAAAAACTGGTATAGCTTAAATGCAAGATGCTCAGACAAGTCCAAATCATTTATTTGCTTGCAATCCAGCTTTGTTTATTGAATGGCACGTCAAACCTAGGATCATTTGTGAAATTTATAAATCATCGTAGATCTGGCATGCCATTCAATCAACAAACCTACATTGCAGGTGGGCAAACATTCTATACTAGGTCGGTTGATGTGTGTTGTTGCATCACACCTTTCACATATAAATATATATTACGTTGTATGGATAACAGTTTATACTCTCTTTTTCATTGCAGGAGGACGGTGGAAACAGAAACAGAAATATCGTTTGCAGAAATATGTATTGGATCACCAGTTTAACATAGTAAGTCAATTAGCATGCATATTTGCAAAAGTGACAATGGTTGGGGTATTTTTTTTACTGATTGTGTATTCCTTTTTTTTTAAATTCAGAGAGGCAATATCCGTCGTACTATGAATGCCAATGAATGCTCATCAATCAAGGCGACTCACATTGGTTTTGTAGCTGAGACTGCTAGCATTTTTGAGGTCGCTGAAGATTCTCACATCGGGATTGCTCCTGCGCATACGCTACGTTATCACATCCCAAGGTCTTTCACTGGTGCGGTGAGTAATCTGTCTTGAAAATCTGTTCATACTGATGACCATCATCGATGAGTGCATTTTAATGCTTCTTTTCAGTGTTTGCTTATGACCAACAACCATCAAATTTTTCCATCATTTATTTTTCCACTCAACCTTTATTTAAAGGGTTGAGCATAATCTGAATATAAAAAAATGGTCAATACTTTTGGTACTGAACTATGATACACATGCACAGACTAAGAATTCTTTTGTTAATTGATAATACATATTCATATTAAATCCAATCAGTAAAACCGTATTTAGTAATAATTTTTTCTCCTCACCTTATTGTCACTAACCTTCTGCATATATCATTCATAACACACTCACACATTGTCCAAATAAAAAACAGCTGAGCCAACGATATCATTGCTTTTCTCCATCACACACGTAACTTTTATTCATAGTCAACATAGGTTACAGGCATACCAACATAGATTAACAACACCCTGTTAATCTAACACATAACACAATAGCATTAAACATAAAGACCATAGGACAAGCCTTCATACAGACATACAAGATGCTAGCCTAATCATGTAACTCCATTGTAAACACATGGCGGGTTTTCTCGATACGCGCTTGCCTAGACAAATCAAGGACATCAATCAGTGCAGCAAGAATCGATGGTCCCTATCCTGCGCCTCCTCCAAGCATTCAACACCATCAGTTGCAGCATCATCTAAAGGATTCAACCTGCGCCCCTCTTCTAGCAATTCAGTCCTCCTCTGCAGACGATGACGAACATCATCGCATTTCTCTCCAATCAGCATGATGAACCCCGTATTCTCACCCTGCTCCTGTAGAAACAGGAACTTAAACGCATTATGTAGCTCATAAGAACCGCATGCTGATTTCAGTTGATCAATGTTTAGGGTGGACACCATTTTCTTAATAGATTCTCACAAAAACTCACAAGGTAGAAAGGCAAGTACGTAAAGCCAGAAAAAAAAAACCTTATATAGACAAACAAAACCCTGTAGCACTAAGTTGGTGTAACTTAATTGATACAATGTAGCATTACTTATCATTCCAATGACAGATTCCCAAACAAGCCAACATAGAAGCTAGCCTGACCTAAAAGCATCTTTGAACAGTTCATGAACCAACCACTAATCTAACATTTGAATGTTGCACACAAAAGTGCAACCTGTCTGCTGTCTACTTTAAACATTTTATTTGAACCGGCCACTAATCTAAACTTTCATTAATGGAGAACTTTTCCACTAAACATCAGCTGACAAAACAATAATCTAAACCAAATTGCAACATCAATTCAAGCAATAGAAAATGTTTATTGCTTTCATTTCCATCTTTATATGCAAATAGCACATCCTATTTTTTTGTTTTAGTTTATGTGTAGAAACCATCTGCATTTCAACCAGCCAATGAAGCTCAGGAACCACTAACCTTCCTATTCCATGGAAAATCTGCGTTCCAATTGCTTGCTCTAAGTCAGGCTGTAAAAAAAGAAGGCGGTATGATGCTCAAGATTCCTGCATTTCCAGTTGGTTGCTGCGGTCAGTGACCTTTATCCATAATTTGTTCACACTGCTAGAGATAATCGATGAATACATTTTTACACTTCCTTTTGGTATATGGGTATGACCAAAATTCAACAGATTTTGCCATAGTTGCTTATGGACTTAGATAAATGTTTTGGTAAGTCCTGATTGCACTTTAGTGTGCAATACTGAAATGTTGACTTTGCTATATGACAATAATATCCATTCATATGACAATAATATACCATGTATTATGAACATGTTGCCTTTGTAATGACTCAATATTATTGTCATACCCATAATATGACTAGAAGTGTGCAGCACCGATTTCAATTTAGTGTGCACTTTAGTATACAGTACTTCAATTATTGTGATGACTGTATGTTATTGTAATGACTGAGTATTTTCATCATCCCCATATACCAAAAGCTAGCCTGACCTAAAAGCATTTTGGTATATGACTGTATTATGAACATGTTGTGTTTACTATGCTTGGAAAATCTGATTTGCGGTTTTAAATTTGTGTTTAGATTTTGGTTTGTTTCGTGCAAATTTAATACAACAACCAGAGATCATCTACAAAAGGCCAACATCGCTCACGGCGCAATTCAGGTAATCATAATAGTTGTGAGGATGCAACTGCTGAATCATTTGTGCCACCACCATTCATATGTCATGACCCCTTTTTTTTTAATGAAATATGAATCTTTGGTTAACTGTTTTTTTCTTCGAGCATGGACTGCACATGTGTGCATATTCTAATATTAAAGGATGCTGATACAAAAAGCTCAAATGAAACATGCATATCCTCTATTTTAATGACATCAACAGTGTATGCATTGGCTACTTTAATCATCAGTTCATTTTTTTAAACCTGTACATTGCCGGCCCATATTCCATTCATAAAGCACATGCTCATTTGAAATTCCACCTATAAAAAACAGCTCCAACAAACATTCATTTACCAAACAATAATCTAAAAGAAACCACAACATGGATTCTGGCAAGCAAAAATGTTTTTCTTTTTCATGTAAATCTTGATATAAAAAAGACAACATTAACATATGTGCTTACTTCTTCATTTTTAAAATGTGCAGCTACCATCTACATTTCAAACACTGAATCAAGGTCACAGGCGTTGACCTTTCTATGGAATGGAGTCCGCCTGGTTATTTTGGTTCAGGATCTAAAAAAGAAGATGTTAGGAAGCTTAGACCTCCAAAACAGGTTGTTCAAAGGAATGATGATGCCATAGCAAAAACTACAAAGCAGGATGGGTCAAAAGGGAAACGGAACTAAAAATTAACCATTACTCAGCTATGATTTGTATTGGTAGTTTCTGAATGGCTTAGATGCCTTTGAATAAAACTGTGAGAAACTAGGGTATCGTATTGTCACTGAAAATTGCATATGTTGTTACATATATCATCCCGGATGTACTTTATCCAAATGTTATTTCGTGTAGTGTGCTGCAAAGTTGCAGTTACACATCTGTTCGGTGCAATAATTAGCAGTGTTGTTTATGACTTTGTAGTTGCAGAAATGTGCGACAAAACATTGTGTTCTTTTGTGTCAAACTGAGACAAAAGCTATTGCATGTTTGCATATCAAGATACTCCTATTTTGTAATGTATGCTTTACAAAGTTGGGCCAGTTTTTTATGCTAAAAATTCTTGCAGCAGCCATCCTTGCAATCTTATGCCTTTTACCGTTGCTATCTTAGAAAAACTGGTAGCTCCAAATTTAACGAAAGCAGCCGCAGCAACGCGCGGGCTCGAAACCTAGTAATAAACAAATCTTGCTATGCTAGGTTACCGTTTATCAAATACTATTTGTCTTTAACCATTATATTGATTTTTAAGGTCTAGTGTTTGCAATGAAGAAAAAGAATATAAGGAAACAAATTAGGAAACAATAATAATATTTGTTAATACAAATAAGTCGTAAAAACATTTATTTATATTTTACGATCTTCTAATGTTTTGTCGATAACAAACGTAAAATCATTTTAACGAAACAAGTAAAATACGTAATTAGTTTGAGCTAATAGTTTTCTAACACACTTAACGTTTTCACATAAAACACTAAAACAAGTATAAGTGATTTTATGATTTAGTAATACATATGTACAAAAACTAGTGTTTACATATTGGGCAAACATACACATAACTAGTGTATACTAAAATGGGCAAAAACTACAAATGGTATTGACCCATAACCCATGGTATTATCCGAACCACTTCACTAGATACATTGCACCCATGAGATACATTGTATCTAGTAAAAGACCCATGGATCAACCCATAACCCATGACCCATGACCCATAACCAAAATACCCATGGGTAAAGAGGAGCGTCCCACGGATCCCTAGCTTTACGCTAGACGGATCCTTTGTAGGAGGGATCCGTGGGATCCGGGGAACAGTAAGCTTTCTCCTCTATAAATAGTGAGTCATTTCTTCCTTTTGTCTTACCACTCTCACACATACTTTCCCCAAGTATTGTACATCTCTAACCACTGTGTTAATACAAATAAACCGTAACAATGTTTATTAATATTTTGCGATCTCTTTGTGTTTTGTTGATAACAAATATAATGTTATCTTAAGTATAATTATAAGGATACATGTTATTTTTGTAAAGCATTTACATATAGCCATTTAAATACAAAAATGTTGTAATTAATTATTTGTTGTAATAGTTTATTAGGATGGGTAAAACCACAACCCATGGACCATAACCCATGGATCATAACCCATACCCAAGTTGGCTAGATACAATGTATACTTAGATACATTGAATCTAAAGAAAACCCATGGACCAACCCATAACCCATGACACATAACCAAAAAACCCATGGGCAAAGAGGAGCGTCCCACGGATCCCTAGGATTACACTAGACGGATCCCAAGTGGGAGGGATCCGTGGGATCCGGAGAACAGTGGAAGATTTTGCCTATAAATAGAGAGTCATTCTTCATTCTAACTCACTCCTCTTATTACTAAATCTCTCAAACACTCTCATTCTCTTCTAACATATAGATCACTTGATCTAGAGAGTTGTTCTTCTTTCTTTATATTGTGATTCTCATATAGGTCCTTCTCTAAGGCAAGATCACGAGCATTCTACAAGTCATCCAAGCAAGGGGTCCTTGATTGATTTATCACTCCACAAGATTTCTGTAGCGAAGATCTTGTATTTGATATTTCACATATTTGTTGTGTAATAGTCGTGTTGGTTTGGTCCACCGTGTTACGGACTCGGTATCTAGCTTTGTACCGGAAAAAGGTGTAAGCAACGTTGTGAAGGCTTCTCCGCCAAGTGAAGGAGTTTGTTGACATAGTGCTTGAACTCTCGAGTAGGTGACTCGGGGAGTGGAGTAGGGCAAGGAAGGTGTCCTTGTAGCCGAACCACTATACATCGGTTGTGTCATTTCTTTCCATTTTCTTTACTTTGTTTACTTGCTTTATCATTAAATCTATACTTTTTCTACATCCATAAGATCTCACATATTAACGAATCTAAAGTTTTTGAAACTAACTTAAAATCGGCAAAACTATTCAACCCCCCCTTCTAGTTTTCCACAATTGGCATCAAGAGCTAAGTTTATAAAAGTTTTAAAGTAAAATTGTATTTTAAAAACTTTTCGATCACTATGGGTTCTGAAAATTATAAGGAAGGGCAATCTATGAAACGACCACCACTACTTGAAACTAATGGTTTTATATATTGGAAAAATAGATTCGAAACATATGTGAAATCTAAAGATATTGATCTTTGGTACATTATTGTTGAAGGCGATTTTGAGTCTACCTCAAAAGATGATAAAGGGAATGTAGTTAACATACCTCATGATAAACTAAATGATGAATTGAAGAAAAAGCTTTCTAAAAATAGTGAAGCAAAAATGGTTTTATATAATGCTTTACCGAAAAAGGAATTCGAAAGAATTTCTATGCTTAAAACCTCTAAAGAAATTTGGAATTCTTTAGTTGTAACTCATCAAGGCAACCAACAAGTTAAAAATAATAAAATTGATTTATTTGTTCAACAATATGAACAATTTTCAATATCGGATGAGGAAACTATAGATCATTCATTTGCTAATTTTAATACTATTATTACATCTTTACAAGCAATTGATGAATCTTTTTCTAGCCGTAACCATGTTTGGAGATATCTAAGGGCACTTCCATAGAAGTGGAGATCCAAAGTGACGGCGATCGAAGAGTCAAAAGATTTGACAATCCTCACCCTTGATGAACTCATAGGCAACCTAAAAGTCTACGAGCTTGTCCTTGCTAAAGACTCCGAAGCCTCAAAGGTGAAAGAGAAACACAAATCTCTTGCCCTTAAAGCCAAAAAGGCTTCAAACGATGAAGAAAACTCCTCTTCGAGTAGTGACGACGAGGAGTACGCTATGGCGGTAAGGGACTTTAAAAAGTTCTTTAGAAGGAAGGGAAGATACGTCAAACAACCATATGACGATAAGAAAGGATTTCGGAAAAATAAAGAGGACGAGAAGCCAAAAGATGATCGTACTTGCTTTAAATGTGGGGACCCAAACCACTTTATTAGTAAGTGTCCCAAACGGGATGATCAAAAGGCGTTCGTGAGCGGCACGTGGGGAATGAGCGACGAGGAGGACGAAGAAATTTGTCTCATGGCAAATGACGAGGTATGTCACGAATACTATAGTAGTTCATCACTTGATGACGACTCATTGCATAACGAATATGATAAACTATGCAATATTAGCTTAAAATTAATTAACAAAAACAAGCTTTTAAAGAGTCAAAACCAACGTTTAGATAAAGAAGTCATAGAATTAAAAGCAAAACTAAAACGTTTAGAAAAGGGCAAAATAGCAAGTGGTGAATGTTAACTTTGCGTTCAACTTCAAACACTAGTTGATCATCTAGATTCTAAAATTGCTAGAATGGGTACGAATACTTTAGATACGATATTAGATAGTATTAAAACCGGTAACAACCAAAAAGGTTTAGGTATCCAACAACTTGATCCATCAACTAATGAAAATAAAGAAACAAAATTTGTTAAGGCACTAGAAAAACCAGCCACTGTTGTGGCGGATCCCACGGATCCCTTAATAAGGGAACCGGCTAGTGTACAGCCTGGGATATGTGGATCTGCTGTAACAAACAGTGGTAATAACGTAGCCTCTTCATCTAGAACTTACTTTGTTATCGTTAATAGGAAGAAACCAACTCATGTCACCACTAGACAACCACCTCCAAAATATAATCCTACTTTTGCAAGAAACAAAGCTCCATCTTTCTCAAAACATAATCCATCTAGGAGACCTAATAATGTTTACCCAAGAAGTAACCATCAAATGGGATGGAACCCAAATATGCAAAATGGTTTTCCTTTTCAAAACTTTGCTCCATGGAATGCATACTCATCTTATCCATACATGTCTAACATGAATGGAATGTTTAACACTAATGGACCCATGAACAAATGGGGACCAAACTTTTGAGTTTATTATTATCTTAGGTGTGCTTAAAGGTCGACCTAGACCTGGATGAATGGGTCAAGGATAGCGGGTGCACGAGGCACATGACCGGCAATAAAGATCTATTCTCCACATATGAATCCTTCAATGGAGGTAATGTGGTGTTTGGAAATAGCGAAAGTAGAATCATCGGTAAAGGTACAATTTCTAACAAATCTCTAACCATTAACGAGGTGTGTCACGTAGAAAACCTAAACTTTAACCTCTTAAGTATAGGACAAATATGTGATAAAAGTGCAATGTACTTTTACAAAGCTGGTTGTAAGATATTAAAAATGGCATAACCATAGGAAAAGGAATTAGGAAACATGGAGTCTATTTCATTAAAATCGGTAATGAACCTAAAGACAAACTATGTCTTACCTCTATGGATGATACTTCGACCTTATGGCATCGAAGATTGGGTCACGCCAACATGCGACTTCTTCAATCGCTATCATCCAAAGATATAGTAAGAGATCTACCTAAGTTAAAATATGAACATCACTTTTGTGATGCTTGTAATGTAGGAAAACAAGCTCATTCTAGTCATAAAGCTAAAAATATGGTGTCTAAAACTAAGTGTCTAGAATTACTACATATGGATTTATTTGGTCCATCCGCTATCCAAAGTTATGGAGGCAACTACTACACTTTGGTCGTAGTGGATGATTACTCTAGGTATACATGGACAAAATTTTTAAAGAACAAAACGGAAACCTTTAATTATTTTGAAATATTAAGCAAAAAGATCCAAAGACAACTAGGAAATCCTATAGTGTCTATTAGGACGGATCATGGTAGGGAATTCGATAATGAAGTGCAATTTGGAGCCTTTTGTGACGCTAATGGTATTACTCACAACTTCTCGGCTCCACGCACTCCACAATCGAATAGGGTAGTAGAAAGAAAGAATAGAACCCTATAAGAAATGAGTCAAACCATGCTTAATGAACAATCCATACCTCAAAAGTTTTGGAGTAATGCCGTTGATACTTCAACGTACATACTCAATCGAGTCTTAATTAGACCAATCTTAGGTAAAACTCCATATGAGTTACTCCGAGGCAAAAAGCCTACGTTAAATCACTTTAGAGTCTTTGGAAGTAAATGTTTTATTCTTAACACTAAAGATTACCTTACAAAATTTGATCCTAAATCAACCGAATGTATCTTTGTAGGTTACTCTCCAAATAGCAAAGCTTACGTCATATTAAACAAAGAAACAATGAAGGTAGAAGAGTCATTAAATATAAAATTTGATGAAAGTCCACCAAACCCTCTCCACCTCTTGTTGATGACGAGATCGTAGAAAGTGAAGCTATAGTAAAAAAGAAAAAGATAAATGAAGAAGATGAATGATTCGTAATAAAAGGCTTAGGGGTATGTGTATGGATAAAACCTCAATATCGATATCAAAAATAATCACGAAGATAGATTCAAAATTCCTTTAGGAAAAAGAATATTAAATCAAATCCCGTGTGTGATCGTTGATACGGATTAGTCAGCCCGAATCGTTTCCCAACGAGGCGTGAATTGCCAACGTCGTTTTTGGTTTGGAATTTAATGCTCGATGTTTTGATTTGTTGATTTTGATATTATTAAACTACGGGAGAAGGGAAAGTAATTAAGGGAATCTATTCTACGGGAAATCCTAATTACGAGAATAACTAAAACGTAATAAACGAAATGTAAATAAAATGCAACTACGTCTAATCTATATCCTAAAAATGCCTAAAATTTTTTTTACTCTAAAAATACAATTTGAAAACTATTTCTGAATTAAAACTATTTTTTAGGATTTTTCTAGAATTTATTCGTATTAAAAACTAATTTTTAACTTTTAAAACTAATTTAAAATACTAAAAAATTATGAAAATTAAATTGAAAATTATGAAAATATTTTTTAAAAATCTAAAATAACCTAAGAGAATTTTCAAAACTAATTTTGTACTTTTCTGATAATTTTTCTATTTTCTACGAATTTAAAACTATTTAAAACTAATAAATTGTGAAAAATATCAAATAAAAGGGGAAAAATAGGGAAAAATATTTTTTATGATTTTAATATTTTTCTTAAACTGGGAAAATTGAAAAACTAATTTTTTGAGGTTTTTCAGAAATTTTTGAATTAAAAGCTAATTAAAAGGCCTAAAAATGGATAAAAAATGGGGAAAAATAGCAAACGGTTATCAAAAATTATGAAAATTTCAGTAAAAGTCTAACAAATTATTCCAAATCTAATAAAATTATAAAAACATGGGCTTGTATGAAGTAATTAAAGGCTGCAGTGTAAATGAGTTCTAATAAGCTACTTATAAATAAGCCACAAGCTTCTAAACTGAATTCTAGTTAAAGTGAGCCTAAAAGGATCTAAAGGGAGCAGAACTAAGCTATGGGAGCATGCAATAGGCTAATGATTAAGGAAGGATAATGCTGAAACAGGGATTACTAGATAAATTAAGCTAATAAGCTACAAGGGAGCCTTAAATAAGCTATTGGGGAGGGGAGTCCTAATAAGCTAACTATACTAAGGTTTCTAGGAGTGACTTAAGCTATACCTACAGTCTAATAGGCTCTGGATACTTGTTTTGAATTCTGAAATGTCAACGGTTAGGGGCAGCAAGGGGGTGACTTTGAGCTTATTTTTAAGCTGGCAAACAAGCTTAATAATCTAATATAAGCAGAAACAAATCTAAACCATGTGCCAAAGACTGCAAAAAACCAAATTTTCAGAACTTTTGAAGCTAAAGATAAGCCTTAAACAGATCTGGTATTTAGGGACTTGGAACTCAGTTTATGCAGTTTCAAAACTTGTGGCAGTAGGCTATTTTGAAAACTGATTTAGAGCTTATAAAAGCTTTTGGAAATTTATAAGAACTGAAGGTAAGCTAACTTTAGCCACTAAACTTTATACAAAACTATTTTTTGGGTTTTAAAAGCTTGACACTATAAAAACTGCTTAAGAAGTTGACTGAAGGGACTGTTTTAACAGTCAATACTTTTGACAGCAAATGATTTATGACAGCTACAAAAACTTGACCAATCCTATTTGATACTTTATGACACTAAAATAGCACTTGAAACAGACCTAAAAGGACTCTAATGACTCAAAAGATGACTCAAGAGAAACTTTTAACAACACTTTAACCATAAGCTGTTTTGACAGCTTATGGGTACCAAGACCTTAAAAACTACTATTAACTTTATAAAAGATGATGAAACTATTAAAAACAATACAAAGACTACTGAAATGAATTAACCCAACCAATTACAACTCAAAAGGGTACCTTAAAATGGGCAAAACCCTTAGTGCCAATCACTCCTTTTGAGGACTGTTTGGTACAAATACTTGGATTTACCCCTTTTGAGTTGAAAGTTTTGAAAACAAAACTGTGAAAACTAAGTCTAGAAGATAAAAAACAGACTTGTCTTAACAATAAGCTTAGTGGAATAAGCGGTTTGACTTTTCTTATGTTGACTTTTGATTTTTTGTTTTTAATGGAAAATCGAGAGAACTCTAGTAAATGACTACCAACTCATCATTAAGCTATTAATCAGCTTAACTGAGCTTATGGAAAAGAAGAGAAATACTAATCTATCATTTTAGAACACATCAATAGTATTTTAATTAAAAGGAACTCAACTTTTTATTCAATAAGTGACTGAGATTACAAGAAACAACTATGAATGACAATAAGCTTAAACAAAATACAAAGAAGGATACTAAATGACTAAAATTTAAAATACTAAAACATTAAGACTCTAAAAAAATTGAAGACGCATATCCTGTGAGCATGAAGGTCCTATTTATAGCCGTTTGCAGCCTTGGGATTCCTCTTGGAAGAGCCTAGAAGTCCATCCACAGCCACTCGTTTATTCCTTGTCACTTCACCCAATCACAATCCTCAGATTCACCTTATGAGGTGTCAAATCCAATGGCCGAGCTCCAATTGGCCACGCTGGCAGTTTGGTGTCACACCCATGTGTCAGACGTGTCAGATAAGCCTTCTAGAAGGTGGATAGATTCTAGTACGAGGAAGGAGTGGGTAAATGGTGGTAATTGGGTAAACGGGTGGATTTGGGTAAATAGGCGCGAATGGGTGAAAGGGGGGAAAGGGTAGGTTAATATATTATATTTATTTGACCGGTTGACCGGGTATGGGTTGAGATAAAAGGGTATGGACCGGGTAGTTATTAAGGAGATGGGCTGATGGTTTTGGACTTGGGCTGGATTATGAGTTTGGTGTTATTTTGATCCGGGTAATATTATAAGGGCCATATGTGTAAAGTGCCAAAGACCAAGGACCATTTGAGTTGTTTTGTGAAAGGTTAGGGTGAATTTTGGGATAATGGGGATAAATGAGATGAGGGGTAGATTATGTAAATATGTGATGGTGAAGGGTTAGAAGTGTAATTATGGAAAAGTTAAAGGGGTGAAAGTGTAATTTGGGAAACTTGAGGGGTAATTTTGTGCACTTGATAAAGTGAAGGACCAATAGTGACAACTCTTCCATTATGCTCAGAAATCTGTATCTTGATCTTTGAAAACTCAGAATTCCACAAAACTGAATCCGGCATCGGCTCTTTGCACTCTTCTTTCTCTCGTGCCCGGTTTTTGGCAGATTAGGCTGATATTTGTGTGTTTTCTTATATTTGTACCTGCACATGCATAAACTCAAGAAACCATCAAATATTAGCAATAAACGGCTTTTCTTGGTTATTTTGGGTTTTATTTGATAAAGAAATGATATGTGTTTTTGCACATATCAAAATACCCCAGACGAGACCATTGTCGTGTCCTCACGCAATGCAATCAACTCACGCTTCTAAAACCAAGGATTTCAATCTTTTTCTACTAAACCTATGAAGAAGTAGCAAAGATTCCTCAAAAGAGATTAAGAAAGCCTTAATTCTAAAAACGCCCCGTTTACCTTTTATTTCACATGTATAGATATCACGATTAAGCACATTCTGGTTATGAGTGACGGTTTGTTAAACTTTCATGTCGATCAATAACTCCAACATTTTTCAAACGACACGTTAGGATCATGGAGTAGAAAACACAACACAGCGTGAAGTGACCATACGGATAGAATACATCGTCCCTGATTTTTCAAAAGTTCCCAAACTAAGCGTAAAATCGAAATCATTGTTAAACATGACTTTAGATGCTAACACTACCCATGGAAGTTACTTGTGTAATTACCGTTTGTTCCCATTTTCCTATTTTCCTCTAGATTTTTTTATTTTTGTGAGAAATGAATTTCTTCAAATTTCTCGTTTCGATAATTTTTATTCCGATAAAGATATAAAGCTAAGTCGCTAATTAGTTATCCATCTTCTCTCAAGAACCATTGTCTCAAAAATGAGGTCCACATCAAGGAATTTTTATTCACTTAGATTTTTGAATTTTTCATCATTTTATTCATACCATTTTTTTTTTATTATTTTTTTTTATTTTTTATTTTTTTACACTTATACTTTTACTTATATGAGCTATGAACTACGGAGCTTCACGGGGTAATTCCAAGACTATAGGCTTCATGAAATGAGGATCCCGGTTGGCTAGACTAAGACCTCACTCAATCCCGGCTAAAGATCCAAGGGTCCGATCTCGACACCGTAGCTCATAACTTTACTTATTATTTTTCACTTATTACTTGCTTATTTATTTATTACGGATCCTTGATGTGTACCCAATTTTTAAAACAAAGATTCTTTTAAAAAGATAAAGAACTAACTATCGCCAAAAACTCAACATCTCTAATTATTTATTCACAGATATGGGGTGAAACAATTTTGTGGGAACAAAAAGCCATAAGTACCTTCGATGGGCTCTAAAGAGAACCAACTACTCCATGCTTAGCATCTAAACTCATAAGTAACTCTATCATTTCTCGATCTCCACAAATTTAAAATCCCAAATAATGAGATCCGCGGATGCTTAGCCGATAATTTTTTAAAATTACCTATGGTTAAGGGAACAAGCTAGGGCTCAACACGCCCGGTCAAGTCAGAATTCTATTCCTACTCTCACCAGCGGAAAGTCAACAAGGTGTCAAAACATATATTAGCTTAGCAAATGCTTCGTCTAATGAAATAAAGTTATGCATATTTAAAGTCACTCAGGAAACTTGCAAAATCTTGGCCTTGTGAAATTGGAATTTGATTTTATAGCTTCTTGTCTAAGAGACTAGCAAACTTTTCAATCGAAAAGACTTAACAAAAGCTTAAAAATTTTAAATTTTGCTCATTTTTGCAAAATTTTTCATTTTCTAAGGAAAACGGGTTGCGAGTATACGATGAAAAACAAGCAAGTGCGGTCAAATCAAATCGAAGATTACCCACCCCAGACTAAAACGAAACATTGTCCTCAATGTTTAAAGGCAAGGGTAAAACGAAAATCTAAAAGCCGTTTATTAAGTATGCTCAAAGATTAACGTTAGTCGATAAGATTAGGATATCGGATTTCCATTAGCATCGAACATGAAACTCGAGTGGAGAAAAGACAAACTTCGAGCACGAGAGTCTTCATATCGGGAACATCCTAAACACAACATCACAAACAACCAAACACGAGAAATCGAAGAGGCTGACCCCTTCACGTCACTTATTAGAAAATAGAAAGAAGATAGAGATAAGCATGGGGTGCCTCCCACGAAGCGCTACTGTTTTTGATCACCGAGTCGCTAGCTTGACTCGATCCCCGAATTCAGTCTTGTCCTTAGGGAAAGTTTGGAGATCCGGGAAAACCATAGATGGGATGTCCTCTCCAAAATAATGTTTCACACGATGACCATTCACCTTGAAATTTGGGCCATCGGGCTGAGAAAGCTCTACTGTTCCATACGGGAAAACCTGAGCGATGGTGAATGGTCCGGACCAACGGGTTTTGAGTTTGCCCGAGAATATCTTCAATCGAGAGTTAAAAAGGAGAACTTGATCACCAACGTTGAAAACGCGGTTTTTGATTTTAGCATCATGAATCCTCTTAGTCTTCTCTTTGAAAATCAAAGAATTCTCGTAGGCTTGATCCCTAAGCTCATTTAATTCATTCAATTGAACTTTTCAGTGATCACCCGCGGTCTTAAGATCAAAGTTTGCATGTTTCAAGGCCCATAATGCCTTATGCTCGAGCTCGATGGGCAAGTGACAAGCTTTTCCATACACCAACTTAAATGGGGTGCACCCGATGGGTGTCTTGTATGCGGTGCGAAAAGCCCATAATGCATCATCTAACTTATCGGCCCATGAAGCTCGATTTTCTCCTACGGTCCTTTCTAAAATCCTTTTCAAACCACGATTCGAGACCTCAACTTGTCCGCTCGTTTGCGGGTGATATGCGGTAGAAAGACGATGGGTAACTCCATATTTAGCCATAACTTTTGCAAATTGTTCATTACAGAAATGGGTACCGCGATCACTGATGATAGCACGAGGTGCTCCGAATCTGGAAAACAAATTCTTCAAGAAATTAACAACCACTCGGGCATCATTGGTGGGGAGCGCCTTCGCTTCAACCCATTTAGACAAGTAGTCGACGGCCACGAGGATATACTTATTTCCTCTAGATGATGGAAATGGCCCCATAAAATCGATGCCCCACACGTCAAAAATCTCACAAACTTGAATAGCATTTTGTGGCATTTCATCCTTTTACGAAATTTTCCCTTGACGTTGGCAAGAATCACAAGATTTAACTAAATCATGAGCATCTCGATATATGGTAGGCCAATAAAACCCGGAATCAAAAATCTTCTTAGCGGTGTAGCTTGCACCATGATGGCCACCAGTGGGTCCGTTATGGCAAGCATGAAGAATATCAAGAGCCTCTTGGCCATGAACACACCGCCGGATTACTTGATCCGCACAAATCCTAAACAAGTAGGGGTCGTTCCAGAAGTAATGCTTAACATCTTTGAAAAACTTTTTCTTTTGTTGGGACGACATCCCTTTCACGATGAAATTTCCCGCATGGTAATTTGCAAAGTCGGCAAACCATGGGGTGTTCGGGTCTTTCTTAGCAATCATCCCAAGTGTCTCAAGAGGAAATGTTTCCGTAATCTCCTTTTTCTCGAGCACACTTTGATGGGGATTCTCAAGTCTAGAAAGGTGATCGGCAGTAAGGTTCTCCGCTCCCTTTTTGTCAAGAATAGTAACATCAAACTCTTGAAGGAGGAGAACCCACCAAGTAATCGTGGCTTAGCATCTTGCTTTGCCAAAAGATACTTAAGGCGTAATGGTCGGTATACACTATGGTCTTCGATAAGACAAGGTAGGGTCGAAATTTCTCAAAAGCATAAACAACGCCAATAATTCCTTTTCAAGAGTCGTAATTGTGTTGGGCCTCGCACAATGTCTTACTCGCATAGTGTATGGGTTGAAAATGTTTCGACTTACGTTGCCCCAAGACTGCCCCAATTGCGTAATCACTTGCATCACACATGAGCTCAAAGGGCAAATCCCAGTCGGGGGCAACTAAGATCGGAGCCTCAGTTAATTTCTTTTTAAGAATATTAAATGCTTCAACACATTCATTGGTGAAGATAAACGGAGCATCCTTTTCAAGGAGATGGGTCAGAGGGCGGGCTATCTTAGAGAAATCTTGGATGAAACGGCGATAGAAACCGGCATGACCCAAAAAACTCCGAATACCTTTGACAGTAGTGGTATGAGGAAGTTTAGCTATAACGTCGACTTTAGCTCGGTCGACCTCAATCCCCGATTTTGAAATCTTATGGCCGAGGACAATGCCCTCTCGAACCATGAAATGGCATTTCTCCCAATTCAAGACCAAATTGGTGTCTTCACACCGTTTGAGCATGTGGTCTAGATGAGAGAGGCAAGAAGTGAAAGAATCTCCATAAACCGAGAAATCATCCATAAAAACTTCCATAGACTTTTCGATCATGTCATGAAAATAGCCATCATGCACCTCGAACGTCATCGAGCATTGCATAGCCCAAAAGGCATGCGTCGGTAAGCAAAAGTTCCATAAGGGCATGTGAAAGTGGTTTTCTCCTGATCCTTCGGATCGATCGGGATTTGAAAATAACCAGAGAAACCATCGAGAAAGCAATAGAACTCATTTCCCGCTAAACGTTCGAGCATCTGATCCATAAAAGGTAGCGGGAAATGGTCCTTACGAGTAACATCGTTCAATTTTCGATAATCAATACACACCCTCCATCCGGTAACGAGGCGTGTGGAAATCAATTCGTTATCTTCGTTAGCGATGACGGTCATTCCTCCTTTCTTAGGGACACAATGGATAGGGCTAACCCATGAGCTATCGGAGATTGGATAAATGATTCCGGCATCGAGGAGTTTAAGAACTTCCTTTTTGATAACATCATGAATTTTTGGGTTAACCCTACGTTGTTGTTGAATCACGGGTTTACAATCATCCTCCATCAGAATTTTGTGGGTATAGAAACGAGGATTGATTCCTTTGATGTCAGAAATTTGCCAAGTGATTGCATTTTTATGTTTTCGTAGGACATCCAAAAGTGCGGTTTTCTCCTCATCTTTCAAGTTTTTAGCAATGATAACGGGAAATTTGTTTGGTTTTTCAAGAAAATCATATTCAAGATGAGGAGGTAAATCTTTGAGCTCGGGCTCGGGGAAGCTTTTCATCAGACGTTTGTACTTCTTTGAGTTCTTCGATCGTAATTTCCTTCAGAGGGAGTAACGGTAATGGATCTTCATTTAACAATTGCTCAAGATAACGGATATCTCCTCCAAATCATAAACATCATCATCAATTCCGGTGGAATCGATTCATCATCGAGAAGAAACTCATCGATCTCTTCCAAACGAAATCACCTCCTCGAACGGAGTGAGAGACGGGAAGAATCGCAATAATCGGTTCGTAAGATGGTTCAATATTTTCGTAAGGAATGGTGGGATTGCCACTCATAAAATCAAGAAGCTCTTGAGCATACTCCTCCGTAGCAATATCGAGAACGCCGATTCGATTAATAGAAGCATCATCATAGTTGGAGGAGTATCTCAAGGATGGTTAATATTAAACGAGACGGTTTCCTTGTTAGATCGTAAAGTGATTTCTCCTTCATAAACATCAATCATCGCACGACCCGTTCTTAGGAAAGGCCTCCCGAGAATAAGAGGTACCGGGGTCAAGATCAAAGTCAACGACAACGAAGTCGGCGGAAAATGAAGTGGTCCTACTTTCACATAGACGCCTCGGCGATTCCTCTCGGAATAGAGGTTGAACGGTCCATGAGTTCAAGAGTCATCTTAGTAGGAGTGAGATCCGGAGAGAAAGCTTGTTATAAATCGAAAGAGGCATTAAGTTAATACTGCACCAAGATCGCCAAGGCGAGCATTTCACTATTCTCGAAACTCACGGTATAAGAAATTTGTCGGGTCTCCTAACTTTTCGGAAGTTTTTGAGGAGCACCACGAGCAATTCTCATTCAACGTGTTTTCGCTTATTTCGCCAACTTTTCCTTATTACTCACTAAATTTTTGATCATAGCAAAGAAATTTCGGCATGAGGAGTAAAGCGTCGGTGAAACTGATGTTAAAATTCAAGGATTGAACGATTTCAACAAATTTCTCCATTTAGTTTTCGGTTTTATCACGAAGCTTTTGATCATGAAGTCTCGAAGGATAAGGAAGTGAAGGTTTTAAAGTAGTCTTCGGAACATCGGGTTCCAGAATCGGAGTCTGAACGACCGGAGGTGGTACGGGTGCGGGTTGCACATTTTCTTCAATAACCTCGGTGTCTCGTTCCTCCCCCCTCACCAGCGGAGTAGGAAACGAGGGTCCATCATAAGCCTTACCACTCCGTGTGGTTATAGCTTTCAACTCACCCTTCGGGTTGGGAATGGTATCACTCGGAAGAGATCCCGAAGTTGAGGGTTGACTTATCTTACACAAAACAGCATTCAACATGTTTTCGAGTTTATTCTGCGAAGCATCCAATTTGTTGTTCTGAAGTCGAATCTCATTCCTAAACTCATTGCTTTGTCTAGTTAACGAAGATTGAAACTCGTTTCTCAAACTTGTAATCTGATTTTGCATAGTGTGGATGGTAGCATTGTTGTTTTGAACGTAAGTTGTGAATTCATTTGAAGGCAAAGGCGGAGCTTGATAGCTCGGAGCTTGATATCCTTGATTGTAATTAGCTCCTTGGTTCGGGTATTGATTCGGTGGGGCTTTGAATTGGTTTTGAACATTTGGTCCACGAACTTGATTCTGATTAAAATGAGTCTGATTGTTCGATTGAGAAAATCCCGGAGGTCCCATTTGATTACTAACACGAGGATTCGGTTCAACTTGAGGACGGTATTGGTTACCTCGGTACTGACATTAGCTTCAAAGGATTTCCATCGGTGGCGGTACAATTGTAGTAGGCATGCGGGCCACCACAAGTAGTACAAGTCGCTTCCACCGCTTTGACTTGAGCGGTGGAGAAGAATTAACTTTATTGCCTTAATCTGTTAGGATCCAAATATTATTGTGTTTGATGATTCGGTGGTCTTGGGAGATCAAAATACATGTTAGCCATTAGAGAGAAAGTTAGAGAGTGGGTGTTTCTTGGTAGAGAGTTGGTTTACAAAAGTGAAAGATTAGATTAGAAGCACCACCCCTTCCATGGATGGAAGGGGTATTTATAGTTACATGAGAAACGACCTCCTATCGGCCTGTGGATCAGGGATACAGTGGGTAAAGACCCGTCCTTCCTCCACGGTGTTGCACTAAACTATTTTACGCTACAGACTTACTAATAAACTACTAAATAACTTAAATAACGACAAGTCTACGAGCTAACTTAAGCTAGATAACATTTGGGGTGACCGACTCTTCACTATGGAATTTTCTAATTTCTAACAATCTCCCCCTAAGGGAGGTCACCCCATGTTTTACATTTTGAATCCTAGCATTCTATTCTTGACAATGTTCTTGAGCTCGTAGACTTCAATTCTTCAATTCTGCAATCTTTGTGCTTTTGTAGTGCAACTTCAAAGTCCGCATTGATTTGTACTTTCAGTGGAGGTCTTTGAACTGATCCACATCTTTGATGATCTTCGAGCTTTTGAGATCATCACCACGAAATCTCTCCGGATCATCCATAGTAGTGTTGCCTTCATGTGAAGTTGTGACATTTGGACCGACATGCTCACACTTTTGAATCATGACATCTTTCCATCGAGTAGCGGAAGCCTTTATCGGTTCATGATATTTGCGCAGCAGAAGCGAAGCATAGTATAAAAATATCGTAACCGTGTTATGTAGATATGCACCACCATGATTTCTTCAATTAAGTGTGGTTCTTTGTGAACATGCGGCTTTGGATTGACTCCTCAATTCGATCACCGCAATCGTCGGGTGTACCGCATACGACGTTAGCAATAAAGAGCACGAAGTGTCTTTGATCACTTCGTTGAATTGAGGTACACGCCCACGGTTCCCCGCTGATCAAGACAAGCATCGCCTGTGATCGGTAGGATTCCTAAGAATCTCCTTGACGTGGTTTCGCAATTGTTCTAGCCGCTCTCAAACCGAACGTCTCAAATAAGACAACACGGAGTGAGTGAACCAATAATTGAGATTCACCGATTGATGAAAATGATTTGAAAAACAATCGCGTATTGCTTGAAGAAAGAGTTTTGCACTACGACGAAGGTTTTATGAGAAAGATCAATTTTCAATCAAAATACTTTTGTATTAGAGAATGAGTACACATTCGACGTGCTAGCGAAAAGAAGAGATTCGCACATCGAACGGTTTTCTAAAAGTATTTATCAATCGAGATACTTTTGAATTAGAAAACATAAGTACACATTCGACGTGCTAGCTTAAAAGAAGATTTGCACATCGAACGGTTTTCCAAAAGTATTCGTCAATTCCATTCTCGACCAAGGTTGATTCAAGAATGAATCTCCCGTTGTTTCTATCCGGTTGTCACATGGTTGATCTATAGAATAGATCTCACATGCCACCTACCAGAGCTTGTTTGATGTTGGCTCGAAGGCTTTCCATCTTCATTGTGAATATGTTAGCATATCACTCGGATGTTCGCAATACCACAAGGATAATGCGAGGACTCTTAATATATATTTACTTTCCACATTGTGTGAAACAACAAGTCTTCATTAATTTAGTGTCCTAATGAGATATTGTGGATGATCTCTTGGCTCTAGACTCAATTAGTGCACATTTGGTTCCCGTGTTCGGAGACTAGGAGAGGGTCTCCTTCTTCAATATCAACAATCTCTAAGAGAAAGTCGATAGATAATGTCGGTTCCCGTGAGAATGAAACAAGCCCTTTAAGAGGAACTTGAGTGGTTTGAAAGTTGAAGTGCGGTGCGCCATCGGGTCCATGACGCCTTGTCTTCAATACCGGTGTTACCTTAGTAACCACCAAGAGCATATGTATTGAACCCGCATCGCCCTAAGGTTGAATTGATGGAGGCTATTTCTTTTCACCCTTTTCACATTCAGTATTTTTCATTCTTCAACCCCTTCAAGCTTACCGAGACTTCATAACTAGAACTTTGTTGGGTTTATTCCAAGACTAGCTCTGTCTCATCCGCACTCTTCCCATATTCTCATTTTCTCCTTTTTCAATATTCCTAAGGACTCTACACTATCTAGTGGATTGTCCTCGGAAGATCCCTCCGATTCGGCGGATCGTGGGAACAAATACCTAACCTAACCATCCTTATAACACCATGCATAAAGTAAGTAGGTCGGTCTTTTGGTACAGTTCATTCTTCCTTAAAACCAATTGAAAATCATTTGGAAAACAATCAAGGTACTTGTGATACGAGATCAAAGCATTATGTACCTTAATAGTTTTGATCATTTTAGAAATGCTCCCCTCAACATATGCATATGATATAAAATTGTTTGGCACATGGAGGCAAGAGTTCTTTGAAATAATTTCTTTGAAATAATTTCTTGATCACAATTCGCATTGAAAAAGCCATTTGATTTTCTTGGTAAAATTCTCCCTCAATATGTGCATAAGATTTTTGAAATCATTTTATCACATAGAGGCAAGAGTTCTTTTGAAGCACATCCACAATCACAAAATCCATTAAGAAAACCATTTGAAAACACAATCAAGGTACTTTATGAATCTCTTTTTAAAAAACTTTTGTACTCGATGGTTTTGCTCCCCTCAATATGTGCTTCGAGATTCAAAGCGTTTAGCACATATGAGAGAGCAAACCGCATAACCGAATCAAAACGATCAACTTTTATCAAATTTCATTATTAAATCACAAATTCTCCCCGATCAAAAATATCAAACCCTTTGAGATTTTGGATCCCAAGTGATTTAATAAGGTTTAGAAAACATGGGAGAATATGTGGCCTGGTTTAAATACTCATCATGTTTTTGGATAAATCCTCCTCCTCAACATGTGCATTATGTATATTGAAATCGTTTGGCACATGGAGGCAGGAGTGCCTTTGAAGGATTAAAACCAATTCCATTAAAACAGATTTGAGATTTAAATCACGATCTCTACCCCGATCAATATTTCAAACCTTTTGAGATTTGCGATCCCAATTGATTTAAATCATTTAAAACATTTTGGGGAAAGACGTGGCTTGATTTAACTTTGAAAATGATGATAAGGACCAACTCTAGACATTAAAGATTGTTAGTGTCGTATGATAGTTTTTAAACGATCTTTAAGTAAAATAAAACAGTTTCACAATCAAACAAGAACAGAAAAAATTTCATTTTGTAAGATCTTTGAGTTTTAAAGAAAATCATACCATGACATAACATTAAATCTTTAGATCACCACTTTATTTCGTACAAACGGACTTGATAGATGAAATATCGTTTTGAAAATATTTAATATAAAATCACTCTCCCCCTCAATCCATGACATAAGTCAATAATTGAGTGACTTAGGTTTTGATAACAAGAAGTCCGGTGATTTTTAAAAACTTAGTCCAATATATTTTCAAAACAATATTTTCCATTTTCAAAACAATTTAATCAAATTATTCAAAATTGTTTAAAAATGGTATCCTGCACAAAGATACGTTAGGTGGTTGAGAAGCTTCTGTTGTTGTTGTAGGGCTTGGAAGAAAACCGTCTGCAGATGCAGTGTGACTTCTTCTTACGTTGCATTTTGAATGCCAACTGAGGTCCAATTAAGCTCCGCTTTCTTCAATCACTTAGAAGAAAACCATCTCACGATGCGGTGAGACCTCTTCGCTGCATTTATGCCAACTCTCCATATAAGTCCAATTAAGCTCCGCTTTCTTCATTTGTCAACCCAAGAAATAGTTACCCTTTCCTTTCGCATCCAATCATCTTCAATTGTGGGATCCGGATCGGGAACATTCTTATAACCAATATACCGCATACGTTAGTGAACACACATACAAATATATGGTGGTCGATAACACCCAAACAAAGAATCGACTAATAAAAGTCAATTCAACATAACAATCGATCATATAAGGTATGGGGTTTATGTGTTAATCAAACTCTAATCATCTAAACCTAACAATCATATCCTAAATTCCTAGTCCTTGACACGGCAAATGTCATTTTTAATTAAGCACGAGGATAATTAAGAAAGCTCGTTAGATGATATAGATTTGAAAACATTCTCCCCCTCAATCAATGACTCATTTTATAAGAAGTTTTAAAAGCGCTGAAGTCATTGATTGAGTTTTCAATTTTTATAAAAACTCTGAAACTGATTGTTTTAAAGCAACTCATTTACCACCATTTTTGAAAAACAACAAATATTTTCCTGAAGAATTTTAGACGGAAAAACATTTGTGTAGGAACAGCAGTCCTTCGACATACTTTCCTTAAATCGTTTTAGGATAAGTGCACGAAATATTTTGAAAATAGGTTTTAGCGCAGCACTTTCCTTCCTTTAAAAGAACGGGTTGCTATCTGAAACAATAGCAAGCCATGATTTTAAGCACGGGTTACAGTCTGAAATAACTGCAAGCCATATTTTGAGACATGTTTTGAAAAGAATATTTACACCTCCTGCTCGAACTTCATCTATGGTCCCGTGCCATTATTGAATGACATTTCTAAGACCGTAGATGTTATCGATACCAGAAGACATGTCATGTGAAAACATATTTTTGGTATTTTTGAAATTTTCTGATTTTTATGGGTTTTTTGAAGGTTCTATATTTTTCTATTTTCTTTTTGTTGGTTTTATATTTTGTATTTTGTTTTTCGAATAAATATATACAAGGATAGAATAGATGATATAGTTAAAGAAGATGATGATACGAGTACCGAGATAAGGATATCGAAAGACGTCGTAGAAGATAGAAGTCATCAACTCTTAAACATTCACCACCAAAGCTTCTGTGGCTCTTGAATTGAAGAAAGAAATTGAACCATCCGAAAGTGAGACTCGCGCTTCCCCAAACCGAAAATCCTTTGGATGAGCAGATTCAAGCTCTATTTCAAGCTTTCTTAGCTGTGCACAGAGAAGCACACCATAATCATAAATCCCACCGCCCATTTAAGAACGATAATCGAGGATCTCCATTCGGGTTATATCATCAACAAGAAGAACAAAGAACGTATCATCCCACTCATAAATAATCTTCTCAAATTTCATTTCCACCGAAATCAAGCAATCCATTCCAAAAGGTGTCAAGAGAACAATTCCCCTAGTAGTTGAATTAATGCATCGGTCTCTTTGTATAATGCTCAAGAACTCTCCCGAATACACATCATGAGGGTAATGAAGAACAACTCCCCAATGTTCACATCTTTCGTCTCGATGAATGTGTATGAAGCTCAAGAACCCAAGTACACCAATATCCAAGAACTCTCCGAATACACATCATGCCCTAAGGAAAACACCTCCCAATGTTTGTGGTAAACAATGGCTTTCTTCCCGATGATCGTGTATGAAGCTCAAGGACCAAGTACACACATTCCCCAAAGAGAGAACAACTAATAACATTGAAGAAGCAGCCGAATCACCGATTATCTCGGGTGACAATCTCTGGATGTCAACACCGAATAAGTGATTATATCTCGAATCACGATTAAGCCCTCAAGTAAAACAAATTGAGCATCCCCAATGTACACAATTCTCTCCCGTGATGATTGCGATAACATCGAGATCATCACACACCAATGTACCTCTTATATCTTCAGAAACATTCTCTAACATCTCTTCCCCCACGTAGATGAAATACTAACACTAAACGCCTTGATGAGTAAAACCTTGAGTTTCTCTGCGGTCATGACATTTGTTTTCCCGGGATAACTTCAATCACTTAGAAGTATTAAGTCCATCAAGTTTACTCGCCATGAGTCAAGCCTTGAGTTTCTCTGCGGTAATAACATTTGTCTTCCCGGGATATCTTCAATTTCTTAGAAGTATTAAGTTCATTCAAGTCTACTCGCGTTTAGATACGTGTCTCCTTCCCCCTTGCTGGTTTTGACACTTTAGAATCAGCAACATATTATAAGCCTAAATACTTGAAATCTTTATGAGAAGAACACTTGTAATCTTGTAGGAATCAACATGCTGAAGAATATGAGCAAGTCTAATTGGGATTAAATTCGACATATCACATTCCCCAATCGCTTCTCCCTAAACCGACAACTGCTTGATAAATGCCCGAATAAGAAGAAGTCTTTAGATAATCAAATGCAACTCGCTTTTAGTCTTCTAACATATACAAAGAAATGTAGAACCGATCAGACTCGACCTTCTTCAAGATTGTCCATTGAGGAATAGAAAGTTAACATCTTCAACTCACCAAAACAAGAACATCACCAAAAGGCATCCCAATCAACTTACATCTTGCAAACCCTTAACTAAAATCTCTCCCAATCAAACAAGAACGAAAGATGTTCATCAAGGAAATCAAGAATCAGCCGCAACGAACACACAAGATGGTAACACCAAACTACCAATCACATCAAACAAGAACATAGAGATTGTTCGAATCATCATGTTGATGTATACGTGAAGCATTAACCGAAGCACTTTGTCGATAAACTCATCAATCCGAGCGAAGATGTCAACCCGGCTCTTCAAGAAACACCATGTAAAGATGATCCGATCAAGAGAAGCTCGGTTCTTACATGAGTTTGGAGCCGTTGACCATTTATTCTCATAAATCAATCAACCATGCAAAATTATCACACTTTTTCTCCCCTCAAGAATTGCATACGGAGATGCCATTCTTGATTAAACAAGTGAAAATCATCCAAATGTAGTCAATTCACACTTCTCCCCGCAAAATTAGCGAGGATGTCGCCATCGTCATCATAGTTGAGCAAGTGGAATAAGAAAACAATCATTGGTAGTCCGGTTCACTTGATAAATGAAAGCGGGAAAAGCATGAAGCATGTTGATGAGAATGGTCATTAATAAGAAGATTTCTCTTCGTAAGATAAAGCGCATCAAGCGCACACTTTTCTTTTCTTTAGAGAACGAGGCTCGAATCGATGAGCAGTACGTCATAAGAAGATTTTCTTCTTCGAAGATAATGCGCATCAAACGCATACATTTCTTTTCTTTGAGTACGAGGCCCGAATCGATGTGAACAGACGTCATAAGAAGATTTTCTTCTTCGAAGATAATGCGCATCAAACGCATACATTTCTTTTCTTTGGAGTACGAGGCCCGAATCGATGTGAGCAGACGTCATAATCTCTCTTTTCGACTCTCTTGGCAAAACATGTAATCAACCCCATTATCATTCAAGAGGCTCTTTGTCGTGACAAATTGATGGAGAAAACCCAATATGATGAATTTGACCTCAAGTAAACTAACCCGAACTCGTGACTTAAACTTGCACATATGTAACAAAGAACGGTGCCGAGAATTCATGCTCCATTGAATCTCTTAAGTACTCTATACTCTTCAACCAACCAACCATCAAGTAATAGACGACATTACCTCTTGAAAATCCACAATTGAATGTGACATCGAGCACTACAACGTAACTCCTTTAAGTGATAGTTATTTTGAGGTGATAAGAGCCCAATTCCCCAAGTGGTAAAAGAAGAGGTAAAAGTCACCCAACAATAACTAGATTTCCAAGTCTTCATTTTTGATAATAAGCTCGAACAAGGATCCTCAAGAATCTTCATCCATCCATCCCCGATACCTTCAGATACTAAGTACACTCGCCGTGATAAATCACTTCAACCTCAAATAAATAATATCAATTAACGCCGTTGTCACATCTTCTCGAATCGCTCAAATCTAGCCTTCTTTGACATTTGAATGAACTTTGATAATGGTTTCATCCCGACCATGGTTAAAAGCATAGAACCTCAGAAACCAAGCAATAACCAAACCGCCATGACGAATATCCAAACACACATCCAATTTATGAAGCACGCCTTTTATCCTTCTTTCAAGCGTAAATCAGAGCACCAAAGATCGATAAGATCTTGAAATACACTTTCCTTTTTCTCCGTGATGGTTCCATCATCACGGATTTTACAATTCTAAAGTTTAAACCGAGAAATAGTTTTTTTCGCGGGATTTTACAAAACCAAGAATAAACCGTAAGATAGTTCCGGATATGCACTTTACAATTATTGTGATATTTCCATTGTTACGGATTTTACAAGTCTATGATTTAAACCGAGAAATAGGTTCTTTCGGGATTTTACAAAATCAAGACAAAACCGTAAACAATGTCGACTTGAATGTGTTATGGCAACTTTGGTTTCGGTGAATATCTGTTTTAGGGGAACATGCACAGGTTCATCAACGATTAATCATCATCATCAAGAATTCTATACCCATTTGTAGACAACTTCACAAACCATACTAAGTCAAGTAGTATTAAACTCCTTTTCCCTGGAGGTTAACCGTAAAACATCAGAGTACCCGTTTCTCCCCCATGATGGTTTCGAACTTTCGGAAGCATCATAACGTGTACGATCATTAGCACGAGAAGTTCTTGTCATAAGCAAACATCTTGAAAAATCATAACTGACGCAGAAGATTCTTGAAAGATTTCGCTTAGACCGTGAGGTATCATTAACAAAATGGCGCCGAATATCTCATGGAATTCTGTCAAATTGATCCGCTAATGATTCAACGGCTAATAGAAATGACCACATATGGAGATAACCCGATACGACTATCTTGAAAAGAAAGGAGACATCCCAACATAGTGACTTACTGCTTGTTCTATATTTTTGAACAATCCACAACGCCGTGTGACACTAAGAACTACAACTTCCTTAAGGTGATAGTTATACACTGTGAGCACGACGACGTAACTCCTTACATCAGTTATAACCAGATTGTCAATTCATAATCACTTAAAGTGATAGTTATGTCCCAACAAGTTATCTTGAGACATGCATCCAACCAACCAACGTCTCAAAGATAAAGAAGTTCACCCGTTAAGCGTCACTTCAATTTCTCGTTAATAATACCGTACAAAAACCCCGTAGTCATTTATCACTTTTTCGCTCAAGCCGTGAATTTAGTATCCTTTCGTGAAATTTTAATCATACCAAAATACTACCACTCAATGTCCAAGTAATACCAAAAATTTGTATCCAGTTTTTTTCTTATACCCAACAAGAATCACACGGATAACAAATTTTTGTTATCTTATTAAACATCCCACGTTCCAAGTCCAAAGGCCCAATCAATATCCAATCCATGATCCAAATCCGAAAGCCCAATAATATAGAAGTTACGACAAAAACCCAATTCATCCAAATATTTCTCTTACCCGGTTATAATATATGAAGCCCAACTCTCGTGTAAATTCAAAGCCCACAATCCAAATGAAAAAAAGACCCGATCCACGTTACTAGTATCATCCGGTTATAAAACCATCTCCCCATTTGACCTAAACCTAAGCATCACAACTAACCCTAGCACATACTTTTGCGCCTACCACACATACATTTTCCCCCATCCAAACTTTTATCAGAGTACACTCACCAAACAAATGAAGTTTAGATCTCAACTAATATTCACATCTATCACAGCACTTGACATGGGTGTTCAATCGTTTGTCGTGACCTCGCCATAGGGTTGGCTTGAGTGTCTATGATTTGCCACAGGGATGGCCTCAACAACATGCTAATGTTCACAGGTAGGTTTATTTAGACTTGATACTCGATTTGCTTAGTTAAGTATTAACGATCAAGAAAAAACAATTAACGTTACTTGTTAATTTTATTTCAAGGATCGAACATTAATTTGAGGCAAAAGCTTTGAGCATAGGTTTAACTTGAGATTTCGTTTATTTTTGATTGATCTATACGAACGAATGAAAGACGAACTAACATCAATTGTTAGCTTCATTTCATAGTTCGAATATATGAGAACTGTGATGAACGAGTATTGTGACATGTTTAACTTTGCTCGAAAACATCTTCAAACTGGTCAATGATGGTTATCATTCGTGTCTAAGGACCTCTGAGTCTTGATATAACTTTTATGTCACACGAATAAAAACTGAGATCAATCATTTTTCTTGTTTATGGATCTGTGATGAATATTATGTTGAATCCGAGATCGAGTATTGAATCTGAGATGAAGACTGAGATCCATTTGTTAAGTTAATCTTTGGCTGATGATGATTAATAGACTTCAAGTCGTGGGTTTAGGTATTTTGGTAATGGTTGTGGTCGAGTCTGAGTCTTCTTCTTCATCATTTCTGTAAGTCGCTAGGTCAAAATAAGTCTTTGAGTCAAGTCACTAGCTCTTGTACTAACTCGCTACCATTATTAGCACCAGTCGCTAGACTCAAAAGTCAAAGCGGATTAGACAAGAAGCTAACATATTTCAAACCAACTCGCTAGCATTATAGATCTAAGTCGCTAGTAAGTCAAAACTCACAAATCGCTAACCTTTTTCATCAAAGCAAGTCGCTACTTTGTTTTTGACATAATTCGCTATTGACTTTCAAGAAAGTCAACGAATAACCAAGTTGCTATATGATGGTCAAATCGCTACGACTTGTAAATACAAGTCGCTTGCAAGATTCAATGAATCTGGACAAATAGTGATAAGTCGCTACCATGAAATTTGACATTTTCCGATGAGTTTTCCACCATATTCACCATATTCGACCATATTCATGATAAACCCAGAAAATGCGTGACAAAAACTGCAGCATATGACAGATTTTGACCCAGTTAGACCATTAAAAAGACTACTAGACCACTTTTGTTTCACAAATTTGTTACACAAATATCGGTACAAAAGTCACAAACATATAATATTCAAGACTGTTAATAAAAACTTGAGAATAAAAACAGTAAGCAATATGATTGGACCAAGTAACCATTTGACCAGCAGAAACAAAAGAGTTGTTAAAAACCAGTTTACCCATAAAGAAGTAATCCGACCACACAAATTCACAAACCAGTAAACAAGTATCAAAACCACACCAACCATGGTACGAAACCACACAAATCACCATAACACAATAAACCTGGCTCTGGTACCAAATGTTAGGATCCAAATATTATTGTGTTTGATGATTCGGGTGGTCTTGGGAGATCAAAATACATGTTAGCCATTAGAGAGAGAAAGTTAGAGAGTTGGGTGTTTTTGGTAGAGAGTTGGTTTACAAAAAGTGAAAGATTAGATTAGAGCACCACCCTTCCATGGATGGAAGGGGTATTTATAGTTACATGAGAAACGACCTCCCATCGGCCCGTGGATCGTGGATACGATGGGTAAAGACCGTCCTTCCTCCACGGTGTTGCACTAAACTATTTTACGCCATGCACTTACTAATAAACTACTAAATAACTTAAATAACGACAAGTCTACGAGCTAACTTAAGCTAGATAACATTTGGGGTGACCGACTCTTCACTATGGAATTTTCTAATTTCTAACATAATCTTAACCAAAGCCTGAATCATATCCGTAAGCTTATCAATCTTAGCATCGGTGCTAGACGTATTTCCGTGAGACGAGGACGATGGTGTAGCACTCACTCGAGCAGCAACCGATTTGCTACGTGAGGTACGAACTTTAGATTTATTCTCAATAATCGACAAGGCATCTCTCGTTGATCGGGTCAACAAATTACCACCCGCGGCGACATTGAGAGAGTCTTGATCAGTTTCATTCAAACCGTTATAAAACGTATCAAGTTGGTGCAACTCAGAAAAACCATGATGGGGACATTGCCTAAGCAAATCTTTGAATCGGTCCCATGCCTCACTAAATGATTCATCAAATCTTTGTGTAAATTTTGTTATTTCATTTTTAAGGCTTGTTGTTTTAGACGGTGGGAAGAATTCGTTCACGAATTTTGACACTAGATTCTCCCATGTGGTTATCGATCGAGGGGGTAGTTTTTCTAGCCAAATCCGGGCGGCCCCCTCGAGTGAAAATGGGAAGAGTAGTAGCTTGATAGCCACTTCCGGAATGTTACGGTACTTGATCATAGACGTGAGCTTGTTAAACCATCGGATATGAGAGTGAGGATCGTCCCTCTCAAATCCGTAAAATTGGCTCGATGATACCAAGTTGATCAAGCCATGTTTAAGCTCAAAGTTATCGGCAACGATTGCCGGGACAACGATGGCTTTTCCATAACCCTCAGTGGGTGCTTGGAGTTGCTCTAGCATAGATCGGTTGTCCTCCGCCATTTCGATGATGGGCGGAGTCTGATTAGTTTGAATCTCGGGTTCGACTAATTGAGCACGTCTATTTCGCCTTCTCGGAATTGTAGCGGTTTCACGTATCGTTCTGTAGTTATTAGAACGAGTGCGCATGCACTTTCAAAACCAAGGCAATTAAAAGAGAACGGTATTCGAAAACACAAGTGAACTTAACCAATAATCCCAAGTGAATAAATCACCTCTATAAGACAAACGCACAAGCGGCGGAGAAGCTTTGTAGGTCGTGTGAAGCTTATTAAAACCCGCTTCTTTTCACCGCAATTTAATGTCGGGCCGTCCTTATACCCACCACACAGTTTGTTTATCCGATAGAAATAAATCGATTCAAGCGACACAAAGGCAAGTTTTTATCTTTAGTTCGGGAACTTATTAATGATAACACCTCCGTTGAGAATGTTATATAATTGGTGTCTTCTATTTATTAGCAAAACACAAGAGAAAATCTTTTGTATTTTTTATATGATATATATATATACATAAGAAAAGGAAAATATTTTTACTTTTTTATTTTATAGAAAAATAGTAACTTCACGAATGAAGGATCTCGAGTCACTAATCGTCAAACCTCTAACGATATTGTCGTGACACAACCTCCCCGGCAGCGGCGCCAAAATTTGATTCGTAATAAAAGGCTTAGGGGTATGTGTATGGATAAAACCTCAATATCGATATCAAAAATAATCACGAAGATAGATTCAAAATTCCTTTAGGAAAAAGAATATTAAATCAAATCCCGTGTGTGATCGTTGATACGGATTAGTCAACCCGAATCGTTTCCCAACGAGGCGTGAATTGCCAACGTCGTTTTTGGTTTGGAATTTAATGCTCGATGTTTTGATTTGTTGATTTTGATATTATTAAACTACGGGAGAAGGGAAAGTAATTAAGGGAATCTATTCTACGGGAAATCCTAATTACGAGAATAACTAAAATGTAATAAACGAAATGTAAATAAAATGCAACTACGTCTAATCTTTATCCTAAAAATGCCTAAAATTATTTTTATTCTAAAAATACAATTTGAAAACTATTTCTGAATTAAAACTATTTTTTAGGATTTTTCTGGAATTTATTCGTATTAAAAACTAATTTTTAACTTTTAAAACTAATTTAAAATACTAAAAAATCATGAAAATATTTTTTAAAAATCTAAAATAACCTAAGAGAATTTTCAAAACTAATTTTGTACTTTTCTGATAATTTTTCTATTTTCTACGAATTTAAAACTATTTAAAACTAATAAATTGTGAAAAATATCAAATAAAAGGGGAAAAATAGGGAAAAATATTTTTTATGCTTTTAATATTTTTCTTAAACTGGGAAAATTGAAAAACTAATTTTTTGAGGTTTTTCTGAAATTTTTGAATTAAAAGCTAATTAAAAGGCCTAAAATGGATAAAAAATGGGGAAAAATAGCAAACGGTTATCAAAAATTATGAAAATTTCAGTAAAAGTCTAACAAATTATTCCAAATCTAATAAAAATATAAAAACATGGGCTTGTATGAAGTAATTAAAGGCTTCAGTGTAAATGAGTTCTAATGTTTACTTATAAATAAGCCACAAGCTTATAAACCGAATTCTAGTTAAAGTGAGCCTAAAAGGATCTAAAGGGAGCGAACTAAGCTATGGGAGCATGCAATAGGCTAATGATTAAGGAAGGATAATGTCAAACAGGATTACTAGATAAATTAAGCTAATAAGCTACAAGGAGCCTTAAATAAGCTATCGGGGAGGGAGTCCTAATAAGCTAACTATACTAAGGTTTCTAGGAGTGACTTAAGCTATACCTACTATCTAATAGGCTCGGATACTTGTTTTGAATTCGAAATGTCAACGGTTAGGGGCGTGAGGGGTGACTTTGAGCTTATTTTTAAGCTGGCAAACAAGCTTAATAATCTAATATAAGCAGAAACAAATCTAAACCATGTGCCAAAGAATGCAAAAAACCAAATTTTAGAACTTTTGAAGCTAAAGATAAGCCTTAAACAGATCTGGTATTTAGGGACTTGGAACTCAGTTTATGCAGTTTCAAAACTTGTGGCAGTAGGCTATTTTGAAAACTGATTTAGAGCTTATAAAAGCTTTTGGAAATTTATAAGAACTGAAGGTAAGCTAACTTTAGCCACTAAACTTTATACAAAACTAATTTTTTTGGGTTTTTAAAAGCTTGACACTATAAAAACTGCTTAAGAAGTTGACTGAAGGGACTGTTTTAACAGTCAATACTTTTGACAGCAAATGATTTATGACAGCTACAAAAACTTGACCAATCCTATTTGATACTTTATGACACTAAAATAGCACTTGACACAGACCTAAAAGGACTCTAATGACTCAAAAGATGACTCAAGAGAAACTTTTAACAACACTTTAACCATAAGTTGTTTTGACAGCTTATGGGTACCAAGACCTTAAAAACTACTATTGACTTTATAAAAGATGATGAAACTATTAAAAACAATACAAAGACTACTGAAATGAATTAACCCAACCAATTCCAACTCAAAAGGGTACCTTAAAATGGGCAAAACCCTTAGTGCCAATCACTCCTTTTGAGGACTGTTTGGTACAAATACTTGGATTTACCCCTTTTGAGTTGAAAGTATTGAAAACAAAACTGTGAAAACTAAGTCTAGAAGATAAAAAACAGACTTGTCTTAACAATAAGCTTAGTGGAATAAGCAGTTTGACTTTTCTTATGTTGACTTTTGATTTTTTTGTTTTTTTAATGGAAAATCGAGAGAACTCTAGTAAATGACTACCAACTCATCATTAAGCTATTAATCAGCTTAACTGAGCTTATGGAAAAGAAGAGAAATACTAATCTATCATTTTAGAACACATCAATAGTATTTTAATTAAAAGGAACTCAACTTTTTATTCAATAAGTGACTGAGATTACAAGAAACAACTATGAATGACAATAAGCTTAAACAAAATACAAAGAAGGATACTAAATGACTGAAATTTAAAATACTAAAACATTAAGACTCTAAAAAAATTGAAGACGCCTATCCTGTGAGCATGAAGGTCCTATTTATAGCCGTTTGCAGCCTTGGGATTCCTCTTGGAAGATCCTAGAAGTCCATCCACAGCCACTCGTTTATTCCTTGTCACTTCACCCAATCACAATCCTCAGATTCACCTTATGAGGTGTCAAATCCAATGGCCGAGCTCCAATTGGCCACACTGGCAGTTTGGTGTCACACCCATGTGTCAGACGTGTCAGATAAGCTTTCTAGAAGGTGGATAGATTCTAGTACGAGGAAGGAGTGGGTAAATGGTGGTAATTGGGTAAACGGGTGGATTTGGGTATATAGGCGCGAATGGGTGAAAGGGGGAAAGGGTAGGTTAATATATTATATTTATTTGACCGGTTGACCGGGTATGGGTTGAGATAAAAGGGTATGGACCGGGTAGTTAAGGAGATGGGCTGATGGTTTTGGACTTGGGCTGGATTATGAGTTTGGTGTTATTTTGATCCGGGTAATATTATAAGGGCCATATGTGTAAAGTGCCAAAGACCAAGGACCATTTGAGTTGTTTTGTGAAAGGTTAGGGTGAATTTTGGGATAATGGGGATAAATGAGATGAGGGGTAGATTAGGTAAATATGTGATGGTGAAGGGTTAGAAGTGTAATTATGGAAAAGTTAAAGGGGTGAAAGTGTAATTTGGGAAACTTGAGGGGTAATTTTGTGCACTTGATAAAGTGAAGGACCAATAGTGACAACTCTTCCATTATGCTCAGAAATCTGTATCTTGATCTTTGAAAACTCAGAATTCCACAAAACGGAATCCGGCATCGGCTTTTTGCACTCTTCTTTCTCTCGTGCCCGGTTTTTGGCAGATTAAGCTGATATTTGTGTGTTTTGTTATATTTGTACCTGCACATGCATAAACTCAAGAAACCATCAAATATTAGCAATAAACGGCTTTTCTTGGTTATTTTGGGTTTTATTTGATAAAGAAATGATTTGTGTTTTGCACATATCAATGAACCTTTAAATGATGAAGTCATAAACATTAAAGAGTCCAAAGATAACCCCGTAGATAAATTCATAGGAAAGCTAAACGAATGAACATTAAAGTCTCAAGTTCAAAACCAAAGTAGCTTGTTTTGTTTTGTTTCAACCATAGAACCTAAGAATACACAAGAAGCCATAAAAGATGAAAGTTGGGTAATGGCTATGCAAGAAGAACTAAATCAATTCGTTTCTAATGATGTTTGGACACTTGTCCCTCCACCTAGTAATCAAACCATAATAGGAACCAAATGGGTTTATAAAAACAAATTAGATGCAAACGAAGTAGTGTCTAGGAACAAGGCTAGACTCGTTGCCCAAGGGTATAACCAACAAGAAGGAATAGACTTTGATGAGACCTATGCCCCCGTGGCTAGATTAGAGTCTATAAGAATACTTCTTGCGTATGCTTGTGCTAATGATCTAAAGCTTTATCAAATGGATGTCAAAAGCGCTTTTCTAAATGGTTTCATTAATGAAGAAGTATATGTAGCTCAACCTCCGGGCTTCATTGATTTTGAAAAACCTAAACATGTTTATAAATTAAAGAAAGCCCTTTATGGTCTTAAACAAGCTCCAAAAGCTTGGTACGATAGACTCAAGTCATTTTTAATTAAACACAACTATACCATGGGGTTAGTTGACAACACACTTTTTACTAAGAAAAGAGAGTCACATATAATCATAGCGCAAATATATGTAGATGATATTATATTTGGATCCACTTGTCAAGACATGTGTGATGATTTCTCTAAAATCATGCATGACGAGCTCAAAATGAGTATGATGGGAGAACTTAGTTTCTTTCTTGGTCTACAAATTAAACAAGTAGAAGATGGTATCTTCTTTAATCAATCTAAATACATAAAGGAGATGTTAAAGAAATTCGGTCTAGAAGAGTCGAAACCAATTAGGACACCAATGTCATCCGACACCAAACTCACAAAAGATAAAGACGTCGAATCCGTCGATAATACTAAATATCGTGGCATAATAGGTAGTCTTCTCTACCTCACGGCAAGTAGGCCGGATATCATGTTTAGTGTTTGATTATGTGCTAGGTTTCAAGAATACCCTAAAACATCACACCTAGAAGCCGTAAAAAGGATATTTAGATACATTAAGGGTACAACACAATTAGGATTATGGTATCCTAAGGGCACGGGAGTAGAAACAATTGTATATGCATATTCGACCATGCGGTGATTACGTTGATAGAAAAGTACAAGTGGGTATGTACTTTCATGGGATGTTGTTTAACATCTTGGTTTTCTAAGAAACAAACGGCACTAGCAATATCAAAAAACCGAATAATCTCCTTCTCCGCAGCAAAGCATGCCAACAAGCACTATGGATGAAACAAGCGTTAGTTGACTACGACATTCATCTAAGCGACATAGCCATCCTATGTCACAACAAAGGTGCCATCGACTTGAGCAAGAATCTGGTATTGCATTCTCGCACAAAGCATATAGAGATTCGTCATCACTTCTTAAGAGATAATGTTCAAAAGGGGAACATCTCTATTGAGAAGGTAGCATCCGAAGACAACATAGCCGACGTCCTCACCAAACCGATGAAGCGGGAACAATTCGACCTACTTCGTCTTGGTCTTGGTCTAATGGAACAAACGTCGTAACTTATTTTACTCTACAAGGTATGTAAACACTATCCTTCTTCTTTCTGAGTCTAGGATCTCTATTTCACATACAACTCACAAACAATACGGGAATTTTCAAAACCCAAGATAAGTTTTCCACTTATAGCTTTCTTATTATTTTTTTTTGGTTGCAAACACATAACTACATACACATTTTCAAAGAAAACCTCTTTTCAAAATGTTTTCTAAAAGGATGATACCTTCCCGTATCAATTTCACAAAAGCAATTTCTCACGTCTAGGACAAATCGCTTTTTCATTATTAATACAAAGTAAAAACCTGTTTTCATTGCATCTCATGTCTTATGAATGCTAAAGGAGATACATAACTAATATGTATTTTCGGGTACATTCATTTTAGCAACAATGAATTAGGAGTATTGATAACACTAAATTACGTACTCAAGTACTAAATATGTGTTTTCGGCTTATCTCAATAAGATGTTTTTCTACTTCTAGTTTATTTTATTTTTTTTCTTCTTAGGGGTCGAGATAACCGCAACTCCAAATAGTTTGCATATAGTCACACACTAGGCAAAAATATTTCCAAAAGAAAATTTTGTGTCGCTCGAATCACTGACCCACGGATCCCAACCTTCATGCCGGACGGATCCTCAAGGGAAGGATCCATGGGATCCGAGATGTGTCGCTTTTACCTTCTATTTTCTCACTTTGGATGAAAAATCCACATTTGTTTTACTTTTTGGAGTATGCTCTTTAATGCTTGTGTTCTCATGATCACATGCATTAAATTCATATCTAATCGTTAGATTTTAATCCACATTTTGGGTCAAGCATTCATTACAATACTTTGTTTTTCTATATATAGAACTCCCAAAATGCTTGCATAATCATCTCATCTTGACAAACACACTACACCATGTCATTCACTAACTCTTTAGATGAATCACCTAGTACAAACAATCATCCTCATGAAACCCAAACCTTTGTACTTCCACCTTCCAAAATACCAAAATCAAACTCTAGGATATCCGCACGGATTAACAACCAATCTTGTTGCTTATGAAAACCATCATCATATGGCTCATCACCATTAACCAACTCACCACAAGATTCTTCCATTATAGCACCTCCTTCATCACCAACGAGTACACCAACCTCATCACCAACTCACTCACCACCTAAAATCACTCTTTTGGAACTCCTTACGACTACAACAAGATCTCAACAACCAAAGCAAAAAGAATTAGCCTTTTTGACACCTTCAACTTCTCCAAACACAATATTCAATGATCTTGAAACATCACCACCTTTAGTCAAATTAAACTACAAGAACATCTAGGTTCTTTTCCACCACCACTTCCAATCTTTCCAGACTTTGATCCGTATTTTCCTATTTTTCCACCACAACTTCCGCAACTCACAAATCAAAACAACCCAGAATATTTCCGTACTCATTACCCACATCACCTACATTGTGAACATTGCCAATCCACTAGGGAAATTGCAATAGAATTTAGGGAAGAAATGCGATTCATACTCAACCTTATCCTTGATCGCATTAATACCATTACTCATCCAAACCTCCATCCATAACCTTATGCAAGCATAAAAGGAATCATTACTACTATTTTCTATTTTTAGCACTTTTTCTTTTGAAGTCATTTTCAAGAACAAGTCTTGTTCTTATTTTTACATGCTTGTAGGTGGCATAAATACCACTACGCTTTGTTGTTTTATTGCAAGGCCTTGTTTACATACCTTGGCTCCCAATCTTGATTCTCGTCAATCACAAGATTACATAAGCATGTTACTAACCTTTTATTTGTCTTCACTTGACGCCCCATACTAGGGGGAGCTACCGTCAAGGGGAGTTAGCGATACGTGGACTAATTTTTCAACACTTTTATTTCTTCCAAGGGTTAACTTTTTGTTTAGACAAAAAGGGGGAGAAGAAGTAAAACTTAGGGGCTTTCAAAACATACATCTATTCCTAAGTTTTACTCATCATAACATTATGTTTTGTCATCAACAAAAAGGGGGAGATTGTTAATACAAATAAACCGTAAAAACATTTATTAATATTTTGCGATCTCTTTGTGTTTTGTTGATAACAAATATAATTTTATCTTAAGTACAATTATAAGGATACATGTTATTTTTGTAAAGCATTTACATATAGCCATTTAAATACAAAAATGTTGTAATTAATTATTTGTTCTAATAGTTTATTAGGATGGGTAAGAACCACAACCCATGGACCATAACCCATGGATCATAACCTATACCCAAGTTGGCTAGATACAATGTATACTTAGATACATTGAATCTAAAGAAAACCCATGGACCAACCCATGACCCATAACCAAAAAACCCATGGGCAAAGAGGAGCGTCCCACAGATCCCTAGGAATACACTAGACGGATCCCAAGTGGGAGGGATCCGTGGGATCCGGGGAACAGTGGAAGATTTTGCCTATAAATAGAGAGCCCTTTCTTCATTCTAACTCACCCCTCTTCTTACTAAATCTCTCAAACACTCTCATTCTCTTCTAACATATAGATCACTTGATCTAGAGAGTTGTTCTTCTTTCTTTCTATTGTGATTCTCATATAGGTCCTTCTCTAAGGCGAGATCACGAGCATTCTACAAATCATCCAAGCAAGGGGTCCTTGATTGATTTGTCACTCCACAAGATTTCTGTAGCGAAGATCTTGTATTTGATATTTCACATATTTGTTATGTAATAGTCGTGTTGGTTTGGTCCACCGTGTTACGGACTCGGTATCTAGATTTGTACCAGAAAAAGGTGTAAGCAACGTTGTGAAGGCTTCTCCGCCAAGTGAAGGAGTTTGTTGACATAGTGCTTGAACTCTCGAGTAGGTGACTCGGGGAGTGGAGTAGGGCAAGGAAGGTGTCCTTATAGCCAAACCACTATACATCGGTTGTGTCATTTCTTTCCCATTGCTTTACTTTATTTACTTGCTTTATCATTAGATCTATACTTTCTCTACATCCATAAGATCTCACATATTAACGAATCTAAAGTTTTTGAAACTAACTTAAAATCGGCAAAACTATTCAACCCCCCCTTCTAGTTTTCCACACACTGATCCTAAGGGATCTTTCTATGTAGTTCGTCTTTTGTTTTTGTGTGATTCTCTAGGTTCCTCTTAAAGGCGAGATCACCACTTCTTGAAGTCGATCAAGCTCAAGTCCATGAGTTGCCATGCTTCGTCATCATCAAGACAATTGAAGGTTCTCTTGTTGATAGTTCTGTTAATACAAATAAGCCGTAAAAACGTTTATTTATATTTTACGATCTTCTAATGTTTTGTCGATAACAAATATAAAATCATTTTAAGGAAACAAATAAAATACGTAAATGGTTTGAGTTAATAGTTTTCTAACACACTTACGCTTTCACATAAAACACTAAAACAAGTATAAGTCATTTTATGATTTAGATACATATGTACAACAACTAGTGTTTACATATTGGGTTAAACATATACTTAAACTAAGTATACTAAAATGGGTAAAAACTAAGTGTATGCTAAATTGGGTAAATACAAGTATATACTAAATGGATAAATACTAACAAATGGTTTTGACCCATAACCCATGGTTTTATATATACCACTTAACCAAGTTCATTGTATCTAGAAAGAAAACCATGGATCAACCCATAACCCATGACCCATGACCCATAACCAAAAATACCCATGGGCAAAGAGGAGCGGACCACGGATCCCTAGCTTTGTGCTAGCCGGATCCCTTGTGGTAGGGATCCGTGGGATCCAGGGAAACAATAGAGAATTTTCTCTATAAATAGAGAGCCATTTCTTCCTTTCTATTCATCACTTTACAAACATACTTCCCTCTAGTATTCTAACCCTCTAACCTCAGATCCAAGTGATCTATGTAGTTTGTCTTTTGTTTTTGTGTGATCTTCTAGGTTCCTCTTAAAGGAAAGATCACCACTTGAAGACGCAAGCTCAAGTCCATGAGTTGCCATGTTAGTCATCATCAAGACAAAAGGTTCTCTTGTTGATAGATCTGCTTTTCTCCATAGATGTTGGGTTGAAGGCATTAGTGAAGAATGCCAAAAGTGTCAAGATGAAAGCATTAGTGAAAGGTGCTCATCATCCGTGTAAAAGCATTAGTGAAGAATGCTAAAGGTGTCAAGACAAAGGCATTAGTGAAGGGTGCCAAGCGTTGTGTCAAAGGCATTAGTGAAGGATGCCTAAGAATCAAATCAAGTGGAATTTGGGAAGAATGCCTAGGTCGTATAATCGATGAGGCGCATCGTTATACATATAAGTAGTTGTTCATTTCCAAGGATGGTGATATCCTTGATGATGTTGTAACAAGGAGTAGATCTCCTTGACATTAGGTGTTGTGTTGTGAAGGGTAGTAGTTCCTCCATAGTAATGGAACTAGGTGCTTAGCCTAGTACCTAATAAAGGGTAGGCGACGTTGTGAAAGGATTAGTTCTCCTTGGTGTGAAAGAACTCGGTGGTTAGCCTAGCACCGTATAAAGGGTAGGCGACGTTTTGTTAGGTGTGGTTCGCCTTGGTGTGAAGGAACCGGTACTTAGCTTTGTACCGAAAAAGGTTAAGCGACGCCAGAAGGCTTCTCCGCCATAAAGAGTTGGTGTAGTGTTTACGAACCTCGAGTAGGTGACTCGGGAGTGGAGTAAGGCAAGGAAGGTGTCCTTGTAGCCGAACCACTATAAATACTTGTGTCGTGGTGATGTGCTTCTTACTCTTTATCTTTCATTACACGTTTATATATCTATCTATCAACGTCCAACATAAACAACCAAATAGATTGCCATAAGTCGATCTAAATATTTAAAAGGAAGTTTTAAATTGGTAAAACTATTCAACCCCTCCTTCTAGTTTTCCACAATTGGTGTCAGAGCTTCGTTACCAAGTTTTTTTGTGTATATTGTACTTTGAAAACTTGATACGATCCGTGTATGTTTGAAAACTACAAAGAAGGGAATTTCTTAAAACAAAAAGTCATGTTTTTAGAAATCATCATATATTGGATAGTGATAGATCATTCTAACATTTTCCTTTGAGAAGTCTTCATACTAGGATTTGGGTATCTTAGAAGATCATGAAGTATTTCGCCTATGGTTTCTAAAACCATAAAAAGAGAATATAGCAAAGGATTGGGGTATCTTAGAAGATCATGAAGTATTTTCGCCTATGGTTTCTAAAACCATAAAAGGGATATAGCAAAGGTATGTTTTCTTAGTTACATTTTTTTCAAAACGTGCCAAATTGCTTATGGACAAAATGGTGATATATGCTTCTATCTTATAATAAGCATATTATGAAAAGTGTTTTAGTGTTTTTTTTCTTTGAAGTTTTGTTGTTAGATATCTTGTTAATCAAGCTTGAATAAAGGTAAAATGGGTAATATAACTTCACTAAAAAGTCTACAAAGACTAAACCTTTCGTCGGGTCAAAACGTACATTTTGTAATTTCAGTCGATCCGCGGATCCCTCAGTTACATCGATGGATCCTCAAGCAAGGGATCCGTGGGATCCGAGGTACTGTAAGACAATTTTGTCTCAATTTCAAAATTCATAACTTTTTAACCGTAAGTCGTTAGAAGTCGTACACCCATCGCTTAAAGGTATTTGAGTCTACTTTCATTTAAAATGATTTCATAAACTGATTCAAAACAATAATTTACTGAATCATTGATTTATAATAGAAAGTCATTTTTCGGTCATAACTTTTGCACAAACTTTTAATCTAATTAGAGACGGATGTTTTCACTTTTGAATAACAATGTATCCTCTATTGAAATTAAGGTTTTGATCATATTTATAAATATAAAATAAACTAATCAAGCTTGATATACATGTTTATATTTAACACAAAGCGATGAAAAGAACTTTCGTATGCTATGCTAAATGATAAATTGTCTTCTTTGCATTACTTGATTATTTGCTTATCTCAAATAGCCTTTGTGCTTGTTTGATTGAATAGCATATGTAGTTTCCTTACCTTGCTATTCATTCTCTTGTTTGTCGATTTAATAATATTCTACTAATCAATGTGCTATTTGAAGGAGTGTTTGGGATAACATCTAGTTGTGTCGAAGATGTTAGTTTAGATACTTAGATAAGTCATATAGGTTGAAAAATGTTTAAAACATATAACACACTAAATGGATTTTTGATTGAGTTTGTCACGTGTGCAACATAAATGTTTTATGTGCTTATATGATTTCTTTTGTTCTTGTATCGTTTTCTAAAAACAACAAGAATGTACATCGGATCATAACCTACACTTGTGTTGATGATGTACTCTCCCATTTTCCTTTTCATGATCGCTCTCCAAGCTTCATAGTAGGATTGACAACTTGATTATTTCATCCGATATACTCAAGTAAATTATTTTGCAACGCAAATATAATTGTTCATATCCGAAAGTCCAAACTCAAAGCTTTCCAACAACATATGTTGAACTAGCTCATCCAACCATTTTTTGTTGTTTACATATGGACAACTTTTAAACTTATTTTTAACATGACGCCTTCGTCACCTTAGTTGTCTCAAGTATAATATTAAACAAAGCAAAGTATCATCATTGTTACTCTTCGATAGGCCATTGTAGGAATATAAATTTTCCTAACTTGAGAATGAATATTGGAGAACTTATTGCACTAGAAACTCAATTTGACTTAACGGTTGAATTGCTTCCTTGATAGAAGTTGGGTATGTGGAATCACCCATAAAAATGGTCGTGTTTAGCCGTAATTGAGCACCACTAGTAATAGTCTCATATTCATTCTCTCACTTGGGAAATCTATACTCCCATGTTTCCCTAAAGTAAGTTTACAATGGAAATACTTTGCGTTGTCTTAGGATTACTAATCAACCAAGTTGTAAAATTGATTTTTCTTTTAATTAATCACAACCACTTGCCTCATCAAGCGATTATCTTGCTTTGATCGAGAAGAGCTACATGACTTCATGGAAGAAGTTCATTGTATGCTAATCACCATCCATAATGACTATACATAGTTCATTGCTCATACAAAACAATCCTATCGCCTTGAACACCATCATCTAATCAAGACGCCATTGTTAATATAAACGATTTACTAATCTAGATCAGAATCTATTTTGAGCTTCTTAAATAGCGCTTGTTAAGTTTGATAAACCTCTGTTACTTGTGAGCTAGATCTCATTTAATTGCTTATGTGCTATTTCTACATGATACTCAGTATGTTTTACTTGTATACATGTATGCTTACTATAGAGATCATTAGTTTCTAATTTTGATACTTAGAACAAACGCCATCGTTAAGTAAATCGTTCAGATGCCGGATCCCTAGTTTATAACTAGCCGGATCCTCAAGTGAAGGATCCGTGGGATCCGGCAAATAGAAGTGGAGTTTCAACTTTACACCTCAAACCATGCTCCTAGACCACTTCACACTAGTTGAACTTAATACCTTAGGATCTCTTAAGTCCTACTCAAGCTTAGTAAGCTTCACACTCACTCATAGGATCACACTCAAAGTGCTTTTCGATCTATCATTTCACCTAAACTCATTACTCTTCCGCTCTCTAGATCACTCATTATTTCTCACATGATCCCTCACATCTAGACTTAGAAATCTTTCGATTATGGCAAAATTGATCATAATCATCCTTACCTCAAAATTGGTCGAAATGGATCAAATTCTAGTTCACCTTAAAACCTTTAGGATTTTCTCCAAGACATTATCCTAAGTCACTATCTGATCACTAGGATCATTTAGCTCCATTTGACACCCTCAAGATTTAGTGTCATCTTTGTTCATTCATTGGTACTCACGAAAGTTCCAATTTCTTCCATATAAGGCAGTCATTAGCTACATCACTCATTGCCCTTGAACATTTAAGTACCCTTCCATTTAAAGACACTTAGGAGAACTGAAACACTCAAAAAGGTATAGGCTTTAGACCTTTCAAACATCACTACTATCCTTTCCTAGTCACGAGAGCCGGATCCCTAGGATTAGCCTAGACGGATCCCCATTGGTGGGAACCGTAGGATCCGGGTGATGATTTATGTCAACTCTTGCTCGAACAATCATTTCAAGCTAATCTTGCTAACTTGAACACTCCACCTCATCCTAATTAAATCCCTAGATCAAGAAAACTCAAGTTGACTTTGTGCATGCTAATCATCACATTCCAAAGGATATTAGAGACTTAAGTCTTGAATGCACTTGCTAAATCCTTCCCTTTATAAGTCATCTTGTTAGAATCCCTTAGTCATCAAACACAACATAATTCTCATCATTTAGAAACCTTTTCCTTAATCATTTCATCATGAGGAAAGCTCCTAGTGCTAACTCATCCATCCAAGAACCACCCAAGAAACTTAATCGTGTTGTACACGAAATTTCCTCAACCGAATCATCTCTGGTTAAACCCACAAATGCTAGGATTTCCCATCCACCGAATCATCACCCGTAAGAGATAATAGTGCTAGAATCCCACCTCAACAAACCCAATCAACAATTGCCAAGAGAACCGCAAGAATTAGCATTAAACCTTTTAGGTTAGAAAAGGGATCATCGAGCTCTAAACCAAACGTACCTAGTTCTAGAAAACTGTCTAAACCTTCATTCCAAGAGCATGGACTACAATCCTTCACCGAGCCTCTCTCTCACCCAAATCTTTATTCATTAGAGCATTCACCACCGAGAACTTCCCATTCACTAACCTTATCGTTAAATAGGGAACCACCTACATCACCAACTAATCCATCGTTGGAAACAAGGAACCACCAAGGACTTGATCATATGGAAAAATTTCCATTACCACCACCCTCATTCCTAGTAGAACCTCATCCTACATTACTCAATGTACCTCCACCATCATTTGTAGAACCTCCTTAAAACATCCAAGTCATGTATCGATCATTTTCTTAGTTTTTAGAGTCATGTATATCATATCTCTAGCTTTATGAAAATACATGTCACACCCCAAATTACTTCCGAGTGAATGGAATTTCGGGATTGATCATCATAGCATCACAATCATGATTATATTGAACGACCTAAAGTGTCGTTTGGAAAATACATCGCTTGATTTAATAAAATAATCGAGTTTACAAAGTAGGTCCCAAATGAAACCAATTTGTGCGGAAATAAGTTTGTTACAATACAAACGATGTTTTAAAGTAAGTAAACCCAAGTGAGACGATCGCCATCACGACTCCATGATGTGTCCCAATGCGCCATGAAGTGAATGCCTTAGATACCGAGATTAAAACATGCTAAAAGTGTGAACACAAAGGTTGAGTGAGTTCATAGAGTTTGGTTTGAAATGTAAAGTCTTTCAAAATCGTTCATGCAGCAAAGGCATTGAAAATCCACTCAGTTCCAAGTTCCGCCCATACAAAACTTGCAACCTGTGTGTTCACAATCCATTGCCAAAATGTGTATAGTTTATGTTCCAAACATATGATGTCAAATTAATTCACAATAGTACCTAACTCGACGTAGAACAATAGCACTTAATCCATAGCACATAAGCAATAGCACATAAGCAATAGCACCTAACTCAATGTATATCAGTAGTCAACTGATTTAGAACGTTATACGACGTAGAACCATAGCACACAAACATGAACAATTTATATAGTACAACATTCGGTTTTGAAATGATGTAATCGTGATAGGAGTTATCCTTAAGAATATAAAGTACTTGTGAAAAATATAGTTAAGCATGCATCTCCCCCAAAACAGTTATGAAAACAAGTAAAAGCAGGGGCTATGAAACTCACTTGGTAAACTGAGGCGATGACAAAAGTGAGTACACCGAGGTATAATGTGAAACTTTAATCTGGACCTATTGTGAAGGATATGATACGTCATGAGTTGCAATGTAATGTTATGCATGCACTTCGTATGTTATTTATACCATTTACGGGTTTTGAAAATATTACTCGTCGTCGAAAAAATACTTTTGACGCCTTGACCCTTCAAAATGACTTTACATGTTTTACGCCAAATGTCATCCTATAATGGTTTTATAATGATTTTTGGTGAAATTACCACTTTTCGTCGCAAAACAATGTCGTCGGAAAATCATGAAATCAACAAAATGACCCGAAAAGTAGTCGGAAAATGGTGTACGTCGATCGTTAGAGAACGAACTCGATGGTTTTGGAAAGTTTGTATCGATATCTAGAAGTTTCATCAGAGTTTTCATTCAAAAGGTCTCGATCATAAAGATATTAAGGGTTAAAGTTGGTGGTTTTTGCTAATTGTGTGCAGAAAATAAGTTTCGGCCAAGTTTGAACGTCCGTAATTGATTCACTATAAATCCGCTTGACAAACAGCTTTTTGTTTTGAAAAATATGGCCGGTGAACTTGATTTTACTAGAAGACCTTTCGTTATAAAAAGTTTCACATCATGGTTAAAAACTGCCGCAAACATAGCCTTTACAGCTAATGAAATACTTGTAACGTAAAAATAATATAGTTTTTCCGAAAATAATAGTTACGGCAACTTTATGAAAACGTGCATATCTTTGTCGTTTTAAATCCGTTTTATACGTAAAATATGTCCTTAGCTTCGTATCAAGTAAACTAATATATTTTTGACTAGTCGAAATAATTTGTGAAGCTTAAGGCCTGCTTTTGACCCGAAATATGTAAAACAAGAAGCTGAAAATCCTGAAAATATACGCTTCGTCGTCAAACTTTAAAAATTCACCACGGCTTCGTTATAACTCCGCTTTTATCCGCTCAAAAGGCCACGGATTCGCTTTTAAAGTATATTTTCTAAATCTCAAGACCAAAATGTCGTACCATCAGTGGGTTTTTCCAGAATTTCGAAACAAGGACAGAACCTTAAAATATAGTTTACGAAAATAGTTTTCTCGGACAAACCTATTCTAATCCCTTCAAATCAACTCCAAAGCTAATCTAATCCTACCATACACCTTCTTAGGGTGTCATGGGTTCCTAATCACCATCAAGACCAAAGAATAACTTGGGAATAATTATAGGATGACCAATAGTATATATAAGTTCTAAAATCATGAAATAAATGGTATAAATTACATAACATGCATATAAGCTCCAAAATGATAAGAAACATATGAAATGATAAGGAAACTTAAAATGATAAGAATATGCTTACTAGTGCAAGTGAAGAGGTGTAGGTAATAAAGGATTAACTTAAATATCCTTGGTTTTTATTTCAAAACCATAAAAGGATATAACTAGGTTGATAAACACTTGATCTTGCAAAACTTTGATCCCTTGTTTTTCTTGATGCTATGACCGGTTTGAGGAGGAACAAAAGAGAGGAAGAAACTTTTAACACTTTGAGAAAATACTTGTGAAGTGAATGAGAAATAATTGAGTTAAGTAGACTTTTATGCAAGATTGAAGACATAAAATTTATGAGCCATGCCACATTTATGGAATACCCTTTCCTTGGGCGCTTTTTAGGATCATGTTCCCAAATATATATATTTTTTTATATAATGTGTTGTGTATATATATATGTGAAATATTAAGAAATGTAAGTTAAACAAATCTTGTAAGGTAAATGGTAGAATTTCGTACAAGTAAGTTTTTATTAGATCAAAATAGAATGTATTGAGGTAATAAAATTGTAAAATACATTCCTTGTGAAAATTGAGTGATACAATAATTATCGAATAATTTTAAGAAAACGACGTAATAATTAAACTTTAACGATTTAAGTACCAATGAAATTTGTTAGGAATTAGAAATTCGATCGTGTATTAAAGAGTCGGTCACCTCAAGTATATGTAATCGTTAGAAAGCTCGTAGTTAGTTATTTTAAGTTAAGTAGTATCGTTTAGTTAAGTAACACCGTGGAGGACGGACGTGTCTTTACCCATCGTATGCCCGATCCACTAGGAGGGAACCGAGGATCCCCGATGTGTGGAGATTTATGTAAGACTATAAATACTCTACCTTCCTGTCCAAGGTAGAGTTGGAGCTCATAATAATATCTTTCACTTTCTCTCACTAAGTTCCCTAAACCTCTAACTTTCTCTCTAGAATTCCACTTATACGCCCACTTTATGTTATGGTTTGATGTGTATGTGAAAAGTTATATCTTACAATTGGTATCAAGAGCCATGGTTAGATCATATCTTGCACATCTTTGGATTTATAGTGGTTTTAGGTGGTTTTGAGTTTGAAAAGTTTAGTGGTTTTGCATCATTTGGTTGATTTCTTGTGTTAAAGTTTGAATTTTGTTAGTACTTTTATGTTTAGAATCATCACAAGTGTTTAGGTTTTCATTTGGTAAGCTTGAATCATCTTGGTTGGGTTGTTTTGGATTGAAAAGTGATGTTTATATGGTTTTTCTTGCTAGCGACTTAGCTCACGGATTATTTTCTTCATAGCGACTTGCTTTACAAATTTGTAGCGAGTTACGCTTTAGACCCAGCGAGTTAGATCTAGCGAGTTAAAGTACAAGTAGTGGACTCTCCACCACGAGTAGCGACTTGGTGGTAGCGACTTGGTCTCAGAGCGAGTTGCTCTTTAGCGACTTGTATCTTTAGCGACTGAGTAGCTTAATTGTCGCCAAAATTTTGCTAGCGACTTGAGTCTTAGCGAGTTACTACTTAGCGACTTGCATTTGTCTAGCGACTTGGGACTCTAGCGACTTAGTGGTGTAGCTAATTAAGTATTAGCGACTTAGTGCATTATCTTCTAGCGACTTAGTGCATTATCTTCTAGCGACTTGAGTGATTGTTTACGGTTTTCTCTTGATTTAGTAAAACCCGTGAAAGAATCTATTTCCGGTTTAATCATAGAGTTATAAAATCCCATATAATTTGTTAACATGTCTACCACCGCTCCTACTATCATCTCCATCGCTGTCGAGGATGTTCAAGCAATGGCTCAGATACTCGCCCACCCATGCTTGACAGAATCGACTACGATTCTTGGGCTCAACGAATCGATTGTATTGCCTTGGAAAGAAAATGGTGTCAACATTCTCAAATCCATTGATGAAGGACCATATCGAGTTGAGACGACTAGAGACATACTTGATACTAATGAAGATGGTACTCAGCTTACGGAATGGACAGACCTAAGATGTATGATGAGCTTGATGATAAGGATAAAAAGAGATTCGATGCAGATATCGTGGCTTCAAACATTGTTCTTCAAGGTCTTCCTAAAGACATCTACAAGTCGATCAATCATAACACCGATGCAAAGGCAGTTTGGGATAATGTTAAGATGCTTCTCTCGTGTTCGTAATTAACTATGGAAGACAGAGAATCCCAACTCTATGACTAATTTGAGCACTTCAAGATGAAACCAGATGAGAATGTCTATGAGTACTATGTGAGATTTCATAAGTTAGTGAATGACATGAGGAACATCGAATGACTATGCCTAACATTCAAATTGAACTCAAAATTTGTGAACAACATGAATCCCGAATGGCACAAGTTTGTTACCACTGTGAAGCTCACTAAAGGATTGAAGAATACAAACTATGAGCAACTCTATGCCTTCCTCCTTCGAATGAGAGACATGCTATGTTTGAAAAGTTGATTCTCAATCGCTTTAAAACCAACTGTGGAGAGACAAGCTCGCCTAATGACTCAACAACTTTCTACTCAAACATCGGAATCACAACCAAAGCATCACAAGTCATACCCTTGGGTAATGGTAATCACAAACTCATTCCCGATCCTATGTTCAAACAAGTCGATGCCGATGCTCACGCTGGTAACTTCATTAATCAACTAGCTCTTCTCATTAGTCAAAACATGAATTCTCTCCCACAAACCAACAACAACCTCGTACAAGATCTAACCCACACAATCAAGCCACCGTTAAAGATGGAAGGATCGTGGTGCAACCAGCTCAGAAAGACAGATGATCGGGGAAGAGGTGGAGTGGGAGAGGTTATGTTGGCAACCGTAATCGAGGAAGGAATGGTAACCAAGGTCAAGCTAAGCCAATCAAATGTTATAACCGTGGTGGTGAGGACACATTGCAAGGAACCGCACATCTCCAAAGCGCCCATGTATCGCCGATTACTTTAGAGATAAGATGCCGCACAAGCTCGTGACAATGGTGTTGCTTTGATGAAGAGGAATTGTTGTTTTTGCCGAGGGCAATGCCAAGACCTATGATGCGATGTGGATGAGCAACCTATTCGTGAGATAGGTCACAATCATCGAATGCCTTTCAAGTCACCGATCGTGATGCATACGACTGATGTGGATGATGGACCTACAAGACACACAATTTTTATGGCTAGCATTTCTCCAATGGTTTCTCCCAAGGTCTCTTCTTCACCACTAGCTGGCCCATCCCATGACAAGCTCATCTCGAGGTATTAAAACTATACGATGATGTCGATGTGCAATGATGCATGACAAAGTACAATCAATCGAAACTATTGAATCAAATATTGAAAATATGGGTAATATCGATATTGTCCCATATGATCAATATGTGAAACAAAGTGAAAGTGAAGTTGTACCAAGTGATGCATCTTCGCATCAACAATGACTATGTTTTTGATGAATACACCGCATGTGCCTCGATGATTTCGTAATTTCAACTAAATGCCTATAAAGAACGTGTTGCTATATATGAACAACGTGCTAAGTTTGAGTTGACCACCGTGAGCGTGAAATGGATGACCAAGTGAGTACAAGAATTAGAAAAAGTAAGTTTAGAGAAGAAGTATTGAAACAAGAATTAAATTCCTTGCAAGAAAAACTTTCTAAAACAAACTAAACAAAAACAAGAACTTCAAGAAAATGTGAAAATGCTTAAGCAAGAATTTAATGCAAAGGAATCAAAACTCTTGAGAGATTTTTCTAATCAAAACTTTGAAAACAAACTTGAAAACAAGTTGTACATACAAGGAAACACCATTCAGATCGCTCACATGGTCACTAAACATCGAGTCTTAAGCGATAAGCATAGCATTCCCTTGTTGAGGAACCAAATCCAGAGGTAATTAAAAGGCTAGAAATGCTCATAAGGTGCTTTATGATGGTAATGAAATCCTTAAGCCTAGGCGTAAACCTAGTTGTGTTGAGTGCACCGAGGAAGATAAGAAATCGATGAAGTCACTAGGAAAGGATGAACAAAAATTAGATGACCCTAAATGCAAAGAGAAAAAATAATTATCACTCCCCATGACTACAAGAAGGAAAACTGATTTCCTTGAACATGTTTAAGCCTCGACATTGTTGACTTCAACAAGTTTTCTCGAAAAGGATTTAGATAAGCGTAAAGTCGAAAATATTGTTGAAACAAACCCCTTTATGGAAAATGCCTAGAGCGACGTGTATCCTCCTAATACACCAATGCATCTTGTTCCTAGAAAATTGCCACTAAAAGCAAGACCTTAATTAGTCAATATGTTATATTTCAACTATTTGTTGATTTTGAGAAAACTTGCAAGAAAAGGATCACACCCATCGGTATAACGGAAGGAGAAAGGGTTTTGAGCAAATGAAAGAATGTTATTTAACCGAGGTCATGCCTTTCTTTAAACTTCAAAGATCACTTTGAGAGTCTTAAAAGGGATAGAAACCGATATCAAGGGAATGGAAAAGGAATTTGATGCAATGGTAGTCAAGTTAGTGATTATGAGCGCACTAAAATATAATGAGATTGAGAGGAAGAACTTGCATACCTTAAATGAGACTCTTATTATCGAATGTGTTGCTCAAGATATTTTTTCATCGCTTCAAATTGCTCTATTAATGCTTCCAAATTTCATGAACTATCTCTGTTCTCGAAAGTCTCCCATGATCGTGTCATTGAGCTTGAAAAACTAATTCTAAACTAAATGAGAAAATTGAACCGATGATCACGACAATTTGGTTAAACATTTTTCTAAACTAGAAGTTGAGTATTTTAATTTACAACTAAAATATCAACATCTCAAAGAAAATGTCAAAACTTCAAATATCAAGACATCTTCGATGCTCCGAGTTTGATGCGCTTTTTCAAATTAACAAACGAGATGAACAGATTCAAGCTCATGCAACACAATCGTAAAGTTGAAAGCCCAAATCTCTCAATTAAAGGGTCAAACGAACAATATGACAGCTCCCAAATGCCTCCTCCTTTAGATTCTCGAATTCTCAAACGTTTCATCTTCAAAACTTAGTAAATGCTTTACAAAAGAAAATGAAAGTTTTCTAGAAGAAAATGAAAAGGTTAAACGTCATTTCAATGAGTTATTTGAATCAATTAAAGTCACTCATAACAAAAATAACGAACAAATAGCTTCATTGCAAAAGGAAATTGAGAATCAAGAGTCGTAAAAGGAAAATGCCAATGACCAATGGGGAGAATGTTGTATCAAAGGTTCACTCTTGTAATAAATATGCTTTATCCGTGACATATGTCCTCCTCATCTAAGGAACAACAAACTTGCCATTCAAACATACTTCTCATCCCTTAAGGATTGTCTAGAATGTCTGCGTGAGATTGTTGAAGAGGATAAGCTAGAGAAACCTCATGATAATGCAATTGGACATGCATGCTTATATGCCAAACGATCTCAAGAAATCTTAGAATGCTTGATCACAATATGCCCAAAGTCATTAGGTGAGAGAGTTAATCCTTTGATTCCATGCTCGATGCCTAATGCTAAGTATGATATGCATTCGATTCCCAATGTTTTGAATGTGAACCGTAGTGTGCCTTTAAGTAGTTCAGATTCCAGATCTGTCAATGCTAAGAAAGAGAACTCAAGTGTGCCTTCTAGGAGTACAAATCTCAAGACTCTAGTTTTAAGAAAGTGAACCTTAGTGCACCCGCATGTAGTTCGGACCCCAAGACATCTAAACAGTGATGCAAAGAGTAGTTAAACCAACTAATGTTCCCATTCCTCTACAGAGTAATCAGTGACATTAAACGGAGCAGTCAAAGTCTCAAGACAATACAAGGAATGATAGGACCTCTCAAGCTAAGAATGTGCATTGGAAGAGAGTAGAAGAACAATCTAGGAACTTTAAGCTTGAATTGAATAAAACGAATCGTGTTGATTCTAGTATTAGCCATAGGCGCATCGTAATTAATTCAATTCGATACTATTTGCAAACCTTGTATCGATGTCCGCTTGAATTATGTTTCTAATCATGAATGTGGTGTTAATGTTCGCCTAATGATGTTAATTGTCCAGTTAATATTGTTAATGCTAAAATTCATGCTAAGAAGGCTAAAAGGCAAAACGAAAGAAAGTTAGAAAATAGTGGAAACCCACAGAAGAACATTCAAGAAAATAGGCTTTATTGGACACCTATTGGTCTTAAGACTAATCGATAATGCCCACTAGAAAATGGATGCCCACCGGTAGAACTATTCCTTTAAGAAGTGATCACACCGTGAATGTGGCTAATATCGACACTAGTATCGCATCTATTCACAACGATTCCATTGCCTCACTTTTCGATATGAATGCTTCTATTTCGATGTGGGTGTTCCAAACATTGTTACTAACCAAATGGAACCCATTCTTGCATGGGATCCCAATTATCCGCTTATCCATTCTTGTCTCGTGTTCAACCGCAGATCGCTCAAATCGCTCGTGGTACCGGACTCAGTCGCTCCAAGCATATGACTGGAGACCGGTCGCGCTCATGAACTTCGTGAGCAAATTCATCGGATCGTTAGATTTGGTAATGATCATTTTGGTGCTATTATGGGTTATGGAGATTATGTTGTTGGTGATAGTGTCATCTCTAGAGTTTACTATGTAGAAGGTTTGGGTCATAACTGCTCTCGCTGGTCAATTCGTGATTCTCGATCTAGAAGTTGCCTTCGTAAAACATACCGCTTTGTTAGAGATCTTAATGGTAAGGAACTGTTAAAAGGAACTCGTGGGTCAAATCTTTACACCATCTCTATCGATGACATGATGAGGGCTTCTCCAATCGCTTGTTATCAAAGGCTTCAAAACAAAGTCATGGTTATGGCATCGTCGCCTCAATCACTTGAACTTCGGCACCATCAACGATCTTTCCGTAAAGGACTTAGTTGTAGGTTTACCTAGACTAAAGTATGAAAAGGATCATCTTTGTTCAAGATGTCAATTGGGAAAAGCAAGAAGTATGCCCATAAACCCAAACCTACTAACTCGTCACAAAAGTTCTTCATATGATTCATATGGATTTATGTGGACCAATGAGGGTGCGTAATATCTTTGGGAAGAAATATGTGTTAGTAGTGGTTGATGATTACTCTAGATTCACCGGTCAAGTTCTTAAGGACAAAGGATGAAACTCCCGATATCATCATCAAACTCATCAAACAACTGCAGTTCGACTTAACAAAACCGCCGTAATTATCGTAATGCATAATGGAACCGAGTTTGTCAACAAACAACTTAATGAATTCTATGAAAGCGTTGAATCACCATCAAAGAAGTGTTCCACGAACTCCTCAATGTAACGGTGTAGTTGAAAGATGAAATCGAACTCTTGTTGAAGCCGCTAGAACAATGCCGATTTACTCAAAGGTTCCAATGTTTCTCTCGGGTCAAGCAATCGCCATCGCATGCTACACACAAAATCGCTCCCTAATTCACACCGTACATGGAAAACTCCATATGAACTTGTCCACAACAGAAAACCTAATCTCTCTTCCTTCGTGTGTTTGGTGCATTGTGTTATCCAACCAATGAGGGTCAAGACTTAGGCAAACTTAGGGCTAAAGTCGACATTAGAGTATTTGTAGGATATGCATCAAACAAAAGGGATACCGAATCTACAACAAAAGAACCCAAGTATCATGGAAACAATTCACGTTACGCTTGATGAGTCGACCGTCAAATGGCCTCGGACACTCCACTCAGACCCGCACTTCAAAACAGTCCCATTGGTTCATCTCTTGTTCCAAACTCCTCTCAAGAAACTCCATATGTACCTCCATCCAAGATGATGTAAAGAAATTGTTTGATCCTATGTTTGATGAACTGATGATCCAATTACTAATGAGGTGTTGATCCCTACAACAGAGGATGCTCATTTTCCCGTTGAATGAAGTCAATCCTCGCCTCAATATCTTTAAGTCAAGAAGCACCGTCACGATCCTTGAGCCTCATCAACAAATCATCATTCTTCAAATGTACATCATGGAAATGTTTCGCATCAATGATGAAGTTAATCCCTTTGCTACTCCTCAAGATGCTCCATTTGAAAACATATTTGCTACTCCCGAATCATCATCGTAACCATCTTCTTCGTGAGACATCGACTCGCCTACCTCGCCTCAACAACCGCCACATGAACACCTCGTAAAATGGACTCACGATCATCCATTAGACAACATCATTGAAATCCTCTCGTCCGTATCAACCCGAAACAACTTGCAACCGATGCCTTATGGTGTTTCTTCAACTCCGCACTATCTAAGATCGAACCAAAAGATGTTAAACCGCCATGAATGAAGATAGTCGGTTCAATGCCATGCAAGATGAAATTCATGAGTTTGATCGACTTGATGTATGGGAGTTAGTACCGCCCAGATCGCGCTATGATTATTGCTCTTAAATGGATCTTCAAAGTGAAACTTGATGAGCATGGTGATGTGTTGAAGAACAAGGCTCGATTAGTTGCTAAAGGATATCGCCAAGAGGAGGGTATAGACTTTGAAGAATCTTTTGCTCCAGCTTGCTCGAATCGAGGCAATCGTAATCTTTCGCTAATGCCGCTAGTAAGAACATGGTAGTATATCGATGGATGTAAAGACGGCATTTCGAACGAAGATCTTAAAGAAGTCGCTCACGTCGCCCAACTCAAGGATTTGTGAATCAAGAGCATCCTACTCACGCTTATCGTCTCAAGAAGGCTCTTTACGGTTTAAAGCAAGCTCCAAGGGCATGGTATGATACATCACAAAGTTTCTTCTATCAACCGGATTCAAAGAAAGGAGCAGCTTGATCCTACCTTATTCACCGTGAAGTCGCAAACATTTAACTCATGTTCAAATTTATGTTGATGATATTATTTTGCCTCGATAGACCCAATGGAATGTGATCGTTTTCAAATGAAATGAGTTCAAAGTTTCAAATGTCAATGATGGGACAAATGTCATTTTCTTGGGATTACAAATTTCACAAAGTCCCGGAGGCATTTTCATAAATCAATCTAAATATGCAATGAGATTTTAAAGAAATTTGGATTTGATTCTAGTGACCCCGTTGACACCCCATGATTGACCGAACCAAACTAGATGAGGACCACTCGTGGATCATGATTGACCAAACGAAATATCGTAGTATGATTGGGTCCCCGATGTACCTCATCGCTAGTAGACCGACATCTTGTTCGATGTATGCATGTGTGCTAGATACCGTGCAAAGCCTACTAAAAGCACCTTGAAGCGCTTAAACGGGTCTTCGGTATCTCCAAGGAACCATCAATATGGGTCTTTGGCACCAAGGACACCGGTATGTCACTAACGGCCTATGCAGATGCCGATCATGCAGTTGTCAAGATACACGTCAAGTACGCCCTGAGGTGCTCGTTTTGGGTGATAAGCTTGTGAGTGGTCTTCAAAGAAGCAAATGAGTACTTCTATTTCTCTACAGAGGTGAATACATAGCCATGTCATCTTGTTGTGCTCAAATCTTATGGATGAGATCTCAATTATCCGACTATGGCTTTGAATTCAACAAAATCCTCTCGCATCGTGATAATAAAAGTGCTATTGCTCTCTCATGCAACAACGCTCAACACTCAAGAGCAAAGCATATCGACATTCGACATCATTTCATCAGGAACAAGTGGAAAAAGGTGTGGTGGAACTATATTTTGTGAGGTCTCGAATATCGCTTAGCGAACATCTTCACCAAAGCTCTTCCAAGAGAACGTTTGAGTTTATTCTTCCACGCCTTGGCTTGAAAAGCCTTCAACCGAAACTCTCAAACGCCTTCGTGGAGGAAGACGAGGAGTAAAGGTCTATCTTCATCTATCTCTTGTAAATATTTATTCAAAAATCAAATAGAAAAATATAAAACTTTCAAAATCCATAAAATTTGAAAATTGAAAAATCTTCAAAAATATTGTCATTTTGTCATGTTTTTCTCGGTTCGATAATATCTACGGTCTTTGTGATGTCATTCAAAGAATGACACGGGACTTTAGATGTTGTTCGAATTCAAAAAAAAAAAAAAATCAAAAATTATTTTTGGGAGAAAGAGAAAAGAATGGTTTATTGTCATTTTTCAGGAAATAACCCGGTTTTAAAAGAAAGAACAGAGCCATGTTTTATCATGTTTTCAAAATTCCATGCTCTGATTCTATAAACATTTATCTCATTGAAAACTAAATGCTTTGAAAAATAACTCGATCTCTATTTTGATAATCATCGACTTATTTGTCAAAATCTATCTCTCAATCAACAACCTATGTCATTGATTGAGGGGAGAATGATTTCAATTAAATTAAAAAGTTATTTGGCATTAAAATTGTTTTCAAAAGATGTACATGCATGTTTTATCAATGGAGTTTAAAGTCTTAAAATCCGATCCTTATCAGTTCAAACGCTTTCATAATCAAGTCACAATTCTCCTTAAAAGCTTTCAAAATCAATTTAAATCTATAAGAGATCACAAATCTCAAATGATTTGATAATTGTGATCGGGGGAGAATGTGTGATTTAAATTGGATTTAAACTGATAATTCGGTAAATGGTTTTATAAGAATGTACATGATGTCCTCCCCGCATGTGACAAACGATTTCAAATTTTCAATGCACATGTTGAGGGGGAGCATCTATCTTAAACCTATGATTTGAAACGTGATCATTTATCTCAATGTGCAGGTTCCCTCTAGTATGTGTAAAACTCCTTTCAAACCTAGAAGCACATATTGAGGGGGAGCAAAATCATGAAAATCTCATCCTTCCCCAAAATGCTTTATCTACTTGATTCGATGTGGGAAGTGATGTTGATATCTTTTAGAAAATGGTAATCAAAGAAGTTAATTCTCTCTCTTGCCTCCGTGTGCAAAAAAAAATTTTCAAATACTTGATGCACATGTTGAGGGGGAGTTCTCGTTCTAAAATATCAAAACAATTCAGTACAAAATGCTTTGATAATATATCACAAGTATCCGAATTGATTTTCAAATGGTTTTCAATTGGATCCAATGGCGATGAACAATACCAAATAGACCGACCAACTTTACTTTATGTACGATGATATAAGGATGATAAGGTTAGGTATTGGTTCCCATGATCCGCCGAATCGGAGGGATCTACCCAGGACAATCCACTAGTTAGTGTAGAAGTCCTTAGGTATGATGATAAAAGGAGAAAATGAGATATGGGAAGAGTGCGGACTAAGACCGAGCTAGTAATGGAATAAACCCAACAAGGTTCTAGTTATGAAGTCTCGAAGCATCAAGGGGTTGAAGAATTAAAAGAATTGAATGAGAATAGGGTGAAAACAAATAGCCTCCATTTATTCAACCTTAGGGCGTAAACCGGTTCAATTCATATGCTACCGATGGTAACATCGGTATTGAAGACAAGACGTCATGGACCCAAAGGACGACCGCACTTCAACTTTCCAAACCACTCAAGTTCCTCTTAAAAGGACTTGTTTCATTCTCACGGGAACCGACATTATCTATCGACTTTCTCTTAGAGATGGTTGATATTGAAGAAGGAGACCTCTCCCTAGTCTCCGCACAGATCCAAATATGCACATATTGAGTCTAGAGCCACGAGATCATCAATAAATCTCATTAGGACACTTTCAATGAAGACTCTGTTTCATACAATGTGGGAAAGAGATTATATCTTGAGTCCCACGATTATCCTTGTGGTATTGCCGTAACATCCGAGTGATGTGTATACATATTCACTATGAAGATGGAAAGCCTTCGAGCCAACATCAAACAAGCTCCCGGTAGGTGGCATGTGAGATCTATTATATAGATCAACCATGTGACAACCGAATGTAAACAATGGGGCGATTCAATCTCTTGAATCAATCTCGGTTCAGTTATGGATTGACGGATACCTTTGAAAACCGGTCTTTGTGCTTAACAACTCTTTTCTTTAGCACATCGACGTGTACGGATATTTCAAATCAAAAGGTGTTTTATGATCGATAATTGATTTTCATTAAAACCTTCATTGTATTGCAAAACAATTTCTATTGAGCAATACACGATTGTTTTTCAAATATCTTTTCATCAATCGCTGGACTTAAATTATTGGTTCACTCACTCCGTGTTGTCTTCTTTGAGACGTTCGGTTTGAGAACAACTAGAGCACCGCGAAACCCTGTCAAGGAAATTCTTTGGAATTATACCGATCACAGCAAAGACTTGTAATCGATCAACGGGAACCGTGGGCCGTGTACCTCAATTCAACGAAGTGATCAAAGATACTTTCGATGCGATTTATTGCTAATCGTTGTATGCGTGTACGCCCGACGTTTGCAAATGATCGTAATGAAGCGGTCAATCCATAGCCGCATGCTCACTTAAACACATTCATCTATAAAGAAATCATGATTAGTGCATCAATGACTCGATATTTTCACTCCATGCTTCGCTACCGCTCCGCCAATATCATGAATCAACGAAAGCTTCCGCTACTCGATGAGAAGATATCATGATCCAAAATGTGAGCATGTCGGTCCTAAAGTCACAACATCACATAATACCAACACCACAAAGGATGTCTCGAGATTTTTGATAGTCGATGATCTCAAAAGTGGCTCAAAATTATTATCACGTGGATCAAGAAAGACCTCCACTTGAAGTAACCAAACATGCAATGTGAAGAATCAATGACTACGAGCTTAGGAGCAAAAGACTACATCAATAATGCAAGATCAATTGTTAATGTAATATCTATTTGTATTCAATGTAATTTTGGTACATAATTGAGGTGACCTCCTTAGGGAGATTGTTAGGAATTAGAAATTCCGTGTATTAAAGAGTCGGTCACCTCAAGTATATGTAATCGTTAGAAAGCTCGTAGTCGTAGTTATTTTAAGTTAAGTAGTAGTTTAGTTAGTTTAGTATCACCGATGTGTGAGGATGGACAAGGTAGAGTTGGGTCTTTACCCAGTTCCCTAAACCTCTAATGCCCGATCCACATCGCCCACTTTATGTGGTTTGATTTATGTAAGACTATAAATACTCTACCTTCCAAGGTAGAGAGTTGGAGCTCATAATAATATCTTTCACTTTCTCTCACTAAGTTCCCTAAACCTCTAACTTTCTCTCTCTAGAATTCCACTTATACGCCCACTTTATGTTATGGTTTGATGTGTATGTGAAAACTAATATCTTACAATTTTTCTACTAACTTGGATCACATATGCAGGAAATTGTGCATTATACTTGTTTTCTAACCTTTGTTTTGTAGTTATTCAATCTACACTTGAAGCCTTTGACACCCTAAAGCTAGGGGGAGCTTTGTGTCAAAACAATACATTGCAAATTACTTGCAATATTAGGATTAGATTTCTCGACATCCCTTTACAAAATTGCAATCATCAAGGGGAGCACATTTCACCGAAATCTTTGCAAACTTAGTTTCAAACAAACTAGATTAGTATCACTTACTTGACGCCTTACATAGGGATGGACTCGTCAAGGGGAGTAAAGACGAGATCCTTGCTACTTGCTCTCTATCTCTTTTATTTTCTTTCACATGTTTTCTTAAAACGATGTGTTGCTTTCCTTCAAACACTTTTGTTTCGACAAAAGGGGAGAAGAAAGTAAAAACTACAAATTCAAACTTTTACGAATTTTAGCTTTTCCTTAAAATAATTTTATGTTTTGTCATCAATAAAAAGGGGAAGATTGTTAATACAAATAAGCCGTAAAAATGTTTATTTATATTTTATGATCTTCTAATGTTTTGTCGATAACAAATATAAAATCATTTTAAGGAAACAAATAAAATACGTAAATGGTTTGAGTTAATAGTTTTCTAACACACTTACGCTTTCACATAAAACACTAAAACAAGCATAAGTGATTTTATGATTTAGATACATATGTACAACAACTAGTGTTTACATATTGGGTTAAACATATACTTAAACTAAGTATACTAAAATGGGTAAAAACTAAGTGTATGCTAAATTGGGTAAATACAAGTATATACTAAATGGGTAAATACTAACAAATGGTTTTGACCCATAACCCATGGTTTTATATATACCACTTAACCAAGTTCATTGTATCTAGAAAGAAAACCATGGATCAACCCATAACCCATGACCCATGACCCATAACCAAAAATACCCATGGGCAAAGAGGAGCGGACCACGGATCCCTAGCTTTGTGCTAGCCGGATCCCTTGTGGTAGGGATCCGTGGGATCCGGGGAAACAATAGAGAATTTTCTCTATAAATAGAGAGCCATTTCTTCCTTTCTATTCATCACTTCACACACATACTTCCCTCTAGTATTCTAACCCTCTAACCTCAGATCCAAGTGATCTATGTAGTTTGTCTTTTATTTTTGTGTGATCTTCTAGGTTCCTCTTAAAGGAAAGATCACCACTTCTTGAAGACGTGCAAGCTCAAGTCCATGAGTTGCCATGCTTCGTCATCATCAAGACAACGAAGGTTCTCTTGTTGATAGATCTACTTTTCTTCATAGATGTTGGGTTGAAGGCATTAGTGAAGAATGCCGAAAGTGTCAAGATGAAAGCATTAGTGAAAGGTGCTCATCATTCGTGTAAAAGCATTAGTGAAGAATGCTAAAGGTGTCAAGACGAAGGCATTAGTGAAGGGTGCCAAGCGTTGTGTCAAAGGCATTAGTGAAGGATGCCTAAGAATCAAATCAAGTGGCATTTGGGAAGAATGCCTAGGTCGTATAATCGATGAGGTGCATCGTTATACATATAAGTAGTTGTTCATTTCCAAGGATGGTGATATCCTTAATGATGTTGTAACAAGGAGTAGATCTCCTTGATATTAGGTGTTGTGTTGTGAAGGGTAGTAGTTCCTCCATAGTAATGGAACTAGGTGCTTAGCCTAGTACCTAATAAAGGGTAAGCGACGTTGTGATAGGATTAGTTCTCCTTTGTGTGAAAGAACTCGGTGGTTAGCCTAGCACCGTATAAAGGGTAGGCGATGTTGTGTTAGGTGTGGTTCGCCTTGGTGTGAAGGAACTCGGTATTTAGCTTTGTCTGGGAAAAAGGTTAAGCGACGTTGTGAAGGCTTCTCCGCCATAAGGAGTTGGTGTAGTGTTTACGAACTCTCGAGTAGGTGACTCGGGAGTGGAGTAGGGCAAGGAAGGTGTCCTTGTAGCGAACCACTATAAATACTTGTGTCGTGGTGATGTGCTTCTTACTCTTTATCTTTCATTACACGTTTATATATCTATCTATCAACGGCCAACATAAACAACCAAATAGATTGACATAAGTCGATCTAAATATTTAAAAGGAAGTTTTAAATTGGTAAAACTATTCAACCCCCCCTTCTAGTTTTCCACAAGTTCTTTCTTCCTCCGTAGATGGTTTGTGTTGAAGGCATTAGTGAAGGATGCCGAAAGAGTCAAGATGAAATCATTAGTGAAAGGTGCTTATAGTCCGTGTCAAAAGCATTAGTGAAGAATGCTAAAGGTGTCAAGACGAAGGCATTAGTGAAAGGTGCCAAGCGTTGTGTCAAAGGCATTGGTGAAGAATGCCTAAGAATCAAATCAAGTGGCATTAGTGAAGAATTCCAAGGTTGTTTAATTGATGAGGTGCATCGTTATACATATAAGTATTAGTTTGTTTCCAAGGATGGTGATATCCTTGATGGTGTTGTAATAAGGAGTTGGTCTCCTTGGGAATAGGTGTTGTGTTGTGTTGGGTAGTAGTTCCTCCTTAGTAATGGAACTAGGTACTTATCCTAGTACCTAATAAAGGGTAGCGACGTTGTGATAGGTGTGGTTCACCTTGGAGTGAAAGAACCCAGTGGTTAGCCTAGTACCGGAAAAAGAGTAGGCGACGTTGCGAAGGCTTCTCCCCATAAGGAGATTGGTGTCGTGTAGTGTTTACGAACTCTCAAGTAGGTGACTCGGGGAGTGGAGTAGGGCAAGGAAGGTGTCCTTGTAGTCGAACCACTATAAATACTCGTGTCGTGTTTATGTGCTTCTTACTCTTTATCTTTCATTATACTTTTATATATCTATCTATCAACATCCAACATACACATCTAAATAGATTGACATAAGTCGATCTAAATATTTAAAAGGAAGTTTTAAATTGGTAAAACTATTCAACCCCCCCCCTTCTATTTTTCCACAATTGGCATCAGAGCTTCGTTACCAAGTTTCTTAGAGTATGTTCTACTTTAAAAACTTGATAGGATCCGTGTATGTTTGAAAACTACAAAGAACGAAATATTTCAAAACATTTTCTTTTTCTTTTTCATGTTGGACATTGATAGATCATTCCAACATAATTTTTATCAAGAAATCTTCATGCTAGGATCTCTTCAAAACCTTCATTTCTATTCAAAGAATAATGAAGTCAACCTTCGAGAAAGGATCCAAACTTAATCACTACTTACTTACTCTAAGTACAAAGGATTACTTTAAGAGCTCATGAAGCATTTTTGGCATTATGTCTTCATAAGCCAAGCCGAGAAGCATAAAGGTATGTTTACTTTTTCATTAGCTAATTTACATGATTATGTTGATATCATATTTCTTGATTGTTTAATAAATTGCTTGCTTCTTAAAAGTCTCTCTTTCGTTACTTTCCCGACTTACTCATCATCGGGAATGGTATTCCTCTTGATTTCGTCAAACTAACGCCGTCGTCACAAATGGATCCTTGATAATTAACTTATCAAATCCCGCCGACCAAAACATTTTTTTTACCTTTAAACTATTTTTGTTCCGTAAGCTAATTTATAGCCTACTACAAAAATAAAGCCAAACAAACCTTTTCTCGTCCACGGAGCGGATCCTCTAGTTGTACTAGCGGATCCCAAATACAAGGGATCCGGGAACCGTGAGAATGTAACACGCCTATACGCATTTGAAAAACATCATAGGCCAGTTTCCCTCTCCCCACATAACATAAAAATGACTCAACAACTGATTTCATCCTCATAGGACTCCATACCCTCAAGTATCTCTCTCTTGAACACCATTGTAAGTAATTACACTAACTTGTTCTAATTTCCATCATCCTCATCCTAGGGTTTATGGTTGCACAATTTCTAATCAATTAATTCAATTAGGGCTTTCCAAATTAATCATTAAAAGGGGCTTTCAACACAATTAGGATTACATTGTGTTCACAACATTGTTAATACAAATCAAAACCATAAACCCATCTCAACTAATTTTACCTAATTAGAATATTTTTGTTTCTAGGACCAACCATGCCTAAAGCCACTCAACAAGACCACCATGATACCGTCCATTACCTTACTCATTACTATCGGGAAGAAGGGCTATCAAAAACCGTTCGCAAAGTCTTCAAAAGATTGAAAAATGACTTATTCACGAAGGTCGTGTAGTTAAGGAATGTTTCCTTGAAGATACCGACACTCGTCAAGTTTTCTCGGCAATCAACTTTGATTGTCTTCTTGACATTGATGAACAAATTTGCCCGGTTTTCATCTTTGAATTCTATAAAAGCATTAGGATCATTCGAAACGCCGATGATAGCATTTCAATCGCCTTCATCATCAATAAACGAAACTTCATTCTACCTCTCAACACATTTGCTCAAATTCTTCGCATTCCTTGTGAAGGAATTTGTATGTATTCTCAAGATTGGGCAATTAACGCTCAAAACCTTGAACTTGATTCTAAACCTATCTACAATACTCCTCTTGATGATCCCGCAACCATTCGAGATACTATCTTCAAAGGTAGGACCGACCAATCCCGTTACAACCGAAACAAAAAGCTCATTTACCGTGATCCTTTTCAAATGGAACTTTTCGACATGCATCCCATGTTTAGAAAATTGGAAGAAATCGTTAGGGAAAACGTCATTAGCCTAGTTGGTAACAAGGATCATCCAAATGCATGTCTTGTGCAAATGATATATTGTCTTATCCACCAAAAGCCATTTAATCTCGCCTATTACATGGTGAGGAGAATGGCCGGGGTATTCAAAGCTTCCAACATGGTACTTCCATATGGTATGCTCCTAACACGACTTTGTAAGTATGTTAGTGCATTGCAACCATATCCTATCAACGATGATCATTTCCTTGTCGATCACGTAATGGTATGATGAGTGTGTAAATACTCATCATTTTTGTACAATATAAACTGCAAAATCATCTGAAAACACTCAGAAACACATCAAAATGATCAAAATATCACAAATCAGTGTTTTATGTGTTTTAAATGCAAAATATCAAAATCGGATGAAAACATATCAAATTTTCAAAATTGCGCTTTAGTCCCCAAGTTTCAAAAGTTATCAAAAACAGTCCCTGAGCACATAATTTCAAAAGTAAAGTCACCAAAGGTCCTTTTAAAATCAAAAGTTGTCAAATTTAGTCCTTTGGTGGAAAATATCAAAAAGTTTGAGAAATTACAAGTTTAGTCCTTCAACTTTGAAAATTGGCAGAAATGGCCCCTGGAAAATTGCAAAATGGCAATTTTGGTCCTTATACTTTTGAAGCTTGTCATTTTCAGCCCTTGGAACAAGTTTGATGAATTGGCAGTTCTGGTCCCCTGAATTTGAAGTTACACATTAGTCCTTGTAATATTTAATCCTTTATACCCATTTGGACCTTTCACACACCTTGGACCCTTGTCAAAATCAATTGTGAAACCCCTATTATTAACACTGCTTGGTCAATCTCGTCAAATCCCAAAACCCGCCAAAGTCCACCCTTTCAACTGCTTCCTGCAACTAGCTACCCTCCCATCCCCTCCTCCATTTCCACTCAAACATGTTCCCACTCCACAACTAACATCCAAGGTTCATTAATTGCACCTTCCCCCTCACTCAACCCCAATTGGCGTAAAGGAAATTTGGCGCCAAAACACCATTTAAACGGTTGAGATCATTTTGAGCAAATCCAATGGCTAGAATTGATGGGAAAGATTCGGATGAGAGAGACAAAGAGATTAGGTTATAAAAAAAGAGAAGAAGCAAGTTGAGAGGAGATTATTAGCTTAAAATTTCTTATTGTCGCTTTTTCTTGTCAATGTTTTAGTTTAAATTAAAAGTTGTAATTTCTTGTTCAAAATGTTAAATTCAAGTTATATTTGCAGATTTACAAGTTTTAATCAATGATTCTAAGTTTTACCTATTATCACTTATTTGCATAATCATTGAAATTTTCAAAGTCTAAGTCTTGTTTAAAAGCTTCTTAATTCTCATCTATCAGTTTCAATAAGCTTAAATGAGCTTGTGAAAGCCTTGTACAAGCTCACATTCAAGTTTCAACTCATTTTGATCCTTGGTCAACAAAAGTCAAACAGGGTCAAAAATGGGAATGCAGATGGACATGGGTTGATGCAGAGGTGGATTGGGTTGTTTTGGATTCATTTGGGGTGATATCAAATAGATTAGTGGTTCATGGTTCATGGTTTCAAGCTATAGCAGCTTTGGACTTTAGTAAGTAATTTTCACAAATTCTTGCTTTTACTGTTTTTGTAGTATTAATCTGCTCAAATCTGTCTTTACAGTAGTGTTTAGGTTAAGTAAACTTAGATTGATCATAAGTACAAGTTGGTTAAGAGTTTGGGTCAGTTTGAGCTCATAACAGTTTACAAAGGAGTGTTTGGGTTTACTGATTTATCTGTCATAATGGTCTATTCAGCAGTTAAGTCCTAGTGGTTCATGTTTATTAAGTTTATTTGAGTTCATTTGGTTCTTAGGTTGGGTCTGCAACATCACCAAGTCAACATTAGATCACAACTATCTCTATTGATCCTTGTTGTGGATTTGGAGTTACATAATCTCTTTTGTGTTCAAAAGTGTTAAACATAGCTTGCATTGTGCTTATTCTACCTTATAACATCAACTTGGTCAATAAATTGGATCCAAAGTTGGAAAAGTCAAAGTTCATCATTTCATCAAAAGTCAAAATATGAAAATCGGTATTGAGCCAACCGATAGAGATTTTTCCTTGATTCATTTTGGGTCAAATTCGGTGAGGTTTGGTGTTTCAAAAACTTCAACTGGTTCTCTATCTTATTAGCATTTTGTGAATTTTACAAATATTGTATAAGCTTCAAATAAGCCTTTCTTTAGGCCTAAATCCCTGCTCCATCGAGCTCAAGACATCGAAATTGTTTCTCAGATTTTGTGCAAGGTGCACGGGGTTCATCAGAGCTTCTCAAGGCCTGATTTTTGGATTGCAAGGTCTTACCTAGGTCTACTTTAGATCTCCATAATTAGTTTTTGCTGATTAGCTTATTTGGTTGTTTATTTGGTGGCTGCAAGTAGCCCACAGGAACCTGTTTATCTTATAAAGCTCAAATATCAAATCTGTTGTAGATTGTGATTCTGTTGGTTAGGCTTGTTTAATCTTATTCCATTTTAGTTATCTTAGCTTATTATAGCTTGTGTTTCAGTTTGGTAGTTTTTGGACTCCATTTGCTTAATTTTGTGCTTATTTCAATAAGCACTTTCACATCAGTTTCATTTTCTTGCAAATAAGCATCTGTTTTTCCATTTTTATTATATTCCTAATATTGTTTTAGACTTTTCCTGAAATTTTCAGATTTTTCTAAGCTTGTTTGCTATTTTTCTTAATTTAAATCACTTTTAGCACTTTTAAATAGCATTTAATACAAAAATTAAGAAAAGCTTCAAAAATTAATTTTCAATTTTCTTAAGTTAAGATAAATATAAAAAGTGAAAAAGTAATTTCCATATTTTCATAGTTTATTTTGTAATTTTTAGTAATTTAATTAGTTTTTAATAGTTTAAAATTCCTAGAAAATAGAAAAATAATCATAAAATTACAAAAATAGTTTTGAAAATTCTATTTTGATATTTTAGACTTTTCCATTTCATAATTTTATTTTTCTAGCTTTATTTCCTAATTTCTTGTATTTTAGGTAATTATTAAATAGTTAAAATTAGTTTTTAATTAATAATAATTAATTTAATAGTTATAATAATAATTTTCTTTTTCTAAAAAGTTTCTTTTATCATTAGGTTTGTAAAAATATCATTTTCATATTTTTAGGGTTAATATTGATTTAGTTTCACTTTTTAATTTGTACGTCGCGTAGATTTTTAATTCAGTTTTATAAAAACATAAAAACAAAAACATCATTTTAATTATAGTGATAGCGTTTATTTAATAGATTTTATCTTTTAATCTCCTTTAATTTGCATTTAAGCCGTTTTAATTTGTTGGCTTTTTCCGTAGTTATAATATCAATCAAATCCTTTTCCGCTCAAATCTCCCGATCACTATTCGTTTGATAATCCATTGCATAGCTCATTGGGACATAACGACCCGGGAGACTCTATACTCCTCGATCTTCATTGCATTCATGCTTAGCAGCTTTTAAGTGGTTACGGTCCGCCATTCACAAGTGGCGGGCTTGTGTGATTTAGCTGATTGTTTGGCACGCATCAAATTTTGGCGCCACGCCGGAGTCAGTTGTCTTGATTATCTTCCGTCTAGCAGATTAGTAATTTGGATATTCACTCCTTGTTCATACCATCCGTATGTGTTTATATTCTCTTTTAAAATCAAAAATCCAAAAGATTTTCATTCTTTGTTTTGCAAAATGTTTTCAAAATACCAAAAATATCCATCTTTACCCTCTCACATCTTTGATTCTTCATCCCTACCCTCCGAAAACCTTTGATTCTTTCTATGTCTTATCCTCACCCTCTTGGTTGTCAATGGTGTGGTAGTCCTTATAATGGTGGCAATTGCCCCGGTTGTGGCATGGTGGAGTCGAAACGGGTCCGCTCATAACCAAGATCCCTATTCCTACCATAACACGATCGATTTATTCCATCACTACCACTTTGTGAGACTCAGCAGATTTCTTGTTGTGAGTCTTGTGGTGGTTCACATTCCGATTCGATTGTCAATCGGAAACACGCTTGTCTATGAGCGGGTTCACGATAACAATTATGACTACAACACATACCACTCACAACCACATCGCTTTTCTTGTTGTGAGTATTGTGGAGGTCCTCACTCTAGCTCGGATTGTCAAACAGGAATCCATTTCCTTGTAACAATTACGACTCTTCGTATCATGACCAATCTCTACAAGACCGGCTGACCCACTTCCTCAAAATCTTCTCCTTAATCTTTTGGATTTAGTGAAAGATTTGAAGGAATGTAAACACTCCCAAGATAATCCAAATCAAAATCCATGGAAGAATTGTTAGTCAAGAACGGTGGCTAAATTAAATTCCCAGTTGCCGGTGAAAACTCTATTAGGGAATTAATTAAAATACAAAAGCACCAAATCTAGCTCTCGATTCCGCTTTATTCACGATGACGGTGATGATGAGGATACACTTGATATCCTTCAATTCTATAAATATTCATCAAGTTCATCGGATGATATCCCAAAGCAGTTGAGATTCATTCTCAAACAAGCGCTATCACACCAAGCTCCCACTCACTCTCGAACATGGGGACGAGCATCTTGACACTGTTCACGAAAAGGAATCGGACGAATTCATAAAGTCTAGTGTTGAGGACCTTGTCCCAATCCCGAGAGAGTCACAGGAACTTTTGATCATATGTGATTCTTCTTCCCTCTTGAGTGTTCAAATGATCATTTGGAAACTTTCTCCGATTTAAGCGACGATTGTGCTTCCTTTGGAAACATCGAGTACGTTGAGGCATCACTTCCTCAATCGATGTCGATCCCTTCTTGAGGAGTTCTCCGGTGAACTCACTCACATCAATCCACTCTTTGATTTCGAAGCCGATCTGGGAGAGACTGAAAATCTCACTGATAATGATCGTTCACTCACTTCTTATCCCAACATTCCAATTGAGAATGTTGATCACTTTGTTCCCGAAACATTCAAAGCTACTTTTACTAATCCTCTATTTGAATTCGACTCTGAATTCACTTCAAATTCTGAGAATCCACTCTTTGATACTCAGATTGAGGATAGTGATGAGCCAACAATGGAACAAGAGTTCACAACTTCACTTCATGTGAATGATTCTCTTCATGAAGAGTTCTCCGGTGAACTCTCTCATGACATATCTCCTCCGGAACATGATCATTTCTATTTTGATCTTGAGGATGATATTAGCTCGGAAGAAGGTGTACTCTATCATATGAGTTTGCTTATTAATGATAATACCCTCACCCTTCCTCCCGATATGTCTGCATTTGAGGATGAAGAATGGATCTTGATTGTTATCAAAATCTTTCTTCCTTTCCTCAAATATCTTGTGATTTCCCTTCATCTTCACTCCTTCGGGAATGAAGACACTATCTTTGACCCCGGCATTTTCATTTATCATTTTGAGCGGTTCTATGTATATCTCATCGGTGTGGAACTTTCACGTGCTTCAAATGTTTGTCCAAACATCTTGAATGAAAGTCCGATGGAGATTGTTTCTTCCACTTTGCTTCCCCATGAACCAATTAATTGGGTCGAGTCAAGCTAGCGACTCAGTAACCAAAACAGATAGCTAAACATGGGTTTTCACCCGTGTGTTCCACCCTAGTGTGGGGAGTGCCCCATATATATATATATATATAAGTATCTTAACAAAAAAAAAAATATATATATATATATATATATATATTTCTAAATAATGGCCGTAGTATTCCCTTTACGTTCTTTGTTTCGGCATAACGCGGTACTTTGAATATTGAGGGCAATATTCATTTCTAAGTGTGGGGAATTCTCACTAATTTTATCATATAATTATACCAATTCCCGCTTTTGGCCAAAATTTTTTTTGGAGTAAGTGTTTTACACTTTCTCATTTGGTTATCGATCCGCCATGTCGTAAGACAAAAGGATTAGCTAATCCAGAGCAAACGGCTCTTGGTAAAGATTTCTCAAATCCGTTTATATGGCTTGCAATTTGCCCAAAATTGTATGGTATTCAACTCACCATATCCTAAAAGTGAAGAGTTGGCTAGCCCGCAAGATTATGGCTTGTGGTAAAGGCGATGGAAAAACAATAATTGGTAATCACTCACCAAAGATAATATTGATAATTTATCTAAGAGTTGGCTAATCCGAAGGGTACGGCTTACGGTAAAGACAAACCAAATCCGTTGAAAGTCGGTGGTTTGCTCAAAATCACATGGTTATCGGTGTACCATGGTTCTTACTTGAACTGAAACATTTGGCTACTCCAAGTAATGGCTTTTGGTAAAGAGATTAAAATCCATTATGTTTTCTCAAATCATTGCTAGGGACTAGCAATATCTCGATGTGGGGATTGATGAGTGTGTAAATACTCATCATTTTTGTACAATATAAGCGCAAAATCATCTCGAAAACACTCGAAACACATCAAAATGATCAAAATATCACAAATCAGTGTTTTATGTGTTTTAAATGCAAAATATCAAAATCGGATGAAAACATATCAAATTTGCAAAATTGCGCTTTAGTCCCCAAGTTTCAAAAGTTATCAAAACAGTCCCGAGCGCATAATTTCAAAAGTAAAGTCACCAAAGGTCCTTTTAAAATCAAAAGTTGTCAAATTTAGTCCTTTGGTGGAAAATATCAAAAAGTTTGAGAAATTACAAGTTTAGTCCTTTAACTTTGAAAATTGGCAGAAATGGCCCCTGGAAAATTGCAAAATGGCAATTTTGGTCCTTATACTTTTGAAGCTTGTCATTTTCAGCCCTTGGAACAAGTTTGATGAATTGGCAGTTCTGGTCCCTGGAATTTCAAAAGTTACACATTAGTCCTTGTAATATTTAATCCTTTATACCCATTTTGGACCTTTCACACACCTTGGACCCCTGTCAAAATCAATTGTGAACCCCCCCCTATTATTAACACTGTTTGGTCAATCCTGGTCAAATCCCAAAACCCGCCAAAGTCCACCCCTTTCAACTGCTTCCTGCAACTAGCTACCCTCCCATCCCCCCTCCTCCATTTCCACTCAAACATGTTCCCCACTCCACAACTAACATCCAAGGTTCATTAATTGCACCTTCCCCCCTCACTCAACCCCCAATTGGCAGAAAGGAAATTTGGCGCCAAAACACCATTTAAACGGTTGAGATCATTTTGAGCAAATCCAATGGCTAGAATTGATGGGAAAGATTCAGATGAGAGAGACAAAGAGATTGGGTTATAAAAGAAAGAGAGAAGAAGCAAGTTGGAGAGGAGATTATTAGCTTAAAATTTCTTATTGTCGTTTTTCTTGTCAATGTTTTAGTTTAAATTAAAAGTTGTAATTTCTTGTTCAAAAATGTTAAATTCAAGTTATATTTGCAGTATTTACAAGTTTTAATCAATGATTCTAAGTTTTTACCTATTATCACTTATTTGCATAACTGTTGAAATTTTCAAAGTCTAAGTCTTGTTTAAAAGCTTCTTAATTCTTATCTATCAGTTTCAATAAGCTTAAATGAGCTTGTGAAAGCCTTGTACAAGCTCACATTCAAGTTTCAACTCATTTTGATCCTTGGTCAACAAAAGTCAAACAGGTCAAAATGGGAATGCGAGATGGACATGGGTTGATGCAGAGGTGGATTGGGTTGTTTTGGATTCATTTGGGGTGATATCAAATAGATTAGTGGTTCATGGTTCATGGTTTCAAGCTATAGCGACTTTGGACTTTAGTAAGTAATTTTCACAAATTCTTGCTTTTCTTGTTTTGTAGTATTAATCGCTCAAATCTGTCTTTACTGATGAGTGTTTAGGTTAAGTAAACTTAGATTGATCATAAGTACAAGTTGGTTAAGAGTTTGGGTCGGTTTGAGCTCATACAGTTTACAAAGGAGTGTTTGGGTTTCTTGATTTATCCGTCATAATGGTCTATTCAAGCAGTTAAGTCCTAGTGGTTCATGTTTATTAAGTTTATTTGAGTTCATTTGGTTCTTAGGTTGGGTCCGCAACATCACCAAGTCAACATTAGATCACAACTATCTCTCTTGATCCTTGTTGTGGATTTGGAGTCGCATAATCTCTTTTGTGTTCAAAAGTGTTAAACATAGCTTGCATTGTGCTTATTCTACCTTATAACATCAACTTGGTCAATAAATTGGATCCAAAGTTGGAAAAGTCAAAGTTCATCATTTCATCAAAAGTCAAAATATGAAAATCGGTTTTGAGCCAATGATAGATTTTTCCTTGATTCATTTTGGGTCAAATTCGGTGAGGTTTGGTGTTTCAAAACTTCAACGGTTCTCTATCTTATTAGCATTTTTGTGAATTTTACAAATATTGTATAAGCTTCAAATAAGCCTTTCTTTTAGGCTAAATCCCTGCTCCATCGAGCTCGAGACACCGAGTTGTTTCTCAGATTTTGTGCAAGGTGCACAGGGTTCATCAGAGCTTCTCAAGGCCTGATTTTTGGATTGCAAGGTCTTACCTAGGTCTACTTTAGATCTCCATAATTAGTTTTTCCTGATTAGCTTATTTGGTTGTTTATTTGGTGGTGCAAGTAGCCGGGAACTGTTTAGCTTATAAAGCTCAAATATCAAATCATTGTAGATTGTGATTACATTGGTTAGGCTTGTTTAATCTTGTTCCATTTTAGTTATCTTAGCTTATTATAGCTTGTGTTTCAGTTTGGTAGTTTTGGACTCCATTTGCTTAATTTAGTGCTTATTTCAATAAGCACTTTCACATCGATTTCATTTTCTTGCAAATAAGCATCTGTTTTCCATTTTTCTTATATTCCTAATATTGTTTTAGACTTTTCCTGAAATTTTCAGATTTTTCTAAGCTTGTTTGCTATTTTTCTTAATTTAAATCACTTTTAGCACTTTTTAAATAGCATTTAATACAAAAATTAAGAAAAGCTTCAAAAATTAATTTTCAATTTTCTTAAGTTAAGATAAATATAAAAAATGAAAAAAGTAATTTTCCATATTTTTCATAGTTTATTTTGTAATTTTTAGTAATTTAATTAGTTTTTAATAGTTTAAAATTCCTAGAAAATAGAAAAATAATCATAAAATTACAAAAATAGTTTTGAAAATTCTATTTTGATATTTTAGACTTTTCCATTTCATAATTTTATTTTTCTAGCTTTATTTCCTAATTTCTTGTATTTTAGGTAATTATTAAATAGTTAAAATTAGTTTTAATTAATAATAATTAATTTAATAGTTATAATAATAATTTTCTTTTCTAAAAGTTTCTTTTATCATTAGGTTTGTAAAATATCATTTTCATATTTTAGGGTTAATATTGATTTAGTTTCACTTTTTAATTTGACGTCGCGTAGATTTTTAATTCGGTTTTATAAAACATAAAACAAAAACATCATTTTAATTATAGTGATAGCGTTTATTTAATAGATTTTATCTTTTAATCTCCTTTAATTTGCATTTAAGCCGTTTTAATTTGTTGGCTTTTTCCTGTAGTTATAATATCAATCAAATCCTTTTCCGCTCAAATCTCCCGATCACTATTCGTTTGATAATCCATTGCATAGCTCATTTGGGACATAACGACCGGGAGACTCTATACTCCTCGGATCTTCATTGCATTCGTGCTTAGCGGTTTTAAGTGGTTACGGTCCGCCATTCACAAGTGGCGGGCTTGTGTGATTTAGCTTGATTGTTGGCACGCATCAAATTTACAGGCGCCACGGGAGTCAGTCTTGATTATCTTCCGTCTAGCAGATTAGTGATTTGGATATTCACTCCTTGTTCATACCATCTGTATGTGTTTATATTCTCTTTTAAAATCAAAAATCCAAAAGATTTTCATTCTTTGTTTTGCAAAATGTTTTCAAAATACCAAAATATCCATCTTTACCTCTCACATCTTTGATTCTTCATCCCTACCCTCCGAAAACCTTTGATTCTTTCTATGTCTTATCCTCACCCTCTTGGTTGTCAATGGTGTGGTAGTCCTTATAATGGTGGCAATTGCCCCGGTTGTGGCATGGTGGAGTCGAAGCGGGTGCATCTATAACCAAGATCCCTATTCCTACCATAACACGGTCGATTTATTCCATCGCCTACCACACCGTGAGACTCGGCAGATTTCTTGTTGTGAGTCTGTGGTGGTTCACATTCCGATTCGATTGTCAATCGGAAACACGCTTGTCTATGAGCGGGTTCACGATAACAATTATGACTACAACACATACCACTCACAACCACATCGGCTTTCTTGTTGTAGTATTGTGGAGGTCCTCACTCTAGCTCGGATTGTCAAACAGGAATCCATTTCCTTGTAACAATTACGACTCTTCGTATCATGACCAACCTCTAAGATGCAAATGACCCACTTCCTCAAAATCTTCTCCTTAATCTTTTGGATTTAGTGAAAGATTTGAAGGAATGTAAACACTCCCAAGATAATCCAAATCAAAAATCCATGGAAGAATTGTTAGTCAAGAACAAAGTGGCTAAATTAAATTCCCAGATTGCCGGTGAAAACTCTATTAGGGAATTAATTAAAATACAAAAGCGACCAAATCTAGCTCTCGATTCCGTTTATTCTCGATGACGGTGATGATGAGGATACACTTGATATCCTTCAATTCTATAAATATTCATCAAGTTCATCGGATGATATCCCAAAGAGTTGAGATTCATTCTCAAACAACGCTATCACACCAAGCTCCCACTCACTCTCGAACATGGGGACGAGCATCTTGACACTTGTTCACGAAAAGGAATCGGACGAATTCATAAAGTCTAGTGTTGAGGACCTTGTCCCAATCCCAGAGAGTCACAGGAACTTTGATCATATGTGTGATTCTTCTTCCCTCTTGAGTGTTCAAATGATCATTTGGAAACTTTCTCCGATTTAAGCGACGATTGTGCTTCCTTTGGAAACATCGAGTACGTTGAGGCATCACTTCCTCAACTCGATGTCGATCCCTTCTTGAGGAGTTCTCCGGTGAACTCACTCACATCAATCCACTCTTTGATTTCAAGCCGATCCGGGAGACCGAAAATCTCATCGATAATGATCGCTCACTCACTTCTTATCCCAACATTCCAATTGAGAATGTTGATCACTTTGTTCGAAACATTCAAAGCTACTTTTACTAATCCTCTATTTGAATTCGACTGAATTCACTTCAAATTCGAGAATCCACTCTTTGATACTCAGTTGAGGATAGTGATGAGCCAACAATGGAACAAGAGTTCACAACTTCACTTCATGTGAATGATTCTCTTCATGAAGAGTTCTCCGTGAACTCTCTCATGACATATCTCCTCCGAACATGATCATTTCTATTTTGATCTTGAGGATGATATTAGCTCGGAAGAAGGTGTACTCTATCATATGAGTTTGCTTATTAATGATAATACCTCACCCTTCCTCCCGATATATTCGCATTTGAGGATGAAGAATGGATCTTGATTGTTATCAAAATCTTTCTTCCTTTCCTCAAATATCTTGTGATTTCCTTCATCTTCACTCCTTCGGAATGAAGACACTATCTTTGACCCGGCATTTTCATTTATCATTTTGAGCGGTTCTATGTATATCTCATCGGTGTGGAACTTTCACGTGCTTCAAATGTTTGTCCAAACATCTTGAATGAAAGTCCGATGGAGATTGTTTCTTCCACTTTGCTTCCCATGAACCAATTAATTGGGTCGAGTCAAGCTAGCGACTCGGTAACCAAAAACGTAGCTAAACATGGGTTTTCACCGTGTGTTCCACCCTAGTGTGGGGAGTGCCCATATTATATATATATATATATAAGTATCTTAACAAAAAAAAAAAAAAAAAAAAAAAAAAAAAAAAATCTTTCTAAATAATGGCCGTAGTATTCCCCTTTACGTTCTTTGTTTCGGCATAACTGCGGTACTTTGAATATTGAGGGCAATATTCATTTCTAAGTGTGGGGGAATTCTCACGAATTTTATCATATAATTATACCAATTCCCGTTTTGGCCAAAATTTTTTTTGGAGTAAGTGTTTTACACTTTCTCATTTGGTTATCGATCCGCCATGTCTCAGAAGACAAAAGGATTAGCTAATCCAGAGCAAACGGCTCTTGGTAGAGATTTCTCAAATCCGTTTATATGGCTTGCAATTTGCCCAAAATTGTATGGTATTCAACTCACCATATCCTAAAAGTGAAGAGTTGGCTAGCCCGCAAGATTATGGCTTGTGGTAAAGGCGTGGAAAAACCATAATTGGTAATCACTCACCAAAGATAATATTGATAATTTATCTAAGAGTTGGCTAATCCGTATGGTACGACTCGGTAAAGACAAACCAAATCCGTTGAAAGTCGGTGGTTTGCTCAAAATCACATGGTTATCGGTGTACCATGGTTCTTACTTGAACTGAAACATTTGGCTACTCCGAGTAATGGCTTTTGGTAAAGAGATTAAAATCCATTATGTTTTCTCAAATCATTGCTAGGGACTAGCAATATCTCGATGTGGGGATTGATGAGTGTGTAAATACTCATCATTTTGTACAATATAAACGCAAAATCATCGAAAACACTCGAAACACATCAAAATGATCAAAATATCACAAATCGGTGTTTTATGTGTTTTAAATGCAAAATATCAAAATCGATGAAAAACATATCAAATTTGCAAAATTGCGCTTTAGTCCCCAAGTTTCAAAAGTTATCAAAAGCAGTCCCCGAGCACATAATTTCAAAAGTAAAGTCACCAAAGGTCCTTTTAAAATCAAAAGTTGTCAAATTTAGTCCTTTGGTGGAAAATATCAAAAGTTTGAGAAATTACAAGTTTAGTCCTTTAACTTTGAAAATTGGCGAATGGCCTGAAAATTGCAAAATGGCAATTTTGGTCCTTATACTTTGAAGCTTGTCATTTTCAGCCCTTGGAACAAGTTTGATGAATTGGCGATTCGGTCCTGGAATTTCAAAAGTTACACATTAGTCCTTGTAATATTTAATCCTTTATACCCATTTGGACCTTTCACACACCTGGACCCTGTCAAAATCAATTGTGAACCCCCTATTATTAACACTGTTTGGTCAATCTGGTCAAATCCCAAAACCCGCCAAAGTCCACCCTTTCAAGCTTCTCGCAACTAGCTACCTCCCATCCCCTCCTCCATTTCCACTCAAACATGTTCCCACTCCACAACTAACATCCAAGGTTCATTAATTGCACCTTCCCCCCTCACTCAACCCCAATTGGCGAAAGGAAATTTGGCGCCAAAACACCATTTAAACGGTTGAGATCATTTTGAGCAAATCCAATGGCTAGAATTGATGGGAAAGATTCAGATGAGAGAGACAAAGAGATTAGGTTATAAAAGAAAGAGAGAAGAAGCAAGTTGGAGAGGAGATTATTAGCTTAAAATTTCTTATTGTCGTTTTTCTTGTCAATGTTTTAGTTTAAATTAAAAGTTGTAATTTCTTGTTCAAAAATGTTAAATTCAAGTTATATTTGCAGTATTTACAAGTTTTAATCAATGATTCTAAGTTTTACCTATTATCACTTATTTGCATAATCGTTGAAATTTTCAAAGTCTAAGTCTTGTTTAAAAGCTTCTTAATTCTCATCTATCGGTTTCAATAAGCTTAAATGAGCTTGTGAAAGCCTTGTACAAGCTCACATTCAAGTTTCAACTCATTTTGATCCTTGGTCAACAAAAGTCAAACAGGTCAAAATGGGAATGCAGATGGACATGGGTTGATGCAGAGGTGGATTGGGTTGTTTTGGATTCATTTGGGGTGATATCAAATAGATTAGTGGTTCATGGTTCATGGTTTCAAGCTATAGCAACTTTGGACTTTAGTAAGTAATTTTCACAAATTCTTGCTTTTCTTGCTTTTGTAGTATTAATCGCTCAAATCTGTCTTTCTGACAAGAGTGTTTAGGTTAAGTAAACTTAGATTGATCATAAGTACAAGTTGGTTAAGAGTTTGGGTCGGTTTGAGCTCATAACATTTACAAAGGAGTGTTTGGGTTTCTTGATTTATCCGTCATAATGGTCTATTCAGTGATTAAGTCCTAGTGGTTCATGTTTATTAAGTTTATTTGAGTTCATTTGGTTCTTAGGTTGGGTCGCAACATCACCAAGTCAACATTAGATCACAACTATCTCTCTTGATCCTTGTTGTGGATTGGAGTTACATAATCTCTTTTGTGTTCAAAAGTGTTAAACATAGCTTGCATTGTGCTTATTCTACCTTATAACATCAACTTGGTCAATAAATTGGATCCAAAGTTGGAAAAAGTCAAAGTTCATCATTTCATCAAAAGTCAAAATATGAAAATCAGGTTTTGAGCCAACTGATAGAGATTTTTCCTTGATTCATTTTTGGGTCAAATTCAGTGAGGTTTGGTGTTTCAAAAACTTCAACTGGTTCTCTATCTTATTAGCATTTTTGTGAATTTTTACAAATATTGTATAAGCTTCAAATAAGCCTTTCTTTTAGGCCTAAATCCCCTGCTCCACTGAGCTCAGTACACTGAGCTGTTTCTCAGATTTTGTGCAAGGTGCACAGGGTTCATCAGAGCTTCTCAAGGCCTGATTTTTGGATTGCAAGGTCTTACCTAGGTCTACTTTAGATCTCCATAATTAGTTTTTGCTGATTAGCTTATTTGGTTGTTTATTTGGTGGCTGCAAGTAGCCCACAGGAACCTGTTTAGCTTATAAAGCTCAAATATCAAATCTGTTGTAGATTGTGATTCTGTTGGTTAGGCTTGTTTAATCTTGTTCCATTTTAGTTATCTTAGCTTATTATAGCTTGTGTTTCAGTTTGGTAGTTTTTGGACTCCATTTGCTTAATTTAGTGCTTATTTCAATAAGCACTTTCACATCAGTTTCATTTTCTTGCAAATAAGCATCTGTTTTTCCATTTTTCTTATATTCCTAATATTGTTTTAGACTTTTCCTGAAATTTTCAGATTTTTCTAAGCTTGTTTGCTATTTTTCTTAATTTAAATCACTTTTTAGCACTTTTTAAATAGCATTTAATACAAAAAATTAAGAAAAGCTTCAAAAAATTAATTTTTCAATTTTCTTAAGTTAAGATAAATATAAAAAGTGAAAAAAGTAATTTTCCATATTTTTCATAGTTTATTTTGTAATTTTTAGTAATTTAATTAGTTTTTAATAGTTTAAAATTCCTAGAAAATAGAAAAATAATCATAAAATTACAAAAATAGTTTTGAAAATTCTATTTTGATATTTTAGACTTTTCCATTTCATAATTTTATTTTTCTAGCTTTATTTCCTAATTTCTTGTATTTTAGGTAATTATTAAATAGTTAAAATTAGTTTTAATTAATAATAATTAATTTAATAGTTATAATAATAATTTTCTTTTTCTAAAAAGTTTCTTTTATCATTAGGTTTGTAAAAATATCATTTTCATATTTTTAGGGTTAATATTGATTTAGTTTCACTTTTTAATTTGTACGTCGCGTAGATTTTTAATTCAGTTTTATAAAAACATAAAAACAAAAACATCATTTTAATTATAGTGATAGCGTTTATTTAATAGATTTTATCTTTTTAATCTCCTTTAATTTGCATTTAAGCCGTTTTAATTTGTTGGCTTTTTCCTGTAGTTATAATATCAATCAAATCCCTTTTCCGTTCAAATCTCCCGATCACTATTCGTTTGATAATCCATTGCATAGCTCGCTGGGACATAACGACCCGGGGAGACTCTATACTCCTCAGATCTTCATTGCATTCGTGCTTAAGCAGTTTTAAGCTGGTTACGGTCCGCCATTCACAAGTGGCGGGCTTGTGTGATTTAGCTTGACTGTTTGGCACGCATCATGGTACCTTTTACCAAACAACCCTCTAAATGGTTCATTGTCAATGGAAAGAAACCTAAAGCTCTCTCGGACTCCTCGAAAGGAGAAGAAGAAGAAGATGGAGAAGAAGAAGATGTCGACCCCATAGCTAACATTGAATTAGAACCCTTTGATTACTATGAACAACTTCCAACCATTCCAAACGAGACCGCGAAATTCAAACAATTAAGGGGTATGATTCAAAATCTAGCTTATCACCTCACAAAGTCAGGAAAGAGGAAAAGAAAGAATTGACAAAAGAGACTATAGGATTATGTTTGTTTCTTAAACACTTGTTTTGTGTATGGATGATTATGTTTTAGCAATCTTGTTTGCATTAACTTGGATATTGCTATTTCTACCATTTTCTATGAGATGTTTTATGTGATGACATGCTTATATTTATGTTTAGTTTAATGGTTGATTAGTGTACAAAATTTGCACATGATTACGTGATGGTTACGATCTGCAGATGCCTGGGATCCCTAGGATTAGCCTAGCGGATCCCTCCTCGAGGGAACCGTGAGATCCGTGACAACAGATCAGCAATACAACATCCCATACATCAATATATTTTACTAGATAACCTCACACTAGCTAAACATAAGATCTTAGAACTCAACTAAGTCTCCTTCAAGGATGAGAAAGCCTTAAACTCACTCATAGCTTACATAAGATCTTATTCAAAATGCCTTTTGATTTATCAAATTGTCAAAACTCACCGTATTTCCGCCTCAATACTCACAAATTAATTTTCATTCTTCAAAACACTTAGGTAGACATATTAAACAATTTTAGGAAATTGTTTCTAGTCATCTTTATCTCAAACCGGGTCAAAAATTAGTTTTTCAATTCTTATGATTTTTGAGGATTTTTCAAACTCCATCTCAAGCTAACATCTGATCTCTAGGATCATTTATTATGACTTGACACCATCAAAACTCTTAGTGTTATCCTTGATCATCCATTGGTGATCACAAAGTCTCATTTTCCCTTCATAAAAGGAAATCATTAGCTATATCACTCATTGTTCTTGTTCATTCAAGTACACCCTCATTTAAGACACTTAGGGGGACTGAAACACTCAAGATGTATAGGCTTTAGACCCTAGAAACATCATTTTTCTTCTTTCATAACTGCTGAGATCCGGATCCCTAGAATTATCCTAGACGGATCTCTCCAAGGAGGGAACCGTGGGATCCGGGTGACAGATTATGTCAACTCTAGTCAAACAAATCATTTCAAGCTCATCTTGCTAACTCAAACACTCCATCTCATCTTAAATGAGTTCCTAGATCAGTGAAACTCTGAACTTGAATCTTGTGCATGTTAATCATCACATTTCCATGAATCTCAATGGCCTAAGTCTTAAATGTACTTGCCAAACTCTTTCCTTTATAAGTCATATTGCTAGAACACCTTAGTCATCAAACACAACACAATTCTCAGCAATTACAAACATCTTCCTTAGTCATTTCATCATGAGAAAAGCTCCTAGTGCTAACTCATCCACCCAAGAACCACCCAAGAAACTTGCTAGGGTCATACTGAAGTTTCCTCAACCGAATCATCTCCGGTTAAGTCTACAAATGCTAGGATTTCTCCTACACCAAAGAAACCAATCAAACTAATTCCTAAGAGGATTGCTCCCACAAGGATTTCATCACCAAACTCTACTAAACCAAACACATCCTTTTCAACCCAATCAACATCATTGGTGCCTAGAGCCACATCATTTAACACCTTACAATCATCTCCACATTCTCACAACTTAGAGGAATTACCCCTGGCCAACTCATCTTCCACCATTACCAACAAATTCGGAGAAAAGGTTCTACAAGAAAACCAAAATGTTGAATCAACACTAGCACCAATGTCGGTTTCTCCATTTCCCCAATAGTCCATTTTGGATTATGAGAAGACATCAAAGTCAACCACCCAACCACATGGAAGTTGATACTTCTCTACCTCCACCTTCAAACATTGTTGAGCCTCCACTTAATGAGCCTCCACCAATTCCTCCTTTATTTGAGGATCCTCAACCCACTTCACTTGAACTTCCATTTCAAGAAGCTCAAAACCATGACAAGGATTGCTATCATTGTCAACATGTTGAAAGGTTGATACATGAACTACGTGAAGAGCAACGTTTCATGTTTTATCACCTCCTCGAACGTTTCGAAGAGGTTAACAAACCTAAACAACCATGAGCCTAAAGCGGTGTCCTAGTCTTAAGCTCAACTTAGAACGTCTAGGAATCCCATTTTATCCTTAAGAACGTGGTTACTTCTTAAGTTTAGGTCACTCATTAGTATTTGTAGAATATGTATGGCTAGATCATTCTCTTAGTCTTAGAGATTTATTTGGTTATCTCTTTGTTTTATTGAATGATATCTTATGTGCCATATTGCTTTGAGTGTATTATTTATACATATCTCACACTCATATTTAGCATTATTTGGAATATCACAAGTGCAATAAACCTATCACCGACATGACGGATACCTCCAAAATGCCTAGATGGATCCCTCCAAGGAGGGAACCGCGAGATCCGTGCAACAGAAATCAAATTCCTTACTACCATTCTTATTTGCAGGAAATTATGCACTATACTCTTGTTTTCTAACCTTTATTTTTTAAAAATACACATGAAGATTTTGACACCATAAAGCTAGTGAAACTCTGAACTTGAATCTTGTGCATGTTAATCATCACATTTCCATGAATCTCAATGGCCTAAGTCTTAAATGTACTTGCCAAACTCTTTCCTTTATAAGTCATATTGCTAGAACACCTTAGTCATCAAACACAACACAATTCTCAGCAATTAAAAACATCTTCCTTAGTCATTTCATCATGAGAAAAGCTCCTAGTGCTAACTCATCCACCCAAGAACCACCCAAGAAACTTGCTAGGGTCATACACGAAGTTTCCTCAACCGAATCATCTCCGGTTAAGTCTACAAATGCTAGGATTTCTCCTACACCAAAGAAACCAATCAAACTAATTCCTAAGAGGATTGCTCCCACAAGGATTTCATCACCAAACTCTACTAAACCAAACACATCCTTTTCAACCCAATCAACATCATTGGTGCCTAGAGCCACATCATTTAACACCTTACAATCATCTCCACATTCTCACAACTTAGAGGAATTACCCCCTTGGCCAACTCATCTTCCACCATTACCAACAAATTCAGTAGAAAAGGTTCTACAAGAAAACCAAAATGTTGAATCAACACTAGCACCAATGTCAGTTTCTCCATTTCCCCCCAATAGTCCATTTTGGATTATGAGAAGACATCAAAGTCAACCACCCAACCACATGGAAGTTGATACTTCTCTACCTCCACCTTCAAACATTGTTGAGCCTCCACTTAATGAGCCTCCACCAATTCCTCCTTTATTTGAGGATCCTCAACCCACTTCACTTGAACTTCCATTTCAAGAAGCTCAAAACCATGACAAGGATTGCTATCATTGTCAACATGTTGAAAGGTTGATACATGAACTACGTGAAGAGCAACCTTTCATGTTTTATCACCTCCTCGAACGTTTGGAAGAGGTTAACAAACCTAAACAACCATGAGCCTAAAGCGGTGTCCTAGTCTTAAGCTCAACTTAGAACGTCTAGGAATCCCATTTTATCCTTAAGAACGTGGTTACTTCTTAAGTTTAGGTCACTCATTAGTATTTGTAGAATATGTATGGCTAGATCATTCTCTTAGTCTTAGAGATTTATTTGGTTATCTCTTTGTTTTATTGAATGATATCTTATGTGCCATATTGCTTTGAGTGTATTATTTATACATATCTCACACTCATATTTAGCATTATTTGGAATATCACAAGTGCAATAAACCTATCACCAGACAGACGGATACCTCCAAAATGCCTAGATGGATCCCTCCAAGGAGGGAACCGCGAGATCCGTGCAACAGAAATCAAATTCCTTACTACCATTCTTATTTGCAGGAAATTATGCACTATACTCTTGTTTTCTAACCTTTATTTTTTAAAAATACACATGAAGATTTTGACACCATAAAGCTAGGGGGAGTTTTGTGTCAAACCATATTGCAAAACCATTTGCAACATAATCCTTATTTGGATTATACTTCATGACACCCCGTTGCAACGTTGCAATCTTCAAGGGGGAGCATTTTCGTCACAAGGACGAACCATTTGCAAACATAATTGCAATACATTAGCTTACTTATTTTTTATGTACTTGACGCCCTCACAAAGGGATAGACTCGTCAAGGGGGAGTTAAGACGAAAACCATTCCCGTCACTTGCTCTTTTTACATCTTTTCTTTTTACATGTTTTTCTTAAAACAATGTGTTAGTTTCTTTTCGACGCTCTTTTTGTTTCGACAAAAAAGGGGAGAAGAGAGTAAAACTCCAATTCGAACTTTTACGAATTTTAGTTTTTCTTAAAATAATTTTATGTTTTGTCATCAACAAAAAGGGGGAGATTGTTAATACAAATAAGCCGTAAAAACGTTTATTTATATTTTACGATCTTTTAATGTTTTGTCGATAACAAACGTAAAATCATTTTAACGAAACAAATAAAATACGTAATTAGTTTGAGCCAATAGTTTTCTAACACACTTAACGTTTTCACATAAAACACTAATACAAGTATAAGTGATTTTATGATTTAGTAATACATATGTACAAAAACTAGTGTTTACATATTGGGCAAACATACACATAACTAGTGTATACTAAAATGGGTAAAAATACAAATGGTATTGACCCATAACTAATGGTATTATCCAAACCACTTGACAAGGTACATTGCACCCATGAGATACATTGTATCTAGTAAAAGACCACCCATGACCCATAACCAAAATACCAATAGGTAAAGAGGAGCGTCCCACGGATCCCTAGCTTTACGCTAGACGGATCCCTTGTAGGAGGGATCCGTGGGATCCGGAGAACAGTAAGCTTTCTCCTCTATAAATAGTGAGCCATTTCTTCCTTTTGGCTTACCACTCTCACACATACTTTCCTAAGTATTGTACATCTCTAACCACTGATCCTAAGGGATCTTTCTATGTAGTTTGTCTTTTGTTTTTGTGTGATTCTCTAGGTTCCTCTTAAAGGCGAGATCACCACTTCTTGAAGTCGAGCAAGCTCAAGTCCATGAGTTGCCATGCTTCGTCATCATCAAGACAACTGAAGGTTCTCTTGTTGATAGTTCTTTCTTCCTCCGTAGATGGTTTGTGTTGAAGGCATTAGTGAAGGATGCCAAAAGAGTCAAGACGAAAGCATTAGTGAAAGGTGCTTATCGTCCGTGTCAAAAGCATTAGTGAAGAATGCTAAAGGTGTCAAGACGAAGGCATTAGTGAAAGGTGCCAAGCGTTGTGTCAAAGGCATTGGTAAAGAATGCCTAAGAATCAAATCAAGTGGCATTAGTGAAGAATTCCAAGGTCGTATAATCGATGAGGTACATCGTTATACATATAAGTATTAGTTTGTTTCCAAGGATGGTGATATCCTTGACGGTGTTGTAATAAGGAGTTGGTCTCCTTGGGAATAGGTGTTGTGTTGTGTTGGGTAGTAGTTCCTCCCTAGTAATGGAACTAGGTACTTAGCCTAGTACCTAATAAAGGGTAGGCGACATTGTGATAGGTGTGGTTCACCTTGGAGTGAAAGAATCCGGTGGTTAGCCTAGTACCGGAAAAAGAGTAGGCGACGTTGTGAAGGCTTCTCCGCCATAAGGAGATTGGTGTCGTGTAGTGTTTACGAACTCTCGAGTAGGTGACTCGGGGAGTGAAGTAGGGCAAGGAAGGTGTCCTTGTAGCCGAACCACTATAAATACTCGTGTCGTGGTTATGTGCTTCTTACTCTTTATCTTTCATTATACTTTTATATATCTATCTATCAACGTCCAACATACACATCTAAATAGATTGATATAAGTCGATCTAAATATTTAAAAGGAAGTTTTAAATTGGTAAAACTATTCAACCCCTTTCTAGTTTTCCACAATATTCAAATTCCCAGTTGGGAAATTATGAAGGAAAAAAAATTAAAAAAAAAATACTTAACGGACTTAACAGCGCCTTATCTAAAAGAAAAATACTTAAAGAAAAAAAATTAAAAGAATTCTTAGTTCTTCTTCGCCTTATCTAATATTAATACATCATTAGTTATACAAATTAAGAAATTTAATAGCATAATGAAACCTCTTTTTAGCTTTAGCGTTTACCATTTGTTCTAGCTCTATGTACATCTGCTCAATCCAGTGTGGCAGTTTATCAGTAGTCGTATCGCCGTAAGTGTGCATTTTGGGGGAACCATGCACCGCGGCTGCATTACCGTGATATCCAAAAGACGCGATTTCCTTAGTTTATTAGCCTCTTCTCGCTAAATCCCCAATCTAACTTCCCTTTTTTTTTTTTTTTTTTTTTTTTTTTCCGTTTTTAGTTTTATCCGTTTTGTCGGTTTTTATCCGTTTTCATTGTTTTCGTCCGTTTTTACGTTTTTGTCTGCTTTTATCCGTTTCATTCGTTTTTATCCGTTTCGCTCATTTTTATCCGTTTTGTTCGTTTTTTTACAAAAATTCAAAAAAAAATTTGTAATTTTTCACAAATTGAAAAAAAATCCAAAAAATTTTGAAAAAATAAATTGGAAAAAAATATTTTCGAAAAAATAAAAAAATATGAATAAAAAATTTAAAAAATATATTTTTGAATAAAAATATTTTTAAATATTTTAAAAAATAATATATATATATTTTCAAAATATTTTTCAAGTATTAAAAAAAAATATATTTTTTATTCAAATTTTTTTAATTTAAAAAAAAAAATCAAAAATATTTTGAAAATATTTTTTAATTTTTAAATATTTTTCGAAATATTTTTTAATTTAAAAAAAAAATATTTGAAAAATATTTTTTTTATTGAAATTTTTTTAAATTTTTATTCAAAATTTTTTTCGAAAATATTTTTTCCCAATTTATTTTTCAAAATTTTTGGAAAATTTTTTTCAAATTTGTGAAAAGTTCCAATATTTTTTGGAAATTATTTGTGAAAAACGAGCGAGCAACAGATAAAAAAGACATAAAACGTAAAAAACGGATAAAAAAGAACGCAAAGGAAAAAGCAGACAAAAACGTAAAAAGTGCGAAACGAATAAAAACAAACGAAACGGATAAAACAGAAAAACGTAAAAATGGGCGAAACGAATAAAAGCGGATAAAACGTAAAAGCGATTGAAAATGGATAAAAAGCGGATGACGAAAAAAAAAAAGGGAAAACGGATAAAACGAGCGAAACGGATAAAAGCGGACAAAATGTAAAAAGCAAGCGATAACTATTATTAACGGAGGACTAACGGGAAAACTATATTTTAAAAATAAGGACTAACGGTGCAAACATTTTTAACGAAGGACCTAAACAAGAAAATACTTAACGGACTTAACTAACGCCCATCTAAAATAGGGACTAAATCGTGCGAGGTTTAAAATAGGTATCGTGGTGTAATAAAAACGACTTAGGGACTAAAGTTGTTATTTGGGGTATACCATAGAGACCAAACGTGTAATTTTTTTCTTATTTATCATGAAGGAAAGAGCCTTTAGGGACACAGCGCATGATGATATAACGTCGAACACATTCGCCACCAAATTCTCATACAGATCAACTTCTTTAAGTTTTGGCAGATTAACAAGACGTAAATCTATTTCATTCCCTTTGTAGGTGAATGATACAAGGTCAAAATCGGATAAATAGATGGATCTTAAAGAACGTGACACTATCTTTAAGTGCCTTAGCTTAACGTACAGTTGGTCCACAAACACGGACATGTTGTAAATAATGTGGCTCATGCATTTCTATTGTCTCCAGATGTGGACAATTTGTTAGAAATTCCTGAAGAACTGATTCCCCGACATAAACGCTCTTCAGGACAAGTTTTTTCAAAGACATCATCTTTACAAATGTAGCATTTGAGGACGACCTTTCAATATGGCATGCTTTAAATAATCTTAAAGGAAAATTATATTTCCTGGAATAATCATAATAACGTTCACCCATCAAATCAAGTTCAAGAAATTCGACGTTTTTGTTTACTGCAAACTGGAGCCATTCATCAATAGCAGCAGTACTTCCATCATAGGAACTTGTAAAACAGAAACGGATCCGGAAGTCTTGAACGTTTGGGTGGTTGTACTTTTCAATGACACTTTTTACTTGATTTACATACTTAGACCACACAGATTTCGAAGTTTAATTTGGTTAAATAAGACCACAAGAACCTCCATCTTTTGGAGAGACTTCCGCTGACCACCGCGTCCTTCATAGGTAAAAAAGACAGTATCCTAACAAGCACATCATCGGGCATTTGGCTAATGATATCATTTGAATTTGTAACTCCTCGACGGCGACTCATTTTAAATTAATAACTGCAGCATGTTACATACAAATGAACATCAATTTTCATGCAATCTCAACAAATATATACAATCCACTCAAACACAAAAAGTATGTAAAAGAAAGCATGTCAAACACAAACTATATCCAATTCTCAAACTATTAAAAAAAAAATAATAATAAAAGAGAGAGAGAGAGAGAGAGAGAGAGAGAGAGAGAGAGAGAGAGAGAGAGAGAGAGAGAGAGAGAGAGAGATACAATCTTATCATAATCAATAACTATATCCCATTCTCAAACTATTAAACTTTATTTTTTGAAAAAAGAACGTGTTACAATCTCTTCATATTCAATCCACACTTTTGTACGACGGACTTGAATTCACAACCTCTTGGTTGATGATCATATCACAGTCATCTTATATTAAAATTCTACTTCATTAGTGGTTTAAAGTGATCAACTGGTCATGGCAAATTCAAAAGTATTTCATCAACAAAAGCTCATATAGAAATTAAACCACGCATTCAAATCAAAAAGACATAGCAAACTATTAGCTATAAAATCTATTATCAATCGAATAAATTATGAGCTGTATTTTACTAGGGTAATACCGTATCACATCCCAATGAACCTGAGAAACAAAAAAGAAGCAGCAAAGAAGCATATTTATAAAAATATTAAATAAAAAAAGTTGCACCTGATGATGAAGGTCACAACAGAGATTTTCAATAAGAAATTCAGTTGAGTGTTTCGTTTCTTTTTATGGCACAACAGGGAACTTAACGAACAAGCAATCTGAGTTGGGCTTATCCTTAGGCCCAAATAACTATAAAGATAAGAAAAATATCAATCAGTATTTCTTAAAACGTTATGAAACCCATAATAATACTTCAAACGCCACATTGACTTTTTTTCTGCTATATTATAATCAATATAACAATAAGATTTCTGACCAGACTTATTTGCAGGTCATGTTATTTTGGTGTTTGTTTTAATTTGTGCAAATAAATGAATAATGAAGATGGAGTATTGCACAAAATAATTGAGGTATATATGTGTCTAAATACTGTGTCAAATAATTAGCTTCAATATTAAAAATCTATGAATATACATTTGCATGCAAAGTAAAGCTGCAAAAGAAACTTATATCAGTACCATACCTACACCCAAATTATATCCCATCCTCAAAGTATTAACTTTTAAAATCTCAATCCTCAAGGTGATTAACTGGTCATGGTAATAGTTCAAAAAAAAAAAAAAAAAAAAAAAAAAAAAAAAAAAACAGAACTGGTCATGGTAAAGTCAATATATAGTGCTTTCTTTATCAATAACAATTCCCTAAACAAAATCCACACATTTACAATCAAAAACATTCATCCTAAGAAAAGTGAACTATGCAGTTTAGTTAGGAGGAAAAAAAAAGAAAAAAAAAAACCTTAGCAGCAAATAGTTATGAAAGAAAAAGAAGATTAGTACCTGATGATGAGCGTCAACGTGAGACTTTTAGTTGAGATTGTGGGGAGACGCAGTTTTATTTTCCGGCACAACAAGAACGTGACAAACAAACAAGCAAGTCCAGGCTCAAAATTTAATCCTGAATGTAGGTCATGCTATAATCTCTATGAACACATAAATTTTTAAACAAAAACTAAGATGGACATAAGAAAAGAAAAAACTTATAGACGAAAATAAAGTCAATCAATTTTACAATAGGACCAATCTGGATAATGAAGATATAGTTGGTTGATGATTTTTTATCAACGTAAGCTGTTAGCCCGTTTATTATATATCTCTCTTTCCTGTTGAAAAAAAAAGTACTAGTACGTGAGCAGTTGCATTGATAAATACAGTATGAAAATTTTCAATGCGCTTAACTCATAAAATTAAAAAAGGGATCTCATCAGCTTTCATATTTCTGAGTAATTAGGGTGTTATCAAGTCTCGAGCAACAACAATATGAACAAGTTTGGTCCAAAATCAGCTCGTAAATCATATCAAATTAAATACAAATACCAAGTTTTCTAGTTTTCAAAAAGAATAAAAATAAGATGACATGATTTAAAACTTGAAAGATAATTAGTTTCAAAAGCGTAGGTTCCGTTCAACTACTTTGATCCAGGCTACAAGAACTTAATTGTTGAGATATTATGTACAAGTGGCAAGTTGGAGTAATCCAAAATGGACATATTTTAGATTCAGAAATTCTAGCTCCTGCTGATGTTGTGACATATATTAAAGTTGGAAAGCTTGCAGTAGTGTGTTCATCATGCAACGATACTATTACACTGTTCTCGATTTCAACATCGACTTGGTAGTTGTTCATGGTTTTATAAGAAACATAAAGCTTACTAGCTCATAGTGAAATGAAGCAATTATGTGAAAGTTACTAGCTTGTATTGTTTCCACAAAGATGTAATTCATCTAACTTAAACAAATACATAAACAATTTCGTTTACTGAAATAATGTTCAAAGGCGAATCAAAGTATCACCAACTCCACACCTCGAGGCAATATTGTATCGAGACAGCACTTAGCATATGATCTATCAGCCGCTTTCTTGTCGTTCTTTGCAGCAAGCTCAACCACAATTTTCTTGAGTGCAACAGCAGTGTCCATTAAGTATGCAGCAAGTTCAAAGTGATCACTCTTTCGACCATTATAGCCGAGGATTGTAACAAGCTTGAGGTGTTCAAGGGTATTAGTAACATCTGTTGCTTTACTCCTATTCAAAATCGGTTCACTCCAAAATGGCTGCATAAAAAGCCATTTAATTTCTTGGAATACCTATTACGTTTTAAGGTATAAATTCACGAAGTTAATTGGACATGGCGTACGTACCTTGATGGTAAAAGTCTCCAAATTTGGACATGCATTCAATATGAAAGCCAAATATACAAGACAATCATAATTTATACCACCGATCTTCAGTCGTAGTTTCTTTAGATTTGGAAGCCGAGCAAGGGAATCATCCTGTGAAACAATATCATAGTACTCACATATCTTTCAATTATTAATGATCTCTATAGAAAAAAATAGATGAACAACTAACCGTAGGATGATGTATATTGATGGAAAGAGACTGCAGGGACGAAGCACAGGATGATATCTCGCCAAGCACATTATTATCCAGCTCCACAAGTCCTCTATACATATCAATTTCTTTAAGATTGGGAAGATGAGCAAGATGTAAACGTATTCCTGGACCTTCGTAGGTGAATGATACAAGGTCAAAATCAGACAAATAAACAGAACCAGTTCCCACTATTTCAAAGTGCTTTAAACTAAGAGCTTGTCCACCAACACGAATTTGATGTATCTCTTGCTGGTAATCGATTACAATTGTTTCAAGATATGGGGAATTTGTTAAAAGTTCCTGAAGAATTGCTCCGGTCACTTTAATGTTCTTCAAAATTAATTTTTTCAAACAAACTAGCTCCACAGACATATCAGCATTCACGGGGGGAGTTCTTAAAATATTTCGTTCAAATAATCTCAATGAGAAATTATACCTTTTGACACACTTCCTTCTTTTTTCAAAGAACCGATCGTCATACTCTTCTTCATACACGTTGTGATAGTTTATCAGATCCAGTTCAAGAAACTCAACTTTCTTATTTAACGCAAAGTGAAGCCATTCATCAATAACTCCTTGGGAATCACAATTCAAATAAAAACAAATCCGGAAGTCTTGAATCTTTGGGTGGTTGTATTGTTGAATAACACTATCCACCTGTTTGATGTAATTAGACCGCTCTAACAGAAACACCTCCCAATCCACGTCCACCTCATTATCAAAAGTTACATTACCATCAAAATTCAATTGGGTCAAACTACGCCACACGAACCTCCATCTTGATGAGAGTGTGCTAGTGACTACTGCATCCTTTACAGGCAACAAAGATAGTATCTTTACAAGAAGATCATTTGGCATTTGGCTGATAAAATCATTCGAATTTGATCTTCGATCACCCCACTTCACATTAAATAACTCGTTACAATTAAAACAATCTCCGTGGCAATCAACAATATTATTAAACATGGAAACATTTTTTTATATATTATTGAACCCTAGCTAGAAAGATACTACTCTAGTTATTTAAGAATTAATTTTCATGCACTTGATCAAGCATGGAGAGAACTATAAACTGGCCAGAATTATTATCTAATTGACTTGAAATACATAAAATCAAAAGGATTGAACAGATGACTAAACTGGACTACAGAAATCAATCGCAAAATCATAACAATAAACAATAAATAAGCACTAAATCACATAGAAACATGGAAAATTAAACGTTAAATAATTACCTTTTTCTTTGCAGGTCGATGCCTTTTGTTCCTCATTGTTTTGAGCCGAGGTGCTTTGGCAGTGATTTATGTAGTATATACATTTATGAAAAAGAGTAATGCTATTTAGGCATGCAAGCCTAGCGCATTAAACAAAATACCAAAAATTGCGGGCCCAACAATGTTGATTAGTCCACTAATCATTAACAAAATCCCGTTTTATACTCGCACAAAAAAATTCAATCACCAAAAATATTACGGGACTTTTTACACTGTTCATTAGAAAAATTGTATCCTTCATTAGAAAAATGGAATCTCAGTTTATACCATAACCCTCCATCTAGATTAATTTCACTCAAAAGAGAATGCTTTCAAGTTTCACCACCTTCTTATCACCAACCTACAGGCAGCACACATGTCTTCAAACTCGGTGCTTTCGCCATGCTCATATCACCCATAAAAAAATAAAGGTGGTGCTTTCATCAAAGACACAAGAGTTAAAGAAAGGATCGACAGGATTCATCACACATTAAATGACGAACACAAAAACAACGAACAGATTTTTCAAAGAATATTTTGAGAAAAATGACAAACTCAACGAGACGAGTTAGAGGATGGTAAAGAAAATGTAGAAAAGACATTTGAATAGGCATGGTCGATTTATATGCCCAAATCTTCTAGCGTCCCACAAGACGTGTCAAACACTTAGCTAGCCTAAAACAAAGGCACGTATGCTAAGAAAGAGACCCAATAAGCCCGAGAAGAAGGGAAGGAAGTTGAAAGGCATGCGCGTTGTTGCAAACGAAACAAACGCGTGCATTTCCAACATTTGAAATGATTATTACGCCGAACACGGAAGAAATAGTGTTGGTATATGCTCGTACATAATTAATAACTAGTGCAATACCCGTGCGTTGCTCGGGTATACGTTTCAATAAATAACTAATTTATGTATTAAGTTTAATTTATAATAATACAAACATTCAATATCAAATAAAAAATCTAGTATATTTATTATAAGTAACGACAAATTTTAGATACCGATTTATTAGCAAGTGTAAAAGTGTCAAGTGTCTTTTTGGCTTATATAGGATGAATGAAGCATATAACATTTCACAATGTGAAAGCTTGATATTTTCATTCTTTAACGTTGTAACTTACAATTTATTAGATAATAATTGTAATAGGTGCATTGTTAAAATACTTATCGGAGTAAATCCCTAAACCTTTTTTGAGGCTTTAGGCATATGAAAATCACTTTAGTGATTATGAACTCGTTGATTAAAATAGGACATGTTTAATGAATTTGACCCGTTAAAAAATACTACAAGAATTTACTCACATCACATGTTGCAAAGGCCTATAACAATGATGCAAAGGATAATTTGGTGTGAATGATCGGGACATAAATATTTTCTCGTATGTGCAAGGAAATGAAAAAATAAAATTTAAGAACTAACAATGCATATGTTCATGTATGCAATTGGAGGAATTATAAATTCCTAGGTTGACGTTTGCGATAAATAGGTTGTTTAAGTTCCCGTCTTATATATAACTTACTTGAATGTTCATACAGTGTGATTTTAACAACCCTTGCATGACCCATTCTCATCCGCGCTGAAATAAACGTTACCGAACTCTACCAAGAAGGTCACTGAACTTTGTCTGTCATTACCGAAGACATCATCTTAATATTGTACATAATACCGATACATATATGATATTCCCTCCGTCCCTAAATAAATGTCCACAATTGACTTTTGAAGTCTTTTTATCCTAATTTTGACTATAAATTATTTCATTTGTGTTATGTAATACTTGATAAAAATTATATCAATGAAAGTACATTTAAAACCCAATCTATTCATATGTAGTAATACATAACATAAATAAAATAATTTAAGGTCAAAGTTAAAAAAAAAAAAAAAAAAAAAAAAAAAACTTTAAAAGTGAATAATGAACATTTATTTAAGGACGGAGGAGTATAAAGCAATATGTACCCTCTGCTTCTTAATCGTCAACAACGTAACCGAATGGACATAACACATCATCAGGAAAAATTATCTATATCAAGTGATGTTATTTTAAAGCCTTATCAAACAAAACTATAAAAATGAGTATTACGAATTAACATAAGCAATTTACACACATCACAAAAGAGATCTAACTTTATATGAGGTACTTGGAATAAGTGAATTATGAATATAATATAATGATCAAATTTGAAATCATGAAGCAGAATACATGATATCATACTAGCAGCACCACAAGAATGCAATGTAGCAATGTGGTCTGTGTGACTAAATTTTGTGGCGAACAAATGTTTTTCATTTATATGTTTTTTTTTTCTAAGAATAGCTATTTGTATTTTGATTTCCGGTGAACTACATATTTTAATTTATAGCAATTTTTTTTACAATAAATGTGCGGATGTCAAGAATTTCATGTCTCATATTTAAACTCTTTTACCTTTTGCTCCAAAATTAAAATCGAAAGAGATAAAAGCTTGAAATTAGCAAAATGTTCTAAAGTCACATTTTAATTTTTAGCAAATGAGTTTTAGTTCGAATTTTGAGTTTACAAATGTAACTATAATCTGGATCACATGATTTTGACATAGAAATATTTTTTATTGGAATTAGCATCATATCATGACCTTATCCAGGATTCGAAATCTCGCCTTACTAAAACACAAAATTACTCGAACACTAAAAAATACATTATTGATCCACAACCGCAAACTCTCATATCTTAATTAACAAATTAATCGTCATATGATCATTGGCTTTCAGAAGGAAAAAAAACATACAACTTAACGCTAAACACCAATCGAAGTCCAAATATACAAAATAAAGTCCAGTAATATTTAACCCAAACCCCATACCCTGCCTCGGAGAGATTGGGTTTGTTGTTGTTGTTGTAATATTTAACCCAAAATTATACTCAATCTCGAACTATCGAAGCTCAAAACAGTTGTCCAAAATGATACTAAAAATTATACTAACAAACCAATAATTATCACAACCTTCGGCCCTATAATTCTAGCACATACAAATAACCCAATTTTCGGCCCAAACAAGATAATATCCGGATTAAAAAAGCAAAGCCCAAATAATAATCCAAACCAACCAAATCTTAACCCTATAATTCTAATATACGAGTAAATATCTCCCTTATTTCTGTCACTTTAACCCTAATAGCTTTTGTTATACGCAGCCACAAACCTTTTCACACACCTAAGTTTCTTCCCATGTACAATCCGAGCCACATAGACACACAAAATCCCTTAGATTTCTTTTTGGTATTCGAACTCTATAAAGACCAAAGGTTTCGGCTTCATGATATTTGTTGTTGTGTTTCTTGGTCTCGATCTATGATGATTTCTTTTATACTCTTTGTTCTGAGAACAAGTCTTTGAGTATCAAAATATAAACCGAGATCAATTTTCTTTTTCTTTTTCTTTTTCGAGTCTTGGTTTTGTTTGACGCGAGGTTTAGGACAGATTTAGACCGGAGATGGGTTTTATATAGGATAGATGTGGGTTATAAAGTTGTTTGTTGGTGATGCTGTGGGTTTCGGTGATGGTTTGATTTCTGTGGTTGTGGTGTTCGATGGTGGTGTCGAATTGAGTGTACACTCCGAATCATATGTTATTGTGGTAAACTATCTTATAGTAATAACCTTTATTTTCTGATAGGCTTTATCAGTAGGAATTTTTCCATACGTTCTGAAGTTATTGCAGACAACTACACCTAAGCTTCGGCACATTCTTGTGTTCATCTGGACAAATATCCAAGCACTTGAAAAGGTAGATTTAAAGGACCTTCGTTCATCGAATGCTAGATGTAATTGTATGCTATGTACATAGTATCTTGCATTTAAGCTCGATATTTTTTCATACATCATGATAGCCTTGGATCTGATAGTCATGCCAAGTGGACTTGGTGGAGGACGGTGGCCACACATTTCATCATGTTTTTGGATGGTGTGGAAGCGTAGGGTTCGATGGTGGCATAATGGCCGTCAAAGTTAAGAATAGAGATTGAGAGTAGATTTATATATTTCTATGCGTGTTTTTTTTATTGGTACTTGGAAAAAGAATATTGTATTTCTTGTTTGAGTTTTTTGTTCAGCTTATATAGGACTGAGGTTTGGGACACATATTTGACTGAATTAATGTACAGAATAAATATTTGAAGCTGTTACAAAGTGTATGAAGGGTTGTTATTTTTTAATTATGAAAATTGTCATGGAAGCTATATAGTGAATGGGCCTTGTGAATATTAGATGGGTGTTACAAGATGTATTTATTTAACAATGGCTGTTACACTTATTAGCTTAATTTTTAAGCTTTATGTTTATGTATTGATTTAGCAATACACATATATCTTTCCATAATAAGTAATTTTAAAAATCTGAATTTTAAGCCTTCTAATTTTAGAAGGCCTAAATGCATTATAAGGTAGTATAGATATATGCCGAGGAATAAGGGTCTTAGTTGTTGACTATGTGCTACTACTACTTTTTTTAGTCACGTTTCTTTATCTGTAACTAACTCAACGTTTTAAAAGGAGCAATTATGACGGCTAAGATTGAAAGTAAACTTGATCGAATGGCTATAAAAAACTTAAAACCAAATGACCGTCGGCAATAGAATATTAATTATACGGCTAAGAAATACGTGACTTATCGGGGGCACACGCATATGCAGAGAGGATACATTTATTATGTTTTTAATATATATGTGTCATGTATATTTATTAAATATATAATATGTTTCACGAAATACATTAACGGTAGTTATTTTAACCATTAGACGTTATAAATTAACTATATATACATTGAGAAAAGTTCATTATAGAACTCATATTTGCCATAGAACCAATCAACCAATCATAGCCACTCATTTCTTTTATTAAAAATATATTCACCTTTTTTTTGAAAATTAAATATCTCACAAACCGTTAATCGTTACGTCAAAAAAATTATACCATCTCGACGAGAATTAAATTATCTTTCTATAGATATGCATTGTTAAAAAAAAATTCGTCTAGAAAAATCACATGTGATTTGTAAAAATCACACGTGATTTGTCAGAATCACTTGTGATTTCTTAAAATCATATGAGATTTGATTTTTACGAATCACATGTGATTTTTAAAAATCACATGTGATTTTTACAAATCACATGTGATTTTTCTGGACGAACTTTAAAAAAAAAGTTCGTCGAAAGTATATAACAATGCATATCTATAGAAAGATAATTTAATTCTCGTCACGATGGTGTATTTTTTGTAGCTTGAAGATTTACCGTTTGCAAGATATGTTGTTTTAAAAAAAAGGTGAAAATAAAAAAATGGATGGAATGTGATTGGTTAATTGGTTCTATGACAAATTTGAGTTCTACATGGATCTCAACTCTATATACATTAAATATAAAAGGAGATGACCTAGATGCCAGAGAGCGAAACCCGTAGGGTTTCCCTCTCTTTGGTCGGTTCTAGGAAGGGACTGGAATGGGGTGTAGTTGTCGATTTGATAAACTTAAAAAGGTGCTAGGAATAATTTGGTAGACAAGTTGTCTTGTTATATAAACACCCTCCTAGGCCTCTCATTCGGTTGAGACAATACACAACACAAAAAACATAAAAACCCTAACCATGTTTTCTCTTTCTCCTATGTTCGACAAACAGAGAATAAAACCAAAAGTATGCATGTTAGTATATCTATACTATATACAAAAGTGGGATGACCCTCTCTCTTACTTTTAAGTTTTAATACTTTAAAAGCTTATGGTACAACACTTTACAACACAAAAGCACTTTCTTTCTTAATTTTAAGTGAGCAATTAATGTGGTACATATTTTTAAATAAATACAAATATTAAAGCAAAAGTTACAATTAACTTTTCAACAATTGCATTTATAAATTAACTGGTCAATAAATACAATTAATGCAGATATTAAAACACCCCTTACATAAGAATTACAAATTATTATGCATATTGTACAACCAATTTAAACATAATTCTTGCATTAAATGTCATTAATACAAATAATAAAGCATATTATACAAACTATTCAAACACAAAAACAACAATTTAAGAAATACAAGTAATAAAGCTAAAATTACATAATATTGTTCATATATTTTATTCTAATGCACATATTTCTAATCCAACATCAAGTTGTTTAAAACTACATGTATATAAAACACGTTTCGATTCAGGTAACCGCTGATATTTAAAAATAAAAACTAGAATTGAACTGCGATAAAATGGTTTATCCGATTTCTGGTTTTTACGGATTCGATTTCTTAGTTGTCGTTTCTTGAGGTTTCGAATTGAGTGGGTCGGCTCGGTTTGTTGATTTCATAATTTTTTTTAACGCTCGTATCTATAAAACTGAACTTTATATGCATCAAATATATATTTTAAATGACAAAAAAACCTTGCTGACTAAAATATTTATTATCACAATTGTATCATGAAAAACATTGTCATTGGTTAAATAGTTGAAATGCTGTCACATGAAATTCTTGATATCCGTAAATTTATTGTTAAAAATAACATAATAAACTAAAATACATGATTCACCGAAAATATTTATTTCAGGGTACTCGTCGTCACACCGCAGGGTACCATGCTAGTAATTTATATACTCATGCTATAGTCTTACATGCATGCTATGTATGTTAATATGACATACATGCAAACTGGCTCCTTTTTACCTTTTAAATATGATCGACTATTTTATTCCTTTGAGGGATTCAATCATGTTAATCAAGAACACTAAACCCTAGTTTGTTTGAGGTGTTTAATAGTGAAGCAAGCACTAGCATCATAGTATATCTCGCTGATGTGTAGTGTGAGCAACCTATAGAAGAGATTGTTTTAATCACTGTTAGGGTTTCAAGACAAGATCAAAAACACATCAAATGTCTTAGTAATTCAATTGATTCGAGGTTAGTATATTGTGTGTTATGTATTGTTAATCCATTAACATTAAACTAGATTCATCTATTGCGTACTCATAGTATTGATGGTTATATCTGTTATGTGACAACTGGCAATTTAGGGAGTCTATTTTAGGTAACCGCATTACGTTAAACTAAACCGAGCTTTGCCTTTATCACTATTTTCATCGACCATGACTTGATTTGATATCGTTTATTGGTTTTTATGATTTATTTTATTATTGGATGAGTTATCGTGTGAGTTTTATGTGACAACTGGCAATTTAGAGAGTCTATTTTAGGTAACTGCATTACGTTAAACTAAACCAAGTTTTGCCTTTATCACTATTTTTATAAACCATGACTTGATTTTATATCGTCTATTGGTTTTTACGGAATATTTCATTATTAAATGAGTTATCGTATGAGTTTTAACTCTATTTGGTAGGCACTATTCGATTCGGTACTAGAAAAGCCTAAAACGAGAATTATTGTAACTTTTAGACCGTAACTCAAAAATTGACAAATAAATAGTCAAAACTCGTGGAAAAACGTAAATAACGATGTTTGAAAGTCGAATGAACGTTGTGGGACACTCGTGGGACAATATAAGAGCTCGGAAATGGGTAAACGGAACGTTTTACGAAAAATGGCGACCACGGCCCCTCCTCTTTGTCTAGGCTGGCGCCCCCTCCCCTCCCTCTCTTTTATTATTTAGTCCCTCCTCCCAAAATATATATACCCTCATTTACCCTCATTTTTACTTCCATTTTCTCCACACATACCTTTCTCTCTCTAATCTATTTCTCTCTCCACCAAAATAAAACCCTAGCCACCACCACCATTGGCCGCCCCACCTCCGGCCACATTCCAGCCAAATTTCGGAAAGTGGTATCTCACCTCACCACTATCTTGTAGATCTTTTCATTCTCTTTTTATCCATATAAAATACTCCCACAAAAGCCTCCATTAACACCTTCAAATCTAAGGATTAAGATTCGTACTTTTAGGGTTTTCATCTAATATTGCAATTGGTGCTTGAATAAGGTAAATGGAACATGGGTAACACTTGTTTTGGTCGTATAAAGCCACGTATGGCATTCTAGGGTTTCGACCCTATGGTAATTTTTGGGGCTTTTGGTTTAAACGTGGAATTAAGTCTAATTAACAACTAAATAAACAAGTAATTAGTGTTTGGTAAGTGTGTGGTGTATCAATTTGATGGGTTTATGCATTTTAGGGTTAGTTTCATCTTTTTGGTTAAGATAGATGATGGGTTTTGTGTTTGGTTATTGATTGGAGCTTGATTGATTGTATTTGGATGTTGTGGTAATGATTTGGGAAGTGTTTGGATGGTGTTTGGTGATGGTGAAGGGGCGTACGCAC